>OU900095.1:11198226-11798226 GCA_918026865.1 Phyllotreta striolata
AAACATAATTACACTGTAAACAATAAACATTTAAATAGTATACTCACTTCAATTAAACAATTCTACCAAGGAAATTTATTTTGGTTAATATTTCTCTTAATTCAGACAGCACAGTTTCGACATCATTTTACATTTGAAACATACATCATACAATTTGCTGCATGCTTTGAGGTAGCAACAATTTATTAGCATTCAATAATCGTTAAAAATAACATGGGTTACTCAACGATATTTTAACAAAAAATAAAATAATAAATAGTAAAATAAAATTAGCGATAAAATTAATTGAGTTATTTTTTTATTATTTTGATACTATAAACAGCTGTAATAAAAATTCGGTAATTATGCAGATATTTGGAATTTTTTGTACAAAAATGTTAATAAATTAATCAACTTCATTAAATTAGACTGAAGATAAATCGATAAATACGTGAATTCGATTTAGGTCATTCGAAACAAACGGATACTCGAAATTATATTTGACTCGATTGCAACACTTCATCGCGCTCGATTCTTGTCTACTACACTCAGTAATGGTCTATAATTCAGATTTGGAAATACCTGCTTTGGATTCACTGGTCCGTTTTTTGCCATGCCGATCGAGCAAACAGATAATTTTCAATCTAACGCACATTTTGATTTGCAATTCAAGATAACACATTCAATCTACACTCGGCGTTTGTTAATAATTTAATAGAATTATCGAGCTCGCGGAGCGAGCAAGCCCTTCGATTTATAGCCAGTTGCTATTAGTGGAATTTAAATAAGAATCTCGTGTACAATATCCACTGTTTTAAAGAAAAATAAACAATTCTGGTCCGTTATACGTTGGTAGGTCTCCTTACTTGGTCGAATGCAAACAAAGTGCAAGCTCTATGCTGAAAGACAACGCTGGAACCGACTCGTCTTTATTTTTACAAGATAAATTCGATTAGAATTCCATAAAGACGAGTACCGTTGTAAAAATGCTTAAAAGGCAGCGTAAATAGAACAATAGACCGTCACAACAAAAGACAACGTAGCGTGCGTGACATTCCATCAAGTTTCCACATTGTGTTTCTTTTTGAAAAAAAAAATTATACGAAACGAGGACCAGATCCACAAAAAAATGAGTTTTTGTAGTCAAGCCCATTTGCTTAATAAAGAGTTTGCACACAATTGATAACAAAGGATGAGGCATCCAAAGTTAATGTGGAAACACCAAACAAAAATGTTTGTAAAGGGAATGAAGCTCTTGATGACAAAATAATATTTTCTATATTAACAGAATTTATGACTATGATGTTTCTTGATTTTATTTCCTAGCGTGCTCTACTGGCTCCTTTGACCTTATACTGAAACAGTGGTAAGATTACACAGTCCAATCCTTCTACGGTCTTCAATAACTCCATGCACAAAAATACCCCTTTACCGTTCGTCTAGCTATAATCTGCAGTTCTGAAAACGCTCCGATCAATCAAGAAAACAGTTATGTAATGTCACTGGGGCAAGCCGGTATGTAAACGAACCCAAGTGAACAATAAGGAGTGGCTACTCCAACGCACGTCTGCTGCCATTAGCATTTGTTCCCGCTCTTTTATTTATACATCAGCCGTACACGTAGCGATTCGATATTGAAATTGTAGGCTATTTAAGAAAAATTGCATCAGTTTTATGGAGTCGACGAGAACGCAGAAATTCAGAGAATATGCAGTTTGTTTTATCTTTATGATACCTTGCTCGATAAACCTCGCAGAACTGGTGATTTTGGCGTCTAATAAAGTAATTTTAAGAATATGAGTACTGTATAAACAGAAGTAAATGAAGGTTTTAAATAAAGACTACCAGTAGATAAATGTAGCTTAAATATAAGAAGAAAGTAAGAATGGAATTTTACGAATTATGTAATTTGAATATGTATGAACCTATTACAAATTAAATTTAGTTCCTCATTGTACTATGCATAATTTAATCACTAATATTTACCGTTTTGGCTACACTAATTTGAAACATTCTTATTTAATGACTACATGAATTTCGATTTTAGACTCGCACTTTTGAGCTCATCGTCCGTTTAAAGGATTTATGTAATGTAACAATATTGTAACCCTGCACAATTAATTTAGTGCTTATGCTTCGCCTTATAATTGATTCGGTGATCATTATTCCGGCATTTGCGCTCCGGTTTTTCACGCTTTTTGCTTCCATATACGCATTGAAAGTGAATTAATTTGAACATTTAACTAGTTAATACCTGCAGGTATTACAAAACAACCAGAACTGTATTTTAAGAGGATATCTACTGTTTTGTAATTTAAATATTTATCGGTGTTCATTTATTTAATCACCCTGTATGCTGAATTACACTCAGCATGTGTCGAGTAATAGTCGATGATTTTCGAATTTTTATAAAAGAACGACAGGGTTCCTCGAAAAAAGTAATTAAAAATTGGCTTGTTGGGTTTATTGAACGATGAAGATAATTACTATTATTAGGCAATGACAATGATATGCAAAATGTGTTTTCTACTTCATCTGTTTCGCCCTAAGGTCTAACATTTCTTGTCATCCCACGTGCATTAAGTTGATTTTACTTTTACTTTTAAGGTGTTGTATACTCTCATACTTTTACTTTTTTTATTAAACACCGTTAAAAGTTTATCTACTGATTGACTTGTACATCTTATTTCTATATATTTATAGTTATAGTTTCCTGTTCTAGTATCTTTAAAGTTAATAACCTTAAACTTTTCTTAATTGGGAATGCTAATGAATTTATATTGATTTAAGTATGGGAAATTAAGCAAACCAAATTTTGCCATGACATGAAATATTTATAGCTATTTTCTTATAAACTAAAAACAGTCGTTGGCTGTTTAACTAAATTTAACGGCTAAATTCTTAAAACTTAATCAAAACAACATTAACAATGTTAATTTATTAATATGCCAATCTTTATCTAATTAATGGTATAATAAATAATGGTCATTAGTTATTGTTAAGTTAATTTTATAGTTTAACTCTAATTGACATTAAGTTTCCATGTTTTTGTTTTTTGCAGTAAGTGAATTGTCCATGGAATTTGATACTCTTACATTAATTAGGTAATTTTGAAGGTAATTTCAAACTGAATTTGTATTATTAAAGTAATTCTGAAAGTAGAAAAAATGTGAAATTTATATGTAGCTATTTAATTACAAAGCAATTAGAAGAGTTGTCATATATTTAAAAGTTAAATTTAATAATTCTTTTAAATTTTTTATCCATTCTTTCTATATTGTGTTTAATTTAATTTTCTTTCGTTCCATAAAAAGTATTATATTTGCCTGAAGAAATGTGCCGATAGAAAATATTTTAAGCACTTTTAAGGTAAACTATTAGTAGTAAAGTAGATAGTAAATTTAGGTAATTATCTCTACTATAACAACGCCCGTCTTTGTATGCTTGTAATAACTTTAATGTGTTTTATTAGCCTTTTATTCCAACATCCGTTTTCACGAAATACATAAATCGATAAAAGCAATTTTTAAGCAAAATATTTACTCTTATTTGAGGAATAGAAAGTACAAACATATCACGAATCGTTGCTTGCGTGAAAAAAACATCCTCAACTCGAGAAAAATACAAACTTCTCGCATCTTTCAATTATACACGCCACGTCTCGCATTGATATCATCGGCAAAAAAAGCTCTATTGCCTATAGAATTGTCGTAAACATTACAAATTTACAAAATAATTGTATGTTGAAACATTACTCAACCGCTAGGGCTTCGTAACGAAATTTTTCCATTTCCATTTTCAGCAAATCCTTGAATTCGGGTCAGGTTAAATGTCGATTAACTTTCTCTTATTATCTCAAAATCGACGCAATTCGATTCATGAATTCGGTTTTTCAGCAATTCCAGACAACAAGTAAAAGTAAATTCAAAAACAATGATCGAACTATCCTCAAGATCAACATTTTAAGTGCAAATCTTAAAGATTGTATGCAGAGAAACTCGTTAGAAAACCTTCATTCAAATTAATACGAATCCACTATTCGAAAATCCTCGATAAATTAACATTTTGGGAGCAGCATTTTTTTTAGTTGACTTCATTTTCATGTAAAAAATTGCTTTCTAAATCGAGGCCGAGCTAATACAAAATAAACCGCGGCAAAAAGTTTTTGGTAGCCAAGAAACCAAACTAGTAATTGTCTTAATATCATACATTAACACATCTCTTCTGACAACACCAAATTACCGCAAAATCCGCGTCTAGATGTTACAATTATTACGAAACCAAACGTGTAAACACGGTAACTCTTTTCACGCTCCACAACTCCACTAAATGCATTTGATCTCCTATCCAATGGCCTAGGAGTAAAAACAAATTCCACATCGATTGCCTTGTGAACGATTTTAACACACAAAATTCCCTCAACGCAAACAAATGCGCTTGCCACACAATTTATTATCGAGATCATCAGATTGTTTTAATTGCGATTCGGAGATGTGCAATTAAATCGGCGTTTTCTGAAGACAGGTGAAAGTGAATTGCACTAATTCAGGAGTGTATATGCAAACGAGGCGTTTGCTTTCGTTCACATCAGTCGGCCTGAGAAAAAGCAAGCGAATGTTGTTTTTAATTCATACTTGAAAGTAAAAGTAAAGCGTGTCGCCGTAATAGTAGATATAAAATTAAACAAATCTGGAATAAGATAACCTGGACAGGTGTAATGTTCATCGCTGGATAATCCAACATTCTCTCTTTACTAGAATAAAACTGTATAAATGAAAGGTAGATAAATTTGTTATAAATTTAAAGGACAAAAATGAGTGTGTGAACAAGATTACGTAGTGTAGTCGTTTGGAAAAATCAACCAGTTCTACGTGTTTTGAATTAGAAAACGAATCCAGTTCAAGCTCAAGTTCACACCGTTAATATGTGTTTATTTTTACAATAATTGTAGTTTATTACGTGTAGTATGAACAAAGCAAATAGAAAAATTTAAATATAATTTTGTGAAAGTAAAACCGTATTACTAATTTTATTCTTAAAAACTTTCATTTTTTATAGAAGAAAAACGATTCAGATCAAAAAGTTAGATTATTATTTATCATTGAGTGCAAAATCGTTTGTTCTTTGTTAATATCGTTCTCAGAATATAAATACTGAAATAGTTGACCTTAATGTAGATAAGAAAATGTTACAAATTGACAAGACGTAGAATTTCATTTTCACTTTTTATTCTATGAATGGAACATTGTCATCTCGGTTATTAAAAGAGGCATTTAAATTAATATTCAGTAAAAGTATAACAATAAAATTGCTGGTTTAAATAATTAAAATTTTCTTTTGAATATACATTTTTAACACTAAAACTAGATCGCTACTTTTATTTTGAGAGTAATGAAAAGTGAGTTTTAAAAAATAATTTATTTAATTACTTCCCGTTTCTAATTATTATGCTTCTAGTATTTTGAATATATAGAAAATAGATATTATAAAAATTCAGCCATTCGTAAATATTACCATGAGCGACTTTTTATAGTTTGCCAGCTCGTAAAACTGATAATAATTTACCTTTATTACAGTTATTAAAGCCGTACGGCTCGACGAAGGTGTGCTTAAAATTTTCAATCCAATAAAGTCAAACGTATAAAATCTTTCCGTGAAAAATACCGATATTTACAACCGCCATTCCAGCCGTTGCGCCGATCTGCGAGCCATTTAGCAAAGCGAAAAAATCGCCACGGAGCATTTTATTACATTCCGCATTGTATACGAAGAAACGAAAGAGAAAAATCGCGCCCGTGCAGCAGGAAGTCGACGATGTGACATTAATATTTTTTCCAGTTGATACTCCGTCAAGAAAGAGAACAAAGAAGGTCGAGATGGTACGTCAGATTAAGTTCACGACGTTAAACGGATCGTACTGAAAGTGAATACTTAGGCAAGTACCTTATTCATGTAATGCGTGCCCGCCAGATTGTATCATGAAAATATAAGGAAAAATAGTTTACAGGATTAGGCAAGGTATCAAATTTTCTAATTCTGAATCTTTAAATATTTATTGGCGAGGTATTTAATTCCATTTTAAAATGCATTCTATACAGCAGGGTGAATTTCAAGTACCTAACTCGATGCTAAATTGAAAATTTCATTCAAGCAACGTTTCTAAAACCGTGAATTTCTAGTACTTTCCGTTCGCTATTTGACGACGAATCTAACAAGCATTTATACTTTACACCTTTTTCAGCCATTTAACACGTCGAGTCAATAATTGACATTCACGACCGTCCGTTTAATAAGCTGTATCTAGCGTTACTTCCCCACGTCGCGCAGTTAGAAAAAAGCTCGTGAGCTGTTTACACATTTGATTATCGTGCATTTAAAGCAAACATAAAGCCGGGGCTTATCTCCTCCACGAATCTGGAGGACGTCGCGTCGTCGTGAAGACAAAACGTATTCCTAGATGCGATGCGGCGCTGATTTACAAGGGAACCATAATTTCGACGAAGATGCGGACGATTACGACCGTTGTTTTAAAACAATCATGTAGGTAGGTTTTTACGGCGTTTATAGGGATAGGTAAGCTTCCGTACGACGCCGAATGCTTGGAATACAAATTAGCTAGTCGATTAATGTAGGGGCAAGGTGTGTGGGAAAACCGGGTTTTTTAATAAAATAGTGATATAAAAAATATAAATGATTTTTAAGGAGCTCCAAATTTTACTGGCAGGTTACGAGATCCACCAAAAAATCCACCTAATTTCTATTAAACACATTAAAAAATCCCCTAAGGCTCTTATGTGTAGAAAACAAATGGAAATTTTGCAGATGAGCAAATTGCCCGTAGCTAAATAATGTTTGCATTGTTAATACACGTATGTCGTATGTTTACATAACAGTAAGTTCATGATCAGGGACACACACATCTTTATTATATGTATTTACATTGATGCAGCATTTGACCCACAATATATTTAAATGCCTAGGAAAACGTGCCGGCTGCATTCTACTTTCGAAAAAAAAACTATTACAATCCCTTCTTTAAATTTAACAAACCAATTCCAAATTCAATTTAAAAAAACGTTAATTAATTAAACTGCTTAGTTCCAATTTTCACCTATTAGAAAAATCATGATAAAAATAAGCAAAATAAAGTTCCGGTTTGTTTCCTTGTATCTACTGTTTTAAATTCCCCAACAAGAAAGTGATTTAAATGACTTAATTGAACACGTCGTACAGTACAATAGTGTCCTAGAATGTTGCAATAGTGTTACACATAATTTGCATTCATGTCGTAACTGAAGACAATCCTTGCGTTAAAAAATTAATCAAATTACTTTTTTTCTAACGCGCGCAATTTAGTTTGATTGGATTTTAATTAATCGGCTCGTTTTTTCGAATTATTCCTTTCGATTACGAAGGTAATGACTTTATTAAAGTTAGGTAACGTTCATGCGCAGGTATTGAAAAACAATTCATTAATCTAATTTAATTTTCACAATTTGTCAATTGCTGCAATTGTTGCAAAATAACAGCGCTATATATAGGCAATAGCACCGATAGTATCGTTACTTAATATTTCTATTATTTCATTCATTTTTTTAATTCGTAATAAGCGCGTATGCAATTCGTAATTATAGTTTAATTAATTGTCGAACGTATAATTAATTATTCTTTATTTAATGGTTTATCAAGATTAGTTGGATAATTGGGTTGTTCGTGTTAAAGGCGAGACTAGTGAGGATTTTTAAATTCCCATCGTTAATTAGGTCCCTATAACATACATACAGTTGGTGCAAAACAAATATACGCCACCTATAATTTACTACGTCACAAGTAGGCAGTGCTGCCGAACTTTTATAGAGTTTATAGAGTACAAAATCTAAGAATTTTCTAAAATTGTCAAATGGCAAAATGACAAGAACAAATTAAAAATTAGCAGGGTACCTGTTTAAAAGTACTTTAAAAGTACTTTTAAAAGTTGGGCACAATGCTTGGCAAGTATGACGACACTAGTGACGTGCATTGATATTTGTTTTGCACCGACAATATTAATCTAAAATAAGTAGGCAATGGGTTAACTACAAATTGTGCTATAAGCTAGATATTCTTGAGTGAATCTAGTGTAGATACAGTGGTTTTTTTATAGGAAATGTTGGTAAAATTTCGCAAAATGGACAATGAGTTTCGTTACGCAACGCAATCGAAATTACGTAACGAAACGAGAAATGCACGTTAACACAATTTTTCTATGAATGATTTTCCATTTGCCGAACCGCCGAAAGGAAGAATTAAAAGTTGATTATTTCTATTCCACTACCCATCAAAGAGCAGATCACCAGATAGCATTCATAGCGTGTTGCGTCGCGGTTTCCCCTTTCGATTTGCAAAACCATTTCGGCCTCTCGCATATCGAACGAACGAAAAAAAGTGAAATTTTTCTTTCCTGTTATAAAAGTTACGACGAAGCAAGCGATTTTCTCTTTACGTACACAAAAACCTCAGTCCTTCCTGCGAACTGTCGGGTATAAATTAGTAAATATTATCACAATCGCGTCCTAGAACGACCGAGGTGAATTTACATTCTCGTGGGAGGTTCATCTGGGCGATCCCTTCGATTCGATGCAAGTATTTAGAACATTCCGATCGTTAAACTAAACAGTGACAGTATTACTGTCGCAGTTCTATATACCCACTTCTTTAATAGCCTCGCTATTAGTACCAGCCTCGCGAATACTAAAAATGGTAGGCGTAGGTGTGCCAGATCGATTCTCCATTGGTATTCACAACCATCGAGCACTTTTGCCCATTGCAACATGTAGGAATCAAGCAGATCCGTCAGCTGTTAGATATCGATTAAGGTCATTTGGAATGCTGAACGAATTTTTTCGGGTTGGATTCGCGGTGTTTTTGCTACTGAAAATGGCGTTATAATTTACTCGTTATTGTGAAAAAATAGTTTCTTGGAGTTCACAAGAAAGAGCTCATTGAGTTAGATAATAGAAGAATAATGGCTCTCTTCGAAAGATATATTGGTTCTTTGGATCTTCTTAATAAGATAATTGGCTAGGTTGAATTAAAAGTATTTCCTGGATAAATAAATGGTTCTCTTAACTCCTGAATGATTCTTTTATAACTTTCTTTATAAGATGCCTCTTTTAGCAAGATATTGACCCTTGTTATAGTCAATAGATAGTTAGATAATTGAATATATTATGAATAAAAAATAGCTCTCCTGCATAAATAAATAATTCTCTAGATTCTCGAGCGATTCTCGTCCAACATCCATCATCCTTCTCCTATCAGCAATGCCATATTCCGATCGCCGGCGAACAATAAGTCTTCGTTATGGCGCGATTAATTCGAACAGGTAGGCACGGACAATTAAAGCTGTGGCATTTTTTGTGTAGCAATTCCAGTACGTCACAGATACGGCATCGATCCCAAATAAATACGTTTGATGATCTTTAGAAACCGGAATCGGTCAGAGCCAAGTAGGCGATGACTCTTGCTGAAACGAGCAATCTATTCCGATCGGAGTCGAGTTGGAAGAATGGCAGGAGCAGGAACGGATTCCGTTGATTTTTAATCAGAAATGAATAATTGGTGAAGCAATTAGTGGGGTAATTGGAGAGTTTTAATTATAAAATGTTAGCTTTAACTTCTAGTGAGGTATTAAGAGCAATTCGTGGAGTGGATATATTGATAGGAATTTATAGAGATAGGTATTATAAAGCCGACCCTGGTACCGGAGTCGCGAGTTTTTATTAAAAAAGCGCACTTAACTACATTCCAGAGAAGGGTATATGCATTTCTGCACTACGACTCGACGTACGTAACGTACATTATTATTTTTTACGGGACGACTTTAATTTAGATGACGCTGCGAGCGATAAACTTAACGTAATAGTTTTCCTCGAAAGGTAATGAACTTCACAATTACATTGTCAACTATTAAATTATTACGTTTGAAAAAAATTTTAATTGGCGCTCTTCCTTCGCCGCGCCGTCGCGGGATCCGAAGGAATGACCTTTGTGCCCGTCCGGCCGCATGCTAGTTTCTGAATTATGCCGTTCGAAGTACTGGATGGTCGCCGGGTAATGGTTGTTTCATGATTGGAACTCGTTGAGTGTACGAAATCGATGGGATTTTTGCATTCGATATCACCTTATTGTGGATATTGAACGCATAAGAATGTGGTGGTTGTATGTATAAAGGTTTAATCTTCTCATTCTGGTGAAATCTTAATGGGTCCAATATTATCTACATATACCATTTCTAATAAAAAAATACAACTTTATGTAACACTTACTAATTAAGAGGTTTTACTGAAATATTCCATAAGAAGTTTTGATTAAACGTGTATGTATGTTGGTATAATGACCTTAGTAGAAAAAAATGCAAGGAAACCTCCAATTTCTCTTCATAATAATGAATTATATGTTGTTTGTACGAATCCGTTATCGACATATTACTCAACAACTCATTAAACATTACTTATGCGTGTTTTCTAGCAAATTAATTTTTTACTGACAACTTTTTTCTATCAATTCACACATACATAACTAAAATTTATGTTATACCGTGCGTATAATCCCTTACTTATTGTCCTGTAGCTACACAGTAATCTATTTAGCTCTTACTATACGTAGCAGTCCGAACATAATGAATGTACGTACACGTATAAACAAAGATAATTAGCATCTAGACTCTATAACATTCATATATCATAATTTTTTCCGTTTGTCACTTTATCCTGTTTGTGCGCTTTATACTAATTTGGTGTGTGCGCGTACGTGTGAAGCAACCGTTCTCGAGAATGTACATATCTCCTGATTAATTAGCCGTTTCTGCATTTGCAATAATTTGCGGAATTATAATGAAGTCTCGAATATTCGAATGAAACGGCAATTAGAGGGAATTTCGTTATATCATAGGATTGTTTTTATTGTTTCAAGCATATGGTCGATGGGTTTGCAGGATTCGCCAATTTTGGATTAATAATTCAGTAGATTTTTGTATTAAAGAAGCGAATTAATTAGGTATTTCAGAAGATTAAACTAGTTTGAGCTGTATAAAAAAATCTGATCGTTATTAATAAAAGAGATAATCAATAAAACCTATAAATCAAATTGTTTGTTAATAGTATTATAAAACGTATTTGGAGATTTTTCTGAAACTGAAAATAAATACATACCTATAGGCATAGACAAAATACACATAAAAAATACACTTAAGTTTAGAGTGCAAAAAAATTTGAATAGGTTAATGAAAGTTATAGTTACGCAAAGTTTAGTGTCGAATTTTTAATCAAACTTTTAACCTCTATCGCAGAAGCTTTACGATTCTAATCAATTCAGCCTGATTTTTCCTGTTCAGAAGAGAAACTGTCAGTAAATAGTAGCTATAAATCTTCACCGCATCTTATCAATCATTAGCCGGTCCATCTCTCGATGCGCTTAATAAGAAAGTATGGAATAAACGATATAACTATTTGCTCAACTCATTTTCGTACGGATTAATAGTCGCTTTTTTCGTCTTGTGGTGTTTTCTCTTCCATCAATCGACGATTCGAACGGTGAATTCTTCTAGTAAGGCTAATGTAATTTATCACGGTAATAGTACTAACTTGCAGCTTCGAATTAAATGTGAAAATCCGTGTTACTTTTTTAAATACCTGACTACAGACGTCGGCAAACGAGGCAAAGCGAACGCAGACGACAAGAAAGTTGGATTTAAAGGCGAAAAACGATTAAAATAAATATCAAAAATGTATACAATAATCGAATAACAATCAAGTACAAAGTAAAGGATTAATGATACATTATAAAACAATTTAAGATTCAACCTTTTAATTAACCCACGTTTCTTGGCTAAATTTATATATAGAAGTGTTTTTAATTATATTTATATGGCAACAAATTACCGCCGGAACGTCCCATTACAAAGCTTTAGCACCATTCGAAAAAATCCGAATAATAAGATACGATCATTCGGAGTTAAATGGCAGTTTAAAATCGCAGAAAAAAAAGGACGAGCCTGAATTATTATAAATAAAAGCCGCATTTAATGCAGAAACGCAATTTATAATAGGGATTTTAATGATACCCGCTGATCCGCTGGAAGAATGCAAACACTGGTAGCTGAAGATATAAATAATTGTTATTAGACGTCTTTCGAAAGTTATCTGAATTGTGGGTAATTTACCGGCGGCATGCAAACTGGTCGAACGTGTCTAAGTCCAGCAAAAAAAAATGATTTCAAATGCGAAGATGAATAACTAATAAACAAAGGAGATTATATGAAATCTCAACCATAAATCCTGCAACCCGCAGTAGCAGCGAAAAAGGAGCAAAACGAAAGGTTGTTCGTCTCGAAAGGAGAAGTGCTGGGTATTATATCAACCAAAAATAAAGTTGTGTTGATCTTTCTAAATGAATGGATTAATGATATCCATAGGTTATAAGGTTGTTTTTCTCATTGCAAACATTACCAAGAATGTCAACCAAAACTGCTAATATTTTATTCAAAAAGGAATTTTTTGATTGATTCCACCTTACTCAACGAAATTCATTTCCAATCGATTGAATCCATCATCATATCTGTCGGTTAAATCCGTGTCAATCCTAGTTAACTCTAAAAGTTCAATCGGCAATTCGTCTTGCATAACTCCATTATATAACCGGTATCGGTATCAGCAGTTTTATATTCTATAATTGGTCTTGTAACACACTGACCCTATTGATAACTTTGACCTCTGTCTGAAGAAAACACCTTCGAATGTTAAAATGCCAGTTATGTAGTCATTACTGCAGATATTGAATTCCACGCGTCTGTCAGTCGCGTTTCGAGCAATTCTTCGATAAATTACCTACAATTTCCATAGTGTTCGTGGAATTAGATTTGAAACCGTCTAATAAATTCAATTACACGAAGTCGAAATAATTAAATTAAGACAAACAATGGTGGTTTTTAAGTGGATCACATTGCGAATATATTGCCGAATAAATGTATTCAGGTTTTGTATGAAAATTTATTGATGTTATGCAAAGTATTAAATAATTTAAGTCCATAACGACCCGTTGTTTTCTTGTTTACTTAACAAAAAAACAAAAATACAAACAGGCATCTTGCATCATTCGTAATGCAATAATTCCTTAACGAAAGTCTCGATAGTTGTATTTTCAGTCATTGTGAAGTATTGAAACGTTCAAAAATAATCGATAATACCAATAATAATGTTGCTAAAATTCCTTTGTGAGAACTCCCCAGGTGACCAGCTATAAGTAATTCATAGTTTACCTTATAACCTTCCTATAGGTTTAATTATATTTGAGCCTTCATTTACCTCACCTACACCGATCGATATCACAAACCGCTGTAAGCTTTCGGAAAGAAGAAACGCCTAATAATTTTTCCATTCGAATTTGCGAGACCTTGAAAATCGAAACTGTTTTATCTATTTCAATGTAGTTCCTCGGGTTATAAACTAGAACTAGATGAACAGTATATCTAAACCAGGATACGTTGTATTTATTCAGTCGAAAGAAGTCGAAGGTTATAATGTGATCATATACCGCTGTACTAAAAAGAGCAAATGGCAAGTACACACCCGCATGATATTTATTTCGAATTTAATTTACTTCCTGATACGCTGCAAATTTTTTATAATCAATTTATGGTTTAATGTTATTGTCAAGTTCAATTGGGTGCTTTATTCTATACTTCTATTATTATTAAACTTTATTCTACGCTTATTCAAAATTGCCATGGTATGTTGCAATAGCTTCTAAACAAAAAATACCTACGCCGAGTTATTTCTTCGAATGCATTTGATGTAAGAACGGCTCTCTAGCGCTCTGTTCTTTGTTTGCACCAAGTCATGCAAGAAACGGGAAACCGTACGGTGCCGATTTCCATTAAAATTGACCTACGAGGATGATAGCGAGAAGCGCTCCAGGTCCGGCGGACAGCGATGTCGTGACGGACCGTACGATTCGTTCCCCTTTAAAGGTTTTAACACGTCCGCCGCGGGATGCTTTCACCCGGCAAAATGCGCGATTTATTTCGTACGGTGTCCGTTCGGCGTCGTGCGATTATTAATATAGAAGCAAAAGCTGCTACATATAAATAAATCGAGTCGAAGACCTTTGACGTTGGCCGAAGAAAGGTCAGCGATGCGAAGAAAAAAACTCATTTAAATTCATTGTGAATCTCCTACATCTTTCAGCTAGTAAATCAACTGTGATCGTCAAACGAGCAGGTGTAAAATCCAGCAACAACGGTAACGGTAAATTTTAATTTTGCGCGTAATGTGACGTAATATCTATACGGATTATCATTAAAAGTCAACGAATTGCTAGCGAGATTAAAGCGAAATAGAATAAAATTATTTTATTACATATTAATTCGACTTAATGTACGAGTTATTCACGCTCTAATGCGCGAATAATTTTCTTTCTCGGTACTCATTACGAGTAATTATAATTAAACATTTTACAAAACGACAATTCACGACAGAATTGGTCCTTTTGCATAACGTATTTTGTTGTCGGTTCGTTTTATAACCGCGCGAAACGCCTATTTTCGCTTTTTCTGTACCAGTATAAAAATGAATAGTTATTTTGATGAATGTGCTTCATCACTTCACCATTCATATGACAATAGACGGTGATCGAATTGTTAAAAAATCGATTATACGATAGTCGTAAATTACGTTTAATTCAACGGGTTTATTACTGTCATAAAACGATTTATAGTGGTTTCATACAGAGTTGTCGCAAAAATTGCATAGCAATGCATCGTGGGCATTCCGAGTCCGTTTAATTGGAACAAATTATGACATAAACGTAAATATTTTGATAGTTTATCTTTAAAGTCATTATCTCTTCATTTATTGAAACAGTTTAGTTATTTCCTCCTAATAGAAATACCAGGTTTTAATTTATCTATATCTAGGTTTTAATAGTAATTCTTACCTTAATTCAAAACGATGATATTCTTGATGGAGAAATTGACTGGATACGACCTGAAAACTGTAAAAAAAGTATTTTAATTTTTTAACAAAAATCATTAACTTAGTAAATAGTAAGTAGAAAATAGTATTTTAGCTAGTAAAATTATACTAGAATAGGTATTGAAATTTATCTGCTATTCTTCAAAGGTATCCGGAACGGAAACACTATAATGTTAAATTTGTTGTCTGATCGGATCGATTCGATTATTATTCATTGTAAGCAGTTTCCGGAATACCTCATTTTATTCGCTCTTAGAAAATTACCGTACAAAACGCTGGAATAATAATAGAAGAAATTAAATATATGCAATCACGCTATTACAGATTTATCACAAACGGATAAGCACAGTATTCAAAAATCACTGTGGAAGAATCATGTCCTTACCCAACATTCCAATTTTCAGTATTAATAAATATAATGAAACCAAATACCTATAACCAAACAATATTATTTCTTAAATGGAATTTAAGCATAAGTAATGATAGGTGATCCGAACATAATGTATATGGGTTACGAGAGTTCAGCAACCTCTTGACTCGCCGGCGGTTGAAGAGGTAAAAGGCAATGTATGTTTATCCATCTAATCTTATATAGTAAACATTTGCCATTTTCGTTACTTTTTGGTCAACGTTGAGTTAATATTGTAAAAGGTAATTTTGCGTTTCCTCTTTCGCTAACGACGATGTCGTTATACATAGTTTAGTCTCGAAATCCGGAATGCATTTAATCGATCGAGAACTCAGTGGGTTGACGTTCTAAATATTTTAAAAATATTCAAATTTAATGTTTTTTTAGTAGCATTCGGCGGATACCAAAATAAAACCGCGTTATAAACCATTATTGTTCGTTGTTTTTTATTAATTCCCCGTCCAATTAAAATTACTCTAATACCTGCCATAGTAGGTAATTCATTTCCGATAGCGCTTTCTAAATCACTAATTAAAAAAAATCTAATATCTTGATCATCGAATTAACGACCGTTGCTGATCTAGTATTAACATCAAATTAGATCATTCTGCTCAGACTTGCACTGGAATCAATTATTCAAATGAACGAGACTAGACAACGAAAGGAAAGAATCAACTAAAAGTGTCTGGCCGTATTATTTTCTTATCCATAAGCACTGCAGTTACGCTTCGATTGGAAAGGAACGTTGATTCGAAGCGAGCTGCAATTATCAACAACAACATCTAAATTCACTGAAACGGCTCATAATTTATTATGCATTATTTTGCACTAATTGCGATATGCAAAAATCCTGTTGAATGGTAAATCATCGGCTCATCTAAATGCAACCTACATAGGCGTTTTTAAATGACCATTTAGTTAGCGTTTGGTCAAACGAGCCTCGTTTCCTGTCACTACACGTGTCAATTAGATTTGATTTCTTCATTTCCGCGAGTTACTTACAAAGGATTACAATAGTCGAGCAGAACAGTAACACCTTTCTTGAACGCACCCACGTGAACACTAAGCAGTCCTGTTATCTCTTGTACACAGGATGTCAAATTATATAGCTTCATCTATAAAAATTATATTACTGAAATGTTTTTTGTACTAGTTTTCCAATGAGGCATGAATAAGGTGGGAATATTTTCAATTAAATCCATTTACAAGTGCCCTAGAATTATACGCAGCAGTACTAATCAAATTATCACACTGCATGTATCAATTAGTTGCAGTTTATCCATCATCTAGGAACTTCTATATTTTTCTATGAGCTCAACAAAGCGAGATCAATGCATTCGACAGCTTTAACTGCCTATAAATAACTAACTTATCGAAGAACGTTACTTAACCCGGTTTCATTTTTCTGTAAAACGAGCATGTTGTAGAGATAAATCCGGCGGTATTCTATTTCTAATGGGATTAATTATTTCTTTATTTATATGAGTTGTATGGCGAATACAATATCTGTACGCTTTTCTCCGGCAAAGAGCCCGCAATGCTTCAACGTCGAAATGGTGTGTAATTTCATTCAAACTGATAAATAATAAATAACAGTTTCCTACAGAGCGTAACTAGTTATGATATAATGAAATAATCGAAGCAGAACTAGATAAGTTAGCTTTTTGGTTTAATATGTAATATTACCTACGTAAATAGATTTATAGAGAAGCAGAAGAAAGGGTCAACAATGGAACAATTTTACAAGAAGAAAATAAAATCAATTACAGTTACTCATCCACATGTGGAAACAAGCAACAAATAGGGGTCATTTTATTAAATCATACTGTATAAAAATAACATTGCAAGCTCCGTATGTAGACCATTTCGCGATTAAACAACAATATATTTCATAACACAGATGTGATGTTAAACTCTAACGGTTGTTTTATCATGAATCACCATTTGTCTTTTCTGGTCTACCGTTCGAATCTGAGGTGGTTTAAAGATCTTAATCCTACAATACTACATTCAATTACTGCACATATGCGAGTTATTTCATAGCATACATTCAATCTGATACTTATTGTAACTGAATTAAAGAAAACCGCTAAAATAACTGATGAACATTGAGTTACTGTATCTATGGAGTGAAGTTTTCTCGAATAGGTACGCTATGGAATTATTTAAATGATCTATTTTTTCAATAAATGAGGGACATCATAATAGAATAACTCTGGTGTTAAATTAAAAATTACATACTCATGCAGACCATCTAATAGGACTAATTATTTTAGCGGGGATTTTGTTATGTTTAGAAATTAGCGAATCCTTGCAAAAATATTCAAAAGATTTGCGTATGTTTGTCCCACTTTCGTTCTTGGCAAAAAGAAGGTTTCATTGTAAGTAAGAAAAAAATAAAAAGTCTAGAACATTTAAATAAAATCTATTATATCACAGTAATCAGCCAAAAAAGTATTGTTTTATATGCATCACAGCGCATTGCCTCACGTCTACAGCTATTCCCTTTGGTCTGTAAGCGACTCCAATTCGTTTTATTTTTAATAAGAATATTATATAAACAATTTCTTTTTGTGCACGTCCAGCTTAATTGATTTTCCAAATTCTTCAGGATTTTTTGCCGGTACTTTCTAATTTTCTTCCTTCGCAACTCAGACAATTTAATCGTGATTATTTACGAAAAAAAAATTGTTTGTGAACGATAAACGTCGAATGAATTCAACTGTAAAACTTTTTATGCAGTAACGAATTGATAAAAAAAGAAGTCGTGAATTATATATTATCCGCGTAATTATTAATTAAATTTAGAAAACGACTCCAATATGTGATAATTATCTGTCATATAACGGAGATAAAAGTGTTTGAGACAGATTAATAACTTCCTTCTATATGTTAAAAGAGGATTTACAAACTTCTATAAGAAAAAAATAATATAATTCCTATCATGGCTCACCCTATGTAACGAAGACTATTGAATTTCCCCCCTTTTTATCCCATGCTTTCAGTTTTCCACATATTTCACCGGCCCGTTAGAAAGTTTCAAGTCGTTACTCAACTCGCTTTTTGAACTCGCGCTGCAATATTCAAATTGAGCAATTAATAAAGATAGCCTAAAATAGCCGGCAATTAAGTTTTCATCTTGGAGCGTTAGCAAATTGAGGCGAGTTAACCTGTTTGTAACAAGAATTTACTGGTAAAACAAGTGACATTTAAAAGTACCTAATAGTAACATCAATGTCAGCTGCTACGAATTTTATCGTTTATGATGCAATTCATAATTGCAGAAAGTACCTACATGAACGTTATGTATTTACTTCAATTTTTTTGTAAGATTACATTTTATTCGTAACTCGATAAGATTAAAATTAAAGGTGTTCTTTGTTTAGAACACAGATGGTTGATAAATTCATCAACTGTGAATGTACAAACTTTTATCAGATTCTTTGCGAAACCGGTGAAAATAACAATTAATTATTTTATTGGCAAATCTAAGAAAAGTTCCTCAAAATCTGACCCTCAATGTAACTAGGACACTTCGGTTTTGCAACGTCTATTTATTTATGACAACTAATATTAAAACTTAACTTTAAAAAAAATTCTAAAGAAGGTCTTCTCATATTCTCAAAGAATAATTGAATCATTAGATATTAGAATAGCTTCTAAATGGAGTTTTACTTCAACAGGTATAGTATTTGTGAAAAGTCCTTATCGTACGTACATTATTATTATGTACATTCCTCAAAATGCATTTCACCTTAAAGATCACGATTTCATATCTAATACCTAATAGTTAAATGTCAAGGCGCTCATCTAGAGATGAGGTTACTTACTTTTACCAGATTTATTGACTTTAAACTCGTGCTTTAATATCAACACGGAATGTCTTCGAAAGAGCAAAATAAAATTACAGCAAAAATAGCAAACTAAAATAATATAGGATGTCCTAGTGTGGTGAATATCTGTTTAATTTGGATTGGGGCGGCCTGTTTTTTAATAAGTGATCTTTGCATTAATACAAGGCAAAACAAGGTTGTAAATTTTTTTCGAATTATTTAGGAGGCCTTCAAACAATCGTTCTAACAGCTGTAAATGCGACACGACCATTTAATTACGAGAAACATGGCATGTTACTGGAAATAGCCGACATGACTTCGATTTCGTACCGCTTTTTATTCACGCGTAAATAAATAATAGATAAGTGTCTTATCTACAAGCCACTGACATGCAATGCTTAAATAATTGACGTACGTACGTAAGTACTGCTTATAATTATATGGATGTATGTATGTACACAAAAAAATGTTTGGAATACTTGCGAGCGCACAAAATAATTTCCCAGCGGTACGTTTGCTGATAAGAACAAGAAATGAAGTTGCCAGGTGGATTCGGAAAAAGAAGAACGAACTTACTTCGCACACAGAAAAACTTTACTTCCTTATTTATGAAAAGTAACTGTTAAATACACACAAGAAATTGATACTTCTTCATTTAAAAATCATAAAATCTTGGAAATCTTATAAAAGTTACAATCCTTGAAAGATTTAAAAATTTAGAACATCAACGATAAATTGTTAGTACAAATAATCATCACAATTTGCTTGTAGTGATTCGATAAGAAAATTTATGGAACTCATTTCATAAAATCCGTCTAATTAATATCAATACGATTGGCTTAAACGGCCGCAAATTCGTTAAGGATTGTATATGCCCGTTTGGAAAGCCGACAGAAGTTGCAATAAACAAAATAAATAAAATCGCTCTTAATGATTTCACTGCTGCTGGCCTAGTTGTTAAGTATCGACTACTGACGAAAGTAACTATGGTTATTTTTTCTTCTGCGAAGAGTGGTAATAACTGTTAACAGATGCATTGTGGATACACCCATTTGCTTTATTGCTTCGTTTGCTTTTCATATGACCGTAGGTGGTTTACTCGCATGGGCGTAGGCCGTCGCTAATTTTTAATTATTTGAATAAGAAATATGGTAGCAGGGTGTAGGTGGAAACGGGGTTTATATAAATCGCAAAAAAGCCTCGATAAATTCCTTTGCGTATGTATCATAATTTAACTGTAATCGTGTAAAAATTAACTTTCATACGTGTGCATTTTTCAATAAAACACAGTATAATCAAGAGATTTACCGTAAATCCTCTCGATCATTTCGATTTTTAATCCGGCAAAGGTCGAGGTTAATTCATCCGCGGACGGTTATTTAATTATTAAGCTCCGGCGTGGCTTCGGTATTGATTACAACTCACTACAATATGTTCTAACAATGTCGAATGTCAGCCTCTTAAAGTAATCAAATCTAATGTCCTTTTCACTTTCACGGTTGTTTTGCATACCAAATAAAGTACCGCTCGGCTCATGCCGGTGAAAGTTTGTTTATTCGAAGGGTACGAATTTGTTTAAGAAATTTTTTGTCTAAATAATTGTAGTGGCTCGATTAATTAGCAGTTTTCTATGTCGATAATACTTAAATTAAATACAGCAGTACATTCACGCTAATTTGTTGATGGCGTATAATGTCACGTTTATTTCTTCCTCCGTAAATGTTGCAGGTGAGAATAAGAAAAATAATTGTAACTTGCAAAAAAAGCCCTAAGGTAAAATTTATTGAGTCATTGCGTAATAATAAAGTCTCTAATTTAGCAGAAAATGAAAGCATCCGTTTATTACTCTATTAACTCCATTAAATTCGCTATACTCTGTTACTTAATAATTTCAGTTGCAATCAAGTTCAATTTTATCGAGAGGTATTTTGATTAAAGTCGAAGGAACTGCTTAATTTTCAGTTAATTATATGCATTAAGAAAATTAGTAAAATGTTAGCGTACCTATCTATAGATGCACAAACTCATTAACGGATTTTAGAAAGGTATTAAAACTTATTAAGAGTGAAAGAGTAATTTTTTGAAAAATAAATATAAATCTTTTGCTCCTGCAGAATCCAATCAAAGGTGTAATTAAGCTTAATTTGGTATCACAAATTAATTTATATTTTAATTAAGAATGAAAGGAAGTCGTTAATATGTACGTATGCACTAATATGAAATTAAAAATATCAGGACATATAAATCTTCTTTTAAGTGGAATACTGGAACAATTTTTCATATTACTTCATTAATTTTTCCCTAAAAATAATAAATTCCACACCTTAGGTTAACCTCTTATACGTTTGGAATACTGTAAAATATTAACCGTATAACCAACTGCAGCATTTCCAACCTCCACAAAAAAAATAATAAAAAATAATCTGAAATAATTTATAGTCACTCGGTATCCCCTGGATATTAAATTGATGATACGTGAAAGAAAGTGACCGAATAAAATTGTTCTCCAAACAAACACAGGATTGCTACAATAAAAGAATCCTTAATTCGCCGATTAACCACGCGAAAGCACGTATATGCCCACTAATTTGAAATAATATATCATGTTTGTCAGATTTATTACGGACTCCATTGAGAATTGATGCAATTTGCTTTATTTGCTATTTAAATTGATTTTTACTCTCTCTTTGAATCGTTCTAGGAGTGCCAAATGAAAAAAATCTTAATTTAGTATATGAGGAACAAATTATTGTTACGAAAAGAAAACTAATCGCCTTTGTGAAGCGGAGAATTTTTCTAAAATTGGTAGGTTGAAAGGGTTATTTTGTTATTTAAGGAGTGGAATCTAATACAACAGTAAAATGTATCAACTTCAAGCTGTATTATAAAGCTATTAAATCTACTTGGGTAACTATGCCGATCTAATTTTCAATAGGCTCTCGGAATTGTGTTGCGTCAAGAAAAAAGATCGATTCGAATATATTTAATAAATATCACGTTTTGAAAGCGGGCGAAGTAATAAGAATACTCATTGTTAACAATCACCATCTAGAATGACCTACTTGCGAAAAGAGTCGTGGACTGCGACGGCTTATGCAACGAGAATTTATAACATTGACCAAAAATAGCGAAAACTGGTTTGTTGCATTCGAATATGATGCCAAAATTTTTATTGCAATTATTCATGAGTTAGTTAAAATCATTTTTTTTTTCAATGACTCTGGTATTTGCTCAGTAAAGTGAATATATGTATACACTTGCCTGTAGAATTTCTGTGCAAGCGCCGTGCGAATTAGTTGTATTTGTATACAATAAATAGAATCGTTTTACAGATTTCGCGCGTTCTTTATGGAAAAGTCATCTAAATGAGACTCGAAGAGAAACCGAATGTCATAGAAAATGGCATTCATTCGCTTCGTTTACTCGGAAAAAATGTAAAAACTAGACAGCTTTCGAAGTCTGTTTTATGGCGGTTATTGGTTATTGGTTATTGGCAAAAACTAGTTTTAGTGAGATGAATAAAATTTACTTATCTAACTATTAATATAGATTGATTTTGATGAATGAGAATACATAATTAATGCGAGAAAGTCTGATTTACGAACAAAAAAAATAATAATTAAATCGAAATAGTAAAAAATGATACAAATCATCAGAACCAGATATACCTATACTTACTATATACCTACTACAAATTCCCACATTAATTTCAATATTTTATAATCTTATGCATCTAATCATAGGAGTGGAACAGCTCATAAAAACCTAATAATACGTAAAATAACATGTGAAATTTGACTGTGTTGAAATTGCAAGTCGAACATTTACATTCGTTTGAAATTTCAGAAATATCCTCAGAATGGTTATTTAGAACTCCGTTCGAAATTGCGTAATTTCTTAGGCGATTTACGAAATAACAGCCTTTGATATTATAAAGATAATCGTGAGAATAGTTCACATTAAACGAATTATTACTTTCCTTGCAGATTTACGTGCGCTATTAGTGTTTGCGGTCTACAATTTTTACTCCAACGGAATAATAAGTGAGAAACACAAAGGCGATCGTAATTTATAATTAACACATTCTTAAGCAGT
The DNA here is from genome assembly GCA_918026865.1 of Phyllotreta striolata. Classification (NCBI taxonomy): domain Eukaryota; kingdom Metazoa; phylum Arthropoda; class Insecta; order Coleoptera; family Chrysomelidae; genus Phyllotreta; species Phyllotreta striolata. The sequence goes on from OU900095.1 coordinate 11,221,554, forward strand.
ACTCACAGTTGACCCATATTCCAATACTCTCGAGACCGGTCCTGCCTTTTTCTCAATCGATATTGTTTCAAGAGATCGAATCGCAAAACGAAAGTCGGAAGCAATATAGCAGAAAATTAGCGAATTTTTAGGCAATAAATACAAAGTGCATAAAACTGTTTGCGGTATAGACAACGGTTCGAAGAAAAAATTCGCTCTCAAGTAGAACGTGCAGCTGCTTGACATTATAGTAACGCTCGAAAGGAGAACATAAATACGCTATTTCCGAAACAAATTTACAATTGATATAAATTTACTTCTAATGATTGTTATTTTCGTATTAATGCCAAAATTGAATGTTTCATTTTTTTATGAAAACATATAATTTATTATTTTGTGGATGATTCATAAATAAAAGTAATAAAACGTATAGATCATAGTAAAATCAGTAAATGTTTCATCTCATTAGCAGACTGGTTTTTTATCCACCAAAACTAGAATTTTGCGGTAACAAATCAAACTAAAATCCATACAGCAGTAAATTACTTCTCAGCGACATTGTTTATTTAACAGATCGTTGGTGTTATCTTCTTTTGTTAGGGAAATCACAGCGCGATGTTGACAGTTATTTGTACCAGTTGCACGTCACACTGTGAACGGTCATTTAATTAATTTTATTGGAGCATATCGAGTAAAAATCAATTACATCTCCGAATGGTAACACATAAAAGCGAATTATAATTTATTCGTAACGTAACTATTGCTGCGCGGCTATAAATAATGCGCGAATTAGATCTGTTCGAATTTGAATTTGAAAGCAATTGAGCCGCGTAAAGGACTTTCAAATATTTACCAAATGATAAGTTTCCGCTGGAATCGTAAATTGTATTTAAGTAGGAGTCGAGAAAATTATCAGTGTCTGTTTACCTGCTATATTCATTATCATCAAAAGGTACATTAAAACATCATTGCTGGAGACAATTACTATAAATTTCCCACGAGTTTCTGATGAATACCCCCGGTATAGTGCTTTCACAAAACTTTAAATGCTTCTTTATGAATTAAGGTTTTAATATCACTAAAGTTTTCTTCTGTAATTAATTATAAGTAGGTGAATCCGATGTGTAAAGTAATAAAATCTTATATACCACATGTTTCTTAATTTAATATACGTGTTGTGTATAGGTATACCTATTACTGATGAAATTATTATTAGATAAACTATATTTTTTATTTACCTCTGTATTTTTAGTTTTTACCATATCCCAATTTAATGTATATAAGTAATTATAAGAATAATGATAATATATAGGTATATACAACTGTTTTAATTAGACATTTTTTATAATTAAATTAAAATATAATTAGCTGGAATTAACAAGGACAATTTAAAGTAGCTTCTTAATTACCTATCTCGAATTTTTTTTACATAACACATTACTTATCGCCTTCATTAAAAATGTGATATCATTGCAAAAGGAGATGGTGGTATTTTAAAAATTCTGATTTGATTATACGTTCGGTAGAAAAGATATAAACGATACCGCAGAACAGAAAATCAATATAAGCGCATCCACCAAAATTAAAAAACTAGATCGAATTTCAAAATGTGAAATAGAGAAACCTGAGAAATAGTTTAAAATTTTTTTCTTTATAAGGTTTCGCGGAAGTATGAAAGCCCTAAATAATTTGCTTCACATACGTTCAACGACCATTAATTAGAGAAGCCCTAGAATAACGACTTCCTTTGTGAAATAATGAAGTTTTTGTTTAAGGAATTTAACATAACATGGTGATAATTCAGAACAGTTGTTTTGCTCCACTTTTTGTATATATTTTCTTTCAAAGATTAGATAATATATGAATTATGATTATTTGATTTAAAAATTTTTTGATAATAAGTAGGTACCTAGTTTAATAACGCAGTTAACGCATGAATTTATAAATTTCATCCGTTATTTAGCGAAAAACTCATTTACAACCGTCGTTACCAAATAAAGGTCAAGTCAACAAATTTCTTCGGTCTCGCAATTTCACCGTTTGAAAATGCCTTTACCTCTGTTCAACTGGCGAATATCCACTCAAAGCAACTCCCAAAACACACCGAACAAAAAATCTCCCGGCTCACAAAACCGTCACACTAGTCAAAAAATAAAAAACATCCACAATACTCGACGAATTTTCCACCGCAGCCGCGATTCGCGGTATTGGAAAATGGGAATGTGTTAATGGTCTAACAGTACCTCGCGGTGCGCGTAAACATTCGCGATCGAATGCCGAGCGAAGAAAGAAGAAAGCCCTAGCGGGTTCGCGGTCACGTGAGCCTCCACTTCTTGCAGCGGCGCGACCAGCGAAAGAGTACGTCGACCGGACATCCTCTTATCGCTTCTTCATCGCTCGTCCTCTACTCGCCCGCTCGACCATTGTTCGAGATGCGTATTTCTACAATTGATCGCTATCTTCTGCGCTATCTCTACCTATGTAAAAATATTTGATACGAGTAACGATCGCACACTATCTGGCACGACAAGAATAGATAGTGCCTTACTATTAATATGAAGAATATTTAATTCTGTCTAACAAAACTTGAATTATTTTGATCGATTTAAACAGTAGTTCCCGTTTTAATATTATTAAAATAAAAAAATATATATTTCAAGCCCATATTTCCCCGAACTATAAACTTTATGTTAATTTCCTTGAGTTGACTGATTTAATCTACTCTTAAATTGAGCTCTTTTTACCTTTTTTTGTCACTGCGCACGTAACCTTCATAATTTCAGCTATTCCAAAAAGCGTCCAAAATGTTTTTATTGTTGACCCCATTTTATAGGCAACTCAGATTACACATTACCTTGTTAAACAAAATAAATTTTAAGTTGGCAACAAACAATGTGGCTACACGTCAACTTCACGAACGTCATTTCAAACGTCAAATATTTTTAACCAATTTTCTTTAATTAACAAAAAGGTAGTGGGTGCTGATCAGTTCGAGATTGTGTAACTTGAAGATCGAATTAAATTCTAAATTATTATACCCGGTTTCATTTAGGTACTTGAATAACCATATTTTCTGCATTTGAATCGGCCTTTGACCTAAATAGTTAGTATAGGAACAAAATGGCGCAATGTTGAAAGTGATAAGTCAACAACTACACTGCCTTTCGTAGTAGTACTTTATTTAGATTTATGAGTGTTAATACATAATGAAAGATATCTTCTTAGCCGCTTTCTCAGTTATCGCAAGTTTCCTTCTTGTTTTATTATTTGTTGTATTTGGTAATTTGTTCATTGGCAAGGCTCTATGCTAAGTAGTTTTACCTCTGTTTTGTTTTAGGATGGTTCATCGTGTGGAAGCTGATCTTGAGTAGGTTCCGTTTCATCAGAGAGCTCATCAAAGGCGCCAGCAATTCCACCATCGAAGAACTGAAAATCACCAGGAACAAATTGAAGAAGGTGCGCAGAGACTGACCGCTTCAAAATGAACATTCGTTGCGCCAAACCGGAGGATCTCATGAACATGCAGCACTGCAATTTACTCTGTTTACCCGAAAATTATCAAATGAAATATTATTTCTACCACGGCCTCAGTTGGCCTCAGCTTAGTTATGTGGCTGAAGACGAAAAAGGTACAATACTACCTCATAAAAAAAACCACTGTATAAAACTATTTTTTTTGTATGCTTTTAGGAAATATTGTAGGTTACGTCTTAGCTAAAATGGAGGAAGACCAAGAAGACCTGAAGCATGGGCACATAACTTCGCTGGCCGTAAAGAGGTCGCACCGCAGGCTGGGTCTAGCTCAAAAATTAATGGACCAAGCGTCTGAAGCCATGGTGGAGTGCTTCGATGCCAAATACGTGTCGTTACACGTGAGAAAGAGCAACCGAGCCGCTTTGAATTTGTACAAAAACGCTTTGAAATTCGAAACCGTCGAAATCGAACCGAAATATTACGCAGACGGCGAGGACGCTTACTCGATGCGTAGAGATCTATCCGAGTTCTCTAGAAAAGCCAAACCTAAGGCGGATAATAAGAATGATTAGCTTAATTATTTTTTAATTTTTTTGTATGATTGATTCGAAGTATACATATAATTAATGAAACATTACAGTTTGCTGTTTATTTATTCAAAAAATTAATTCTGCCATAATCTTAACACTTTATCTTTGCCACCGGAGGCGACTTTTAAACCATCGGTTGACCAATCGACGGCGTAAACCTCGTCAGCGTGGCCTGGAAGGTCAATTTCTAGTTTTTTGCTCGTTAGATTCCATAATTTAAGTGTAGAGTCGGCGCTACCGCTGACCATGAGTCTGGAATCCGCTGAAAACGAGACCATATAGACAGCCTGGACGTGCCCGCGTAATGTACAAATGAATTTTCCAGTTTTCGATTCCCATAGTTTGATTGATTTATCGAATGAAGCCGAAGCTAGAATTCTACCATCAGGGGAAAATTTCACATCATTCACTAATTGTTGGTGTCCTGTAAATATACAAATTTAGTAATGTAAAGTGTACATCAGATATCAGATATAGCATATGATCCTACCTGTTAGCCTAGCTAATGGCTTTTTATCTTTTTCTGGGTTCCATAAGAACAAGGTGAAATCATCAGATCCAGAAACTAATCGCTCCCCGTGGGCTTCAGTGATTTTGTAATACCGTTCTAATGCGAAATCTTGTGACTTCTTTTTATCGGGCATTAAAGTATCTTTATTCGAATCTTTCACCGGGTCGAATGCTCCTAAAATTATACTATTAAAAATCGAATAGTTATGAAATATTCTCATAGTACCTATCCTTAAAATGTAATCTGTACTTAAGGCTAGAGTGTTAACCCAATGGGCATGTCCCTCCAGTGATCGACATACCACTCCATCTTTAGCCCTCCAAACTTTTACACTTCTATCTTGCGATGCCGAGTAAATTAAACCATTTCCTCCCCATTTAACCACAGTGACACTTTTCGTGTGGCCGGTTAAACACATAATACTAGTGCACAGTGTTGTATCCCAAATTCGAATATCTCCATCTTTAGATGAACTCGCTAAAAATCTAACAACAATAAATTTTAGAATAATGATTAATAAAATAATTAATACATACCTGCATTCGGGGTTTTTGTGATAAGGCTCCCAACTTAAACTCGTAATCCACTGCTTGTGTCCTGTTAATGTTTTACCCATTTGTTTGCCAGTAAAAGGATCCCAAATATTTATTTTACCATCTTTGCAAGCAGAAGCAAGTTTGGAACTATCGGGTGACCATGCTATGCATAAAACCCAATTTTTGTGCCCTTCACAGGTGAACATAGGCGTTTGAGTGTCCACATCCCAGAATCTAACAGTAGTATCACCGGATCCACTAGCTAAATGCTTACCATCGGGACTAAAACTGACTGAAATAACGGCCTCTGCATGTCCCGGTATCGAACTCGTACATCTCGTTACGGGCCGTACTTTAAATACAGCCTGTTGCTGATAAATAATATCAAGAACTCCTTCAGTATTTAAATTCGATATATTTAGCGCTTTCTCGAGTGTGTGCGTTATTTCAGTGTCGTTAACATAAAATAAAAACGGCAAGGGCTCTTCTTGTTGCAGAAGGGAATTGCAAATCAGAGTAAGCTGCTGCAAGGAACAGTCTATCGGTAGATCCATCATGTCTCCAGCTACCTCTCCATTTTCTGATTTAAAGCAGCACAAAAGCCGCTTCGTTTCCGTTTCCATTTTAAATTAGTTGTTATTTTACGAAAACATCAAATATAACCTAAAAATGATCACAACACATGTGCTTGACAGACCGTATAATGGTCTCATCTATGATAGTATCCAGTCACAAGTTTGAACCAACTTCATGATATACATTTTCTACAAAAAAAAAGAAGAAAATACAATAGAATATAACCTCAAATCCAACGAATTTGATCGTATACTATTTATTTCGTAGAAAAACATCATTAATTAACAAATTATGGAAGAACCGGAGCCTACTAAACGCCAGAAGATGCCCAAAGTGGCTAAAGTGAGTTATATTGTGCATATTTTGTTCGCTTCATTAATACGAATTGTATTACAGGTGAAAAACAAAGCCCCAGCTGAAATCCAGATCACAGCCGAACAGCTATTGAGAGAGGCGAAAGAAAGAGACTTGGAAATCCTCCCGCCGCCGCCGAAGCAGAAAATTTCTGATCCGGCGGAGTTGGCCGACTATCAATTGAGGCGCAGAAAACAGTTCGAAGATAACATCAGAAAAAATAGGACGGTCATTTCGAACTGGATCAAATATGCCCAATGGGAGGAATCGCAGAAGGAAATACAAAGGTGCAGGTCGATATGGGAAAGAGCTCTCGATGTGGACCACAGAAACATTACCATTTGGTTGAAATACACGGAAATGGAAATGCGGAACAGACAAGTAAATATATTCTAGAGTATATCGAATAATCTTGAGACAATGTAATTTAATTATAGGTAAATCACGCCAGAAACTTATGGGACAGAGCCACAGTTCTTTTACCCAGAGTAAATCAGTTTTGGTACAAGTACACCTATATGGAGGAAATGCTGGAAAATGTAGCTGGAGCAAGAGCAGTATTCGAAAGATGGATGGATTGGCAACCCGATGAGCAAGCTTGGCAAACTTACATTAATTTTGAACTGAGATACAAAGAAATTGACAGAGCCAGGCAAATATACGAAAGGTAAATTACTACTGAGCTTGAATCTTATTCCTTCATCTAAATCACCTTGTATTTACTGTTTTTATAGATTTGTTATAACGCACCCGGAAGTGAAACATTGGATTAAATACGCCCGGTTCGAAGAAAATCACGGTTTTATCCATTCCGCTAGGCAGATTTATGAAAGAGCTGTCCAGTTTTATGGAGATGATCACTTGGATGAGAAGCTTTACATAGCTTTTGCCAGATTCGAAGAAAACCAAAAGGAACACGATAGAGCTAGAGTTATCTACAAATACGCTTTAGATCACATTCCTAAGGATGAAACGAAGGAACTCTATAAAGCATATACCATCCACGAGAAGAAATATGGAGACAGAAGCGGTAATTTCAATTGAACAAACCGAAAACTAAGCAAAAATTAATCATCTTGTTTCAATAGGTATCGAGGAAGTTATAATGTCTAAAAGAAAACTGCAGTACGAACAAGAAATACTCCAAAATCCCACCAATTATGATGCTTGGTTCGATTACCTGAGACTCGTAGAAGGAGAGGCTGATTTGGAAATAACCCGAGAAACCTACGAGAGAGCCATTGCAAATATACCTCCATCGAAAAACAAACAATACTGGAGAAGATACATTTATTTGTGGATCAATTACGCTTTATTCGAAGAACTGGAAGCGAAGGATTACGAACGAACCAGACAGGTACATTACCAGCTCTGGAAGAGTAACTATTCACACGTTTAATTCTATTTTATTCGTTTCAGGTGTATAAAGCCTGCCTGGAAATCCTGCCGCATAAAACGTTTACGTTTTCCAAAATCTGGCTGCTCTACGCGCAGTTCGAAGTGCGCCAGAAATGTTTAAAAGCGGCCCGGAAAATTCTAGGCATGTCCATTGGAATGTGCCCTCGGGATAAATTGTTCCGGGGTTACATAGAGCTGGAGATACAGCTCCGGGAGTTCGATAGATGTCGAAAGCTGTACGAGAAATTCCTGGAGTTCGGTCCGGAAAATTGCGTTACTTGGATGAAATTCGCGGAACTTGAGACCCTATTGGGCGATACCGACAGAGCGAGAGGCATCTATGAATTGGCTATAAACCAACCGAGATTAGACATGCCGGAATTACTCTGGAAAGCTTACATAGACTTCGAGATATCTCAAGAGGAGCCCAATAACGCCAGGCAAATCTACGAAAGATTGTTAGAGAGAACTTCCCACGTCAAAGTGTGGCTTTCGTACGCTAAATTCGAATTGAATAATCCTAGCGAGGAAGATTTCAACGTACGATTGGCCAGAAGGATTTTCGAGAGAGCCAACGAGAATTTGAAAAACGTCCCTGAAAAGGAAGCCAGGGTGTTACTGTTGGAAAACTGGAAGGAATTCGAAAACAATCACGGCGATGACGAGCACAAAGAAAAAGTCAACGCCAAGATGCCCAAGAGAATCAAAAAGAGGCAGAAGGTTATCGATGAGGATGGCGTGGAGCAAGGCTGGGAAGAGGTGTTTGATTATATATTCCCCGAAGATGAAGCAAGCAGGCCTAACTTGAAGCTACTAGCAGCTGCTAAAAACTGGAAGAAGAATACAGACGAACCGGATGAGGATTCAGAAAATCGACCGAGCCTTTCCAGCAGTAGCCAAAGGATGAAAGAAAAGTTATTAGCCTCCGTGAAAAATTGGAAGAATAACGACAAAGAAAACAGCGATTCTAATAAAGATGACGGCTCAAATGAAGAGGAAGTTCAAATCGATAACAATGAAGTAGAAAATTAAGAAACATGTCTTACTTTAAGAAAAAACATTTAGTAATAAATCGATTCTATTTTGGACAGTAATTTGTATTCCTCCTTAGATTTTAAAAATAATTACATTTTGAACTACATCCTTAATCAAACTCACATTTGTATTCCTTGTGTTTTGTTCTCCGATGTCTAATCAAAGGTGCGGGTTGCCTGAACGCTCTCGAGCATAAATTGCATTTATAAGGCTTAGTATCTGTGTGAATGTTCATGTGGTATTTCAACGAGTTCTTCACTGTGAATTTTTCATCACAAATCTCGCAGCGAAATCTCTTTGTCTCTTCGTGTACTATTAGTATGTGCCTGTTCAAGCTCGATTTGGAAGAAAATTGTTTGCCACACTTTTTGCAATCGTGTTTGCGTTTAGAATATTTAAATGTTTTATATTTGTGACTTTTACTCTGCAAGTCCGAATTAATTTGCTCGTGCTGTGACAAATGCTCCTCGAGACCTGCCGAACTTACAAACTCAAAATCGCATATGTTGCATTTAAGGTGACCTTCTGGTGTTATTACAACCAACTTTTCGATGCTTACATCCAATTCTTGTGTAAAAAGAGCGTTGTGATTCATTTTTAAATGGTCTTTAACTTGAGTTTTATCTACAGCGGTCCATTCGCATAAAGGACATTTGTATTTATTTATTTCCTCGTGTTCCATCATGTGGTATTGTAAACTTTTGGAATATTTAAAGGTTTTATTGCATTTCTCGCAGATGTATAACAGTGTTTGTGAGCTTTCGTTACTGGAACTATCGCAATTTTTTTCAGCCATTTGGTCTGGATTTTGAATTAGTTCATTCTCTGGGGTTCCATTTTCTATGATAATTGTTTCTACATTACTGCCATCTTCATCGCTATTTGTTGTGTGAATGTTATGGTCATATAGATCATATTTTTTTTCGTAGAGCGTGTTTATTATGTTCGTGGATTCATTCAATTTTTTGATAAAATTATGGATGTTTTGCAATTGTACGGAACATTCCTTGCAGATATTTTCACTCGGCGATTCCTAAAAATATAATTGCTTAAAAAGAATATAATTTGTTTAACAAAACTTACCGATCCTTCGCACGTTTGCAGAAGTAAAAGGAATATGGAATAATGCTTATGATTGTGGAGAGAAGTCACTTCTTCTCTGGATAAACACACCCTGCAAACTTGATCCAAGTTGTCTACATCTAGTTCTTGGATCGCTAAATTATCTTCTAAATCTGGAACTAGAGTGATTTTAGTATTTAAATTTTTCGGATTTTTAAATTGCCGATTTTTCGAAATTTGGCTTACTTTCAGAGTTTAAGTCACGATCACTTGTAGTTAAAAAATCCTCCTCCATTATGTTTATATTTATAAACAATTACTCAATAAATATACCAAGTGCCAGGTTTTGAGTTATTTATCTTCTAATCACAACGACAGTCTATTATAAATCACAAGCACTCATTAAATACCAAAAAAATAAATATATTATATTAAAAAATAAACAATTCTTAAATCATAACCTTACTTATTTGTTTGTTAAAAATATTCTTCGAATTCTTTCTGTCAAAGTTGTCAAAACCTGTGGCCTTTTCCTATAAGGAATGTAGGTTACCTATCATTTTAGAATTAATTAATGGTTCAATTAGAAATAATTAAAAATGGTTAATTACATGTTTTTAATAAGATTGTATGTTAAACATTAACTATAATTGATAATCGCATATAAAAAGAAGAAGATAATAAATTTTTTTCCCAATGCCATTAGCATTCAATGGCGGTTATGGATAAAACCAGAATTAAAAATATAATCATATTAAATCAAATTTTCCTTTTGAAATAGGTATTAAAAATGTATTTAAATAGGTATTTAAATGTAAGTTGAATGAAAAATATATAATAACGAATAAATAACAGGGAAAACCAATCAAAAAAACCTAAAAATTAGTGTGTGATAAACCGAAAATTGCAAAAAAATTTTTTTCATTCTAAAAATTATTAAGAGAATATTTGATATTTTCGTAAAGCCCTGGTATAGAAGAGGAACAGCACCGAATCGGCAGCTCCCGTGCACGTGCGCCAACAAGATTCAAACTCGCCGTATGGCGCGAATAATCCCCTACCTCAAGTCCGAAAATACTTTTAACCATTCATTATTGAAAAGCCAAAAGCCCGATAGAACGAACAGTCCGCCACGCTCCTATTTTCACTTGTCGCGTCGCGATACATTCGCGCTGCATTTTCACTGCGACTTTTCTCGAAAATCGGGAATTTTCATGGAAAAGCCCGTCAACAGCGAGGTTTCCGTGTCGAAGATCGTGGTCAAGAAGGAGAACTTAAACGATGACATCAAGGTAGGATATAAATAATTATGTTCTCTGGTGTTTGTTTGGGAAATTCGTATCGGATTTTTTTTGAGGTGATGATCCGCGTGTTTTGTTACATCACTGAAAAACGTGTAGTTTCTATGTAATGGATTTTTCTTTGTTCGTTTTCTCAATGATCATTTTTAATTACAAAATATTTTTTTGAATTAAAATTTAAACACAAACGTATAATGGAACTTATCTAATTAAACATCAACACACTATTAGTGTTTTTTTTTAAATTTGTATCCTATATTGTTTGTTGAAAAATAAATATTATGTAATAAAATACCTATTTAATGTGTTCAGTTTCAAATTATAAATGCACCTAATGAATTTAAAATTGTTTATTACATACACATATTTTTTTTCTTTTATACATAAATATTTTTTTATAAATTCTGGGACCTTCTTCCGATATACAAATTATTACAAGTATTGTTTCACAATGATTTTTTTTATATTTATGAGATTTATTTTTTTAAGAACTGCTTCATTATTTTTTTTTTCTAATTTGTAGAACGTAGTAATCAGAAAATATCTTCTCGATACACATATTTAAGAAATATGTTTGCTTGCATACCTAATCAATAGAAAACAATTATCAAAACATTTATGCCCGGCTGTTAGAGTTCCAAGATAACAATTTGGTATCAAATATCTCCTAATACCTTCACTGTTATGCACAAAAATATCGCGGATTTTCAAAAAAGTTCCCTTAAATATGTTGCATAAAATAAAAAAGTAGATTGCCGATATCTACCTGTTACCTTCGATTGATATCCAAGGATATCTGACACCCGTGCTTTTATGTCTTTCAAACTTTTTTACACTTTCACAAAATTACCGCAATTTTAATTGAAAATTTGAATAAAATAGGTGTCCTCTCGTAATTTCTCTTTATTATTAATTTTTTATAGCTCATCTGCTTTCAAATATATTAATTCGAATCTGACTTTTCAATTCTTCACTTTTGTGTATAAAGCTTGTATAATTTAAGCATCTGCAGCTTGAGCTGTAAGTTATAAAGTACTGTTTCTCTCCTATTGAAGCTTTTATATCTTCTATATTTTATGATTCAGTAGGTCTATAAACTTTTTCAGCTAGTTGTCGTTACTAGTTAGCATATTACCTAGCTTCCCAACTCCACTTAATCATAAACACCAAAAAAAGTCGAGCAAAAGTTGCCCTAAACTAACTCTTCTACTGCTTGCTGTAACTGTAGACCAATAAATATATAGAAAAAACACCAAGAACGACCAGAGTAGAATAGATGGACAGATCCTTTTGCAGGATGGGATGTGCAATTTAGTTTTGAGACATTCGAGTACCTACCACACTGGCAAGCAGCATAAAATATCTCAGTATTTACGACTGTGCCAGTGATGGGTATCGGTTAACGCGCCATCTGTTACCCGATATGGCCGATCGCCTTACTGGTATGGGATCCGGTTGCAACCCGGCCGGCTAAACTAAGGCCCGTGCTCTACTACACCGTATTTATTTCGGTTTGCTTATAGGGAAAAAGTTTTCCGCGCAAAAAAGGGATATTATTCGAAATTCCACCCGTCGCTGATCTGGTTTGGCGAGGATCGTTTACGTTTCGCTCAATTTTTTATGGAATATTCGTGCCAATAGAGCTCTATTAAGTTTGAAGCGAATATTTCATAGAGTCTCCTTAGTAGAGCAAAAGATTTGTTCCAAATTATAGTGTTAAAATATGAGTGTTTGGTCTTCATTTTATTGAGTATGTAGTTATGAATTTTTGCTAGTTTCGACCAAGTGTTTGTTGTCTGTTGAGATTTTTAGTAATGGGACACTCTGTACAACTTCTGGTACATTAAAAATATTGTTAAAATTAAGTGGGATCCAGTTGCGTTCGACCTTACCCAGCATGCTTCATTCAATGCAGCGGAATAAGTTTTAGTTATAAACGTTGCATATCAAATAACCGTTTGTAACTTTTACAGAATAACCTTTGACACTTCTTTAACTGCACGAGATAGTCGAAAAACAGGTGTAGTCTGTTACATTGAAGTTGGAGGACGTAAATAAAATAGAAGGCAGTGTCAGGTTACCTGTTTGTTGGCCGACCGAAAGTGTGATTGTAGACGTTCCCCATTTATTTATGTAGATGTAACGTTCGCCTAGAAATTCGCCGATGTATCTGACCAGCAGATCCGGCACCGAAGATTTTCCTCCCGAGCGATATTATAGACGATAAATTCGCTTGGAAAAGGCGAGACCCGTAATCATCGCACAAGCCGAACTTCCTTGCATAAACTGCATCCAAAAGGCCGTAATTTTCGATGTATCCAAAGTGCACTTTACTCCATAAAAGCTATCGGATATTTAAACGAGACTAACACACTAAAACTTTAGAGCTTATTTCAGACTTCACTCTATAGTAGGTAGTAACCATGTAAGTTAATACCGAGCGATATCATAATATATACACAAGAGTACATAGGTGAACCCCGTAATCCGATACGGGACGCACGGGGAACGGGGAAAAATGGGGATGTTTAGTTTAACATGAAGAGCAAGCGAGTCTTTGGGTGTCCATTTTCGAAATTGTTTCTAATTATACAGTCGGTGCTGGTACAATTTCGTAACCGAAGATCAGCCCGCGTGAGGGATGTTCTATTAATTTCGAATTTGCCTCTTTTGCGCGTTTTTGCTCATCTTTCATTAAAGGGAAAATGTATTTACGCAACAACTTCTTTAATTTAGGAATTATACGCTCATATACTTATACAAGCCTTTAAAATTATTAGTAGTTATTAAAGAACCTTCCCATTTTCAAAAAAAATAATAATAATAAAGTTACAGTTGGCAGCCCCGAGCTAGTACCAACTCAATAAACATTAAAATTGATCAATAAAAATCTTATCAATCTATACAGTTGTAGCGGATAAATAACAGCATGTAGAACATAGCTCTCATTAAAAATGTTATTAAACACGTCATACAATATTAATACTACTCCGATGCCAAAGCGTCGGCGTCGCAACGTTTATAAAGTTCCTCGATTATGTTTCAGATTCTCGCGTTACGCGAGTTTCCGTTTACAGCGAGTAAGCCGAACGCCCAGCGCAAACCAAGCGTTAAATATACCATTGGCTGCATAACTTACGCGGCACGTCAATCCGCGTACCCTTTTATATGGTAAATTTGAGAAATTCGTTTGGCTCTGCGATTTTCCTCGAGTTTCGTCGACTGGATTAATTGAGATGAAAAACTCGCCGCGAACCGGATAATTAATCGAGGATAGTTTGTTGGAAGCTGGATGAATTGATGATTTGTGATGTATATACAAATTTACAAAATTTCAATTTGTTTTGGTACTAATGGGTTTTTGGTTTATTTGAAATAAATTTTCGCGTGCAAGAGGATATAATTCGAATAATTGGGCGTGAGAAAAGCTCCGTTGTTTCGCGAGCATCCCAGTTATTTTTCGTTGTTTTGAAAAATGCGATCCATTGAAATGCGAGGCGAACTTGATGGATAGAAAACGTCGGGGGTTAATTTTCCAAAAACATTGATTATTCTGTTACATCAACAAACTTTCGAATGAAACGTAGTATCCAGGTTACGATGTATTTTATTTTGATGCCGCATACTTTTGTTTCGATGTTGGGATTTTTGCTGATAGATCTGGACCTGTTTTTTTCGATGGAAAATATCCCGTTTCAAGCTACTGAAGCGATTCGTTTATTCATCGAAAGCTCCCTTCGCTCGGGAAATTGACGAATAAGAAATTACAAGTTAATTAAATAATGAACGAAACAAATTGTGTAATAAAACCAGCAGGTACTTAATAATTATTCTCTGATAACGATTATAGGCAATTATATTAATCAACAATTTCGATTGAGTCATTGAAAGACTATTAATGAAGGTAAATTTACTTTTTATCTGCGCAACAATTCGGACTAATATTTTTATGGAACTAGATGACAGGCCGGTTTCCTGCAAAAGATTGTTCATATATTCCTGGTATCGTGAGATGATATTTACTGGGATTCTTCTGCCGGTTGATTGACATATCCTCATCACATTAAATTTTTCAAACAAAAATTTCAAATATTCTCTATACATATTGAGTAGAAGTAGGTAAGTATTCATCGTTTAAAATCCAATATAATTAAAAAAAACTTGTGCTTTCTATTCTCAATAAAGTGATACGTTTAAGGTGCATACAATATACAATTCGACGACAAACTATCGGCGGTATCGTTTACTCAGACTGCATTAGCGTTTCATATTAAAATTACTATATGAAGCTGATACACTGCGATCGGGTTACGTCTCTTTTTACCCAAGCTGAGTTAGAGCAGAGCCAGTCGGGGAGGCTGAGCAGAGGTGTAAATTTAGCCGTTCCCGATATTTTAGACACCGAGCTATCGGGTTACGCGAATTCGTGTGTTGTACTTACGTACAACGCAATACTTACACGTATGCACGTTATAGTATAATCATTACAAAAGCTAGACGACGGGATTTTGTCAAAGGGCCTTGCCGGCGTCGATGGCGCGAGGGATCTTAATATATATTTAAATCATCGGTGTATAGTGTGTGGTTTTAATGAGTTTTCTATTTTTTGCTATACAGGGTGGTTCATGATCTACGAGGCCAACTGTGGCGCCACAAATAAGTTAAAAGTGATGGTGTAGCAGAGGGAAAGGTTTATGAACCACCCTGCGTGTAAGAGTAGCTGAAATGGTGGTTTTGTTTTCAGGAATTCGCACAAAATGCAATGAATGAGTTACTGGGTTGGTATGGATACGACAATCCCAAGGAAGATTTGAGGATTCCCAGAACGTGCAGGTCACTTTCAGGCAGCAACAGTTCCGGATTCTCGCCGAAATCTTCCGGTAATATAAATAAAATGTTTGAAAATTTTCGAAAAAAAGATTTAAATTACTTCTCAAAGTAGGATCGTGTTTCATACAAACTTTCCAGTGAACATTATTTGAAGTTATTTTGATGAAGGTTGTCCCAAATTTTTTTAAAGATCCTTAAAACAAATATGTTATCATACTATTAGTTCAACCCATAGAAATATATGAATACCAATTAGTTGAGTACCTACCTTAGTATTGCTTTTCCAAGAATTGAAATACTATAATTCGTTATAATTAAAATAATGCTAGTCATGATGAGATAATGCATTCGGCCTTCACCCTCCTGACGACAATGCACTTTGATTAATGAAACTCAATAAAATTCCGAGAATAATTTCGAAAAAATAAACAGGTAAAACTACCCCATTATTAATAGAGCGCGATTCCAAGAATCCACGAACGAGGGTGAAAAACATTTATTTAACAACCCTTTTTTATAAATAAAAAAAAATCATTCCGGTTATTCGGACTCGTTACAATATTTTAATGCCCCTATAGCATTCGAATAAAAAATATTATCCACCCATCAAATGAGGCGGATATTAATTAGAATTACAAACGAAATGTATATTTTAAATCAACAAATTTTTACATCATCATCGAATTTCCCCCATCATTAGAACGGAAATATCGAAACGCAATTATTACTTAACAAATGATCACAATTATAACAAAAACATTAATCAGTATCCGATTTCTCATCGACATTAACAAATAAAGGTATTTGAATTTCATAACCGCGGCCAGATGAAATCCAGTTTATCATGCCCGTTTGCAATAGGTAGGTATTGTAATTATAAAATTTTTATTCGCTCTCCCGCCTATCGACGTTATTTTAATCCGATACAACGAAATGACAAATAGCAGGAATTATCATAATCATAATGATCATTAAAATACAGGGCGTCCCAATGAAAAGTAGCCCCTTTAATGAGCTTACAATTTGTAAACGCCTAATCATAAAAACATGCGGTTTTCTCAAAAATGTTTTATTTTATTACAAGTTTTGTTACAGTGATATAGAAATTATGCATTATCATTACAGGGTGTTGTATAAAAATCTTCTCTTTTAAATTCACAGTTACTAATTTTTTTAAATGGCATAAATTTTTAACACCCCGTATATATAGAGTTATTTTGAATGATATACTCTTCTACTATTCAAAAATGTATTATTTGTACATGTTATTCTATAAAAGAAAATGTCCTATTTTATAAAATTTGGTTAATGTGAATTTAAAAGAGGAGATTTTTATGAAACTCCCTGTACAGGCGATACGAAATTTTTGTGTTGCTGTAACAAAAAGTTATAGCAAATTAAAATATATCTGCGAAAACCGGAAGTTTTAAAAATTATTAGCTCATTAAAGGGGCTACTTTTTATTGGGACACCCTGTATTACCTCTCGCGCAGCTTTTTGCAGGACAATTTTCAAAATCGAAATGCAAAATAAATCGGAGCGAAACCTTGATGGCACGTTTTTGTAATACATAAAATGCGTTCTCGATTTTTGTGACCTTTTATAAATCAAAAACTAGCCTACGTTGAAATGATTCTTGGATTCGAAGCCAAAAGACAAAGGAGCGTCAGGCGTAAACTAAATCTCGATTCAAGATGAAGGTTGCTGAATTTATTTATATTATTTCGCTTTTGGCGTAGTTCGCTTAATATTTTAATGGCGACCTTTAGAAAAATCCACTGGATAGACATCTTTTGTTTATACAGGGTGGCCAAATAATTAAGAAAGCTAGAACAATGATTTGAGCTTGCCTATATTAGATCAATAATACTCTGTAATTTTGGATACAAAATTTGTTTATTTGAGAACTCTATCAACAGTTTTATAGTGCATTCTATGAGTAAAACACCCAGTCTAATGTTTAAGGGGATGTGTAAGTGAAGTATCTACAAACTTTAAATAATAGTAATTTTTTTCGAAAACGAAGCTCCCTGGTAATGCTATTAATTGGACACGTTAATTGCGCGAATTAAGAAATCGCAATCAACTGAACCGTTCTGACTCGTGTGTTAGACAAAAGTGTAAGATAATCTCAATCTCAAGTTATTTTCAGCGTTTGGTGTAATATCGGTCAGCGCGTGCTAGATATTATAAACCAACATTCGGTTATTTTGATTCGCACAAAGGGTCGAATGTTGGTGTTTTGAATTTCTAAAAATATCAATATACCTACCTTATTTATTCTAATACGCTAGTGAATGCGTTTCAATTGAAAAAAAAAACAAGTCTGGTTCACGTTGAATAAACGCGTATGTTTTAAAAATGTATCTAATACATTTGTATTTTCGATTCGTCGAAAACGCCCTATAATAAACTAAAATTTGCGCGTTATTAATTCGGAATGTTGTAGAAAAATATTTATAATTTTTTAGATGGTTGTGGATGGTGTGGAAAAGCTATCGACGAAACAATAGCCTTATCTTCAGGCTCTACAGTTTTCTGCTCCGAACTCTGTTTCTCCCAATCCAGGCGAGCAAATTTCAAGAAAAATAAAACCTGCGACTGGTGTCGGCACGTCAAACACACCGTATCGTACGTAGACTTTCAAGTAAGAAAACTCCCCCATCAACTCACCGTGAATTAACGATCCTAATTGCATGTTTCAGGATGGTGCATCGCAACTTCAATTTTGCTCCGACAAATGTCTGAACCAATACAAAATGCACCTGTTTTGCAGAGAAACGCGAGCCCACCTGGAGCTCCACCCTCATCTGCGCATAGACGAGTCCTCCAGCGGCACCCTCATCACTCCGGATTTGTGGCTGAAGAACTGCAAGTCGCCGGAGCTGCGCAGCCCCTCGCCGGACATATCGCCCAAGCCGCCGGAGAAGCCGAACTCCCAGATTTCGCCGCTCAGCTTGGTCTCCTCTCCCCATCCCATGAAGAGCGCAGCTCCGGACAGCAAGAGGAATAGAATAAAGAACCAGAAGAAAACGAGGAAGAGGATGCCGGCCACTGTCACGTGCAACAACAGCAACGACGCTGTCAAAATGGCTTTTCCGGTGGACGACGCGCCGCAGGATTTGAGAGTGAGGCACACCCCTCCGGATTTCCAGCCCAGGCTGCCGGAATTTTACGATAAAGTTCCCGTTTTCAAGCCCATAAAGCTGCCCACCGAGCCCAGGGTACCCTCGCCCCGGGCACCTTCGCCCAAACCTGAAATTGAGACTGAACCTGCACCTACTAATTCCTCTACAGTTTTGAAGAAATTATTCGAATCTCTACTACCTCCGCCTACCGTCATAGTACCTTATCCCATCATTCTGCCCATACCCATCCCCATACCGATTCCGATTCCGCTGCCCATAAAGAAGGAGGAGAAACTAATTGAGTTGGTCAAGAAGGATGCTGCGAATCAGACTGATGTTAACGAAATCGAAACGGAAAACGAAAACGATAACGAAAACCACAAAACGGTCAATGGTGTTCTAGATTTAAACGGAAAGGATGATTTCAAGGTGCTCGACAGGCCTTTGAGAAAGAGAAAGAGAACTTGCGAACCCAAAGGAAGGGTGATCATAAAAGATAGGAAAGTGATACTTAGCACTAATTAAGTTTCTGTAAATTATTGTATCGAATTCCGAAGGAAAAAAAATAATCAACCGTTAGTAATGTGGACGTAGAAATTAAATGCATATAGAAAGCATTAAACGATGATGACGAATTAATTTAAAGAATTATTAGCGAATAAGTAACGATTAACATAAACCAAAGTAATTATTCAATAAAGAATAGGTTATAGGTAACGTTGTACGCTGTGAAAGAGTGATAAAAAGTAGGGTAGGTATATTTATTAAACTTATAAATCGACAGGAATAGCTAAATGACATATGTCATTTTTTTGCTATACCTGTCGATCTGTACCTATTGCTTACTGTTTAATAAATTAAAAGTATACGTAGGTAAGTAAATGTACTTACCTTTACTCCTACAATTTTGTCAAACAAATCAGTATTTACGCAAGATTAACAATTTTCGGTACTAAAGAATATAGGTATCGTCTATAATAAGTATACATAGTATAGTTTCTATTCAAAGTAAAACAGCATATTTTGAATGTAAACAATCAGTTAGTGTATAATACAATTACCATAGATTAATTATTTTCATGTTATTACCTGCTCGTTTAGATACTTACAGAGCGATAGGAATAGCTGCAGATGTGAGATTGTGATGCGCAGCAAATTTATCGTTTGAAGATTGTGCCGGTCAGACCTGTATGCTGCTATTTATAGTGCATCTGTAAGTAACTTAAGTACACTTAGTTTTTGTGGAATATGAACGATTAAAATTTCTAGGTAAATTCTTATTCTCTCATTCCATTTTTGAATAATTTTTCGTTTTTGCGCCACCCATTAAAAAAATCGTTTTAGGTAAACTAACATCGAAAAAAATACGATGAATGTAAAGAAATGATTTTTTTTATTATGAAACAAAATTACCATGTTACCGGATGAATAAATCAATCAGTTATGAATGGTATTATTTTTATTAGTGATTTTTTTTATGTCTGTTACAACAATTTCAATTTGTTATCGGTTTTATTCTAAATATAAATGATGTAGAAATATAGACATACATAATAAATTTAATACGAATAAAATTTGTTTCATATTTTATCCTAAAATTTAAGAAACTATCTTTCAAAAAGCAATATTTGAGGTAAACATTTTCTTAATATATCCCAAAGCGACTGATATTAATAATGCATTTTAATGCACATATGTAGGTATGCACCTACTAGCGACACTCTTGATGAATCACGCGTAAACTCTCTAACTGTAAAGCAGATATATTCGCTTCATTTTGCTGGTAAACTCAGTTAAATTCAATACTCTATTGTAACTACAATTCACCAGAGAGCGCCAGTTGTTGGGCCCGGAATTAAGAGCTTTATTAACGAGAAACCAAGCTTCCTGTAATTAGTGGTTTGATTTGTCTAATCAGATATCCCAATCTTGCCTACAATGGGAGCTCAATAGGTATATTGAATAAATTACAGTCATTGAGCGAACACTGATTAACCGTAGTTCAGAATTTACAATCTTGAATAGAAACTTGTTGGAATGTAATGCAACTTTAGATAACTTTTATTGAGTTAGTATTTAAGTTTTATGTATTTTTTATACAAATGTTTGTAGGGAACAAAGGAAAATGGATGTATTGGAGTAAAAAATAAGGGTTATAGACAATTTTAAGACCATTTTATTGGCTGAGGCATTTATTGTACATTTATAATATTCAGGTTTACTGTTTATAATATTATAGGTATCAGGATAGATAGTAGTTGTTACCCCATACTCTTAGAGATTCCGCTAAGGAACTCTCTAAACATCATTCTAGCGCACCTTTTTTTGTTAACTATCGTCGTATCATATAATTTACACTTTAATAATTACACACTATAGTAAAATATATTCATGTACATGTAGTAGCTCTCTTGTCCCAGTTATCTGATTCAGAGGTGTCCGGTAAGAGTGCCATCTTTGCCGATGCCATTCTAGCGCACTTCCAGCCCGAAAGTCCAGAATAACTGAGTGTCAAACGGTATTCCGAAAGGCGAACCGAGAGTCTCTATTGACGAGCCAACTTTTATCTTTTATTTATTTTTTTTTGAAAACTATTAACAGGCTTAAGGATTCAGTCAACAAATCTATTTATAAAAATATTTAGGCCGTCAGGAACGAATAATTATTAAATTTTTATATGCCGTCTCAGTTCGCCTCGCAAGAAATAGCTGTTTCACGGGTCACAGGTGAAAAATGTGGGGTGATAGAAGGGAGGGGTCGGGATTTCAGGTTGCGACAATGGTACTATCTAAGTTTGCTTGTAGTTCAATTACCCGTAGAGAAATTTATCCGAGTTAATTTCAGTAAAAGAATTTCCAAATTTTCTGCAATAATCGTTAGTTTTATACAGAAAAGTACATGGTGTAAGAATTGATCTGGAAAGAAAATTTTCGTTTTGACATGTACTTTAGTATGTTAGGAATGAATTTTTCTGCAGGTACTTGACCAGTTGTGCGCTAGTGCATAGTGACATTTACATATTAATGAAATCTACGAAAAATTTAAAGATATCAGTGCATTGTGTTTTGTTATATAAACATTCATATGAACAGTTAGTATTTTCTTTTAGAACTAAACACGTAAAAAATAAATATATTTATATTTATAGAATATATTTTTCACATTTTTAATATATTACGTGCAAGTGCAACTCGGCGTTGACCCCTTAAATAATTTGCGGCCATTTTAAAACGTCCCTGGATTGTATATAGAGATAATTAAAATTAAAACACATATTTTTTCTAACCACTAGATAAGCGTAAAGTTTTCGAGATGTTTTAAAACGGACATACCACTAAATTTATAATACAAAATATGAATAAAAAACACGACTGGTACCGTAAATATTAATGTATATAATATTTTTTGATTGTGTCTCTTTACTTGAAACTAGTCGCATTTCCATCATATCCTCGAAATTATTGCGTCAGTTACTTCTGATATTTCTTCATTATTACTATAATTTACCTTTAGAAACTAAATATTGACTAGAAATTGACTAGAAATTTTTTTAAACGTTCGATTTAAGGAGCCCTACCGAGGTTGTCCGTAAAGAAATCACACTCATTAATAAAAAGAAACAATATCCTTTGGCAGGATCCACATTTTATGTATAATATATCACATTAAAAATATTCCACTGAGCCATACATTACATCACTTGTGCCTTAAATAAATAAAAATGTGGTGCGAGTAGTGCGTTTTAGTGCAATTGTGCGATCGTACACTAATTAGGTCAGGAAATTTAAGCCCTGGAAGAAGTTAATTTTTACTAAACTCACTCTAATTTAATCCCTAACTCTATTTAACTTCTTTTCGGCTGAATAGTCAATTTATCCAAGCGATCAAAAAAAATTCTAGTGTGAACAATTATATTTTATGTATACTTACTATGTCCTGTGAGTGTGTTAGTGACTCGAAAAAGGTTTATTTTTTATCTATTATTTACAGAAAAATATATTTTCCGCGACTGTTTTTTATTTTGACAATTATTGTTCACTCTAAATTTTTTAACGATCTGGAATGTGATTATGCTGGGAAGAAAACAGGGCGGGGTATCCCTTTGACCCTTGGATTAGAAAATCTAGGTTTATTTCTTTTGGAAATGAGTTTTTTTATACGTGTTCTCTCCCTTATATTTACAGTTGAAAGAAATTACACTCGATTGCGCCCGTTCGAAATAAAAATATACTGAGGTAGGTTAAAAGCGTATTTATAAAAATCATCACAGTTTCGGCTACGTTATTCGAATTTTAAAATACGTACAGCTTCCTTTTACGGTAGATAAATTAGGCCTATAGAGAATAAGTTAGTATAGCACAAGCCTTGAAAATTGTACTCGAAATCGTCTAATTCTAATGTTAATTGTTAAGAAAAGTTAAACTGGAACGGGTAGGTATGTGAGTTTAGGTACATCTTATTATAACTTTACTGGCGGATTGTATGTATTTTCTTAATTAGGTATACCTATTATTAAACACTTATTAGAAAAATAGAAGTACATCAGGTAGTTTAATTTTTTCTGCGTGTGTACAGTGCTACAAGAATAGTTACAGACGTGCGATGCGCAAAGAAAGTAGCGCAGATAACGTATGTAGTTATTCCTGCAGCGCAGTAGGTAGTAGCAGAGTAAGCAATTATTTCTAATAATCTATTTAATTTTTCTGCCGATTATTTCGTACTGTCCGGTGCAGGAAGGTTTGAAATTGTTGTTTTTTTTTCAAAATGTTTTCGACAAATTTCTCTAATTACGTTTTCGTGTGTTCGTTTAAAAATAATTAATTACTGAACTGAAAAAGTGCCTGAATGAATTTCGATTTTCGTCTACCCTCTACCAAAGCGGGGTTCGATAAACAAAGATTTATCTAGCAGTGATTAATATTCTAAGTCCGGAGGTTATTGACTTTTCGGTCTCGTTTCTTGTTTTCAATTTGAATTGCACAGAAATAAGGTCAGACTAACGTGAAAATCCATACCTTATCTGAATCAATATGCTCACTTCATTGGCAACCGAACAACCAGAGGTGGGTACGTAATCCAGCGGCACGGAACGATGTTTTTACTCAAACTTATCCAAACAAACTCGGAGCTCGGTGTTATTTTCCGCGATACAATTACTTTCCGGAATGTATAAGTATCCCTGAATTGAACTCGTATGATCTCCAATGACTAAATTTGGAACTAACTTTCACTGTGTCTTCCAGTCAATCGAAACGGTAATTTGCCTATTACATTTTAAAGGAAGGTAAAATTAGAACCGGTAATTTCTTTCAACTATAATTACATGTAATTATGTCTACAAATAGGCCGCGTATTTCAATTATTTAAGACTAAGCCATGGAACCAAACCTCAAATCGCAATTTGACAACAATTTTTTTCTCTGTAAGTACCACTCCATCATTCACCGGATAACCAACGACTGTCAAATTCGTTTCCAAGTTCTATTCCACTTAAAAACACTAACTAATTAAACTTAACAGACTCAGACTTTATGTATATTTCTAAATAAAAACCTAACCTTGTATACGCATCTCTGACTTACGCCTGTTCTGTGCGAAAACCGTCCTTCTTCGTTTCGTTCAAACGGTTTTCCTTTACAATCGAAGTCGATCGGGTCGTTCATAATGAGCAAAGCTTCTAAATAAACCGCTGTGTAAAATTTGTAACCGCTAAATTCGGTCAATAGATTGGTTTCGGTGGCTCAGGATGGCTCCGGTCGGAGTCATCACCCGAAGCTAAATATTGACGCTCGTAAAACTGTACAATTAGAAATTGTTGCTTCTAGCGGTGGATTTTAGACGGCGGTCCAGCCTCCAATAAGCCCTGCTCAAAATGTTCACAACCGGCTCAGGTTCGACGGTTTCCCATAATGTGCTCTATTTAATGTACATCAAAAGCATTAATATCATAAATATCTGAGACAATGCAACATTTATAAACACATTTATTCTAATCTATATTTATTTTTTTTATAATTTTTTTATCATTTATACTACTCAATTTGTGCATAAATATAGAACTCGAAAAACCGGAGCCCCCTCTGTAAACAATGAGCTGCAATCGCTCGCAAGTCAGAGCATACCAAGTCTTAACAGTCTAATTTAGAATATTAACAACAGTAACAGTAATATAATGTAACAAATACAACATAATGATCAACATTCTGTACTTTAACAATCTGGTTTGGAATTTGTCGAAAAATGAAAAAAATCACACTACAGAGCACCAGATGTGTTCGATTGAAATAAAAAGTATAAGGCCTTCGTTCTAAAGCTTCCTCTAGACGGGAGAGGTCATTTTCAGCTCGAAATGCCTATGGGGAATGATTTACACGGCCAGCCGCAGTACTGATTCACCGACACCCAGTCAGCCCCGATTCGAGTCCAATTGACTAAAAAGAATTTACTCTTAAAACGGAAAGGAGAATTGATGTAGAAGAACAAGAAGATGTCCGCGTCGGTAGCTGCTGCCAGCAAAGTCTTTTTACTCTCTGAAGTATACGCTAATCAGTGGGCGGAGGACGGGGAAAAGGGGGCCAGACACGGGCGCGTTTCGACCTGACTTTGAATACACGTCCGTGGCCGGCCCGAGAAGTTTATATGGGGGGGAAAAAGGGTTTAACGCCCGCGGGCCCACCGAAGTAGCGCGTCAGCTAATACGTCCAGGTGCGCTTTTGTCTGAAACAGAAAGAAAAAGTTTTCTCGTAAATATACTGAGCGATTTCGGAACGATTGAGTGAGAAATAAATGCCGTAAAATGCCGTTTTTTCACAAAAATAGCACTATATTTTATTTTCAACAACAACCGTTTATCACGGAAAATAGGCACGTAATCTGGATAAACTTTTTAGGACTTTCCGCGACACTTCTATCAACTTTTTATAACTTTTATTTTTCCGAATATTAGCTGAATCTATAAGGTGCCCATTGAGAAGTTGGCTATAAATATCAAAAATAATATTGGTATTATCGATTTGTAATATTTGAAAAATATCAAACAAAAAAAAAACAAGTTAGAATAAGTGAAGTTAATCGTTTCGAAAGTAGGTTGGTACTTCATCAACGAAATATGTATCGCCTCATAATTTTTCTTTCCCAATTTAAAATGAGCCTCTAAAAAAGCAAACAGCGTCTCCGACGCATCAAACAAAATTTCCGACCGCGAGCGCCACGACGCCCCGAAATTAGACACCGAAGGGGAAGTGTAATGTTTTATTCAAAACTAACTTACATCATTTGTAATGTACGTTGTTGGGGTTGTAAAAAGGCTCGAGCCCGAGCCTTAACTGGCTTCGCTCTTGTTCGATAGTTAAATCCATCGCAAAACGATTTTCGGGGGATTTTTCGCAGTGTGGGCGGCTTAATAGGCCTTCTTGTTTGATAATGTTTTGCATAACGATGGTATTTTACCCGGTTGTCGGGGATCTTGTGAAGGATTTTTAAAATCTGCTCGAAGCGACCAGGACGAAGGACACGACCTAATTGCCGCGCTTTAAACACACCTAATCCTGTTATTTTATCTTGTACAATTTTTATAGAATACGATTTAGAAAATTATTTAATCGTTCGACAACAATTCTTGCGTAGAGTTTGCCCTAATAAAGTCGATTCTGCGGAAACGTAAACAGACAAATCGGGATCGTATTCGAGCACCTATGGAAATTGTATTGGAAAAACTGCATTTCCAAAAATAACTTCGTTCATTTCCAGCGGAATGACGTCGACTTTCCAAGTTGTAGGTACGTGTTTTCCGAAAGCAAACGGTCGTGCGACGAATACAATTTCCTCGAAATCGATTCAATAAATTCTTTCAACAACGAAAGAAATGAAAGGACACTATCATTCAAAAACAGTAATAGTGTTCAAATGAAGCGTAAAACAGAAACAAATATTTTAATATACAGGGTGTCCTACAAATATCTACTTATATTAGCAGTGTTACCAACACACTTTTGACACCCACGACCAACTTCTCATCAAAACGATTAGCAGGATTCAAAATCGTTTACAACATTTCAATTTATCGCAACATTTCTGTTTATACTAATTTACTTCACCAAAAAGAAATGTTACAGAGTCGCAATATGAACAGTTTCTATTTATAGAAATGCATTCCGCCTTCGAGCGACGCTTTTAAATTCATTTACCGAGCTCTGTGCAAGTCGAATGGAGGAAAAAAGGAAGTCAGCCGGGATACGTTGCTTTTCCGCCGTTATCAAGATTAAAAGAATAGAAACGGTGGAAACGCTGACTGAATTCCCGAGTAATCTTGATATTAAACACGTACTTTGTTTCGTTTTAATCGTTTCAAAGCGAATATTCGATTTTAATTGAGGCGGAATTCGCCGCCGCTCGAGCGGAGCCTGAGCGTTTTTGATAAGATAATATAACTGAATAGGATGATTACTGTTTAATGTTTTCCGGATTATTTCGATAGCTCGGTACTTTACCGGGATCGCCATTTATACTAATGGAAACAACAAACATATACTCGATAATAAATAGAATATTTGTCAAACGTTAACGCTATTTTTACATACGCTCTTTTGACATTTGACGTATAAATACTTCAAAATAGCGTCCCGAAACGTTATACAAATAGCCCGTCAATCAAAGCACAAAACTCTTTCTATATACGCAAAACTTGAAATGAGGCGTGCACGAAGAGGAGACACTGCTACAGCAAAGTTTCAAATGAGTTTTCTATCAAAACAGCAGGAGTATAAATAAAATAACCTATCGCTAAATATTATTTATAGATACGACGGGATATTTGTCTTTATTTCGACTCGATAAATTTTTATCGGTACCGTAGATGGCGCTTGCATCCGCGTACACTCGACGTTCATAGTTGAACTTGCGGAAAGTTCCGAAAAAGTTTTCGAGTGTCTGAAAGGTTGGCTTTTATGTCGAAATTGATTTTCATCGAGTTGTTTGTCCTTTCTGGACGCAACTAGACATAAACATGTGCGGGGCGCAGTGAAAATAAACAAGCCTTTAAAAGTGCATATTATTAATATAGCACTTATGCGAATACACCTAATAGGAACATTCAGTGCAAATTGCATTCGTTTATAAACTCGATATAGCTGCGAAGAAACGGCATTAATTAATACTAAACGATGAAATGATTAAGTTACCGTGAGGCACGTAAGATTTACTTAAAACGACTACCCCATTGACGATAAATAAAATACAACCCTCTCTGGGAGCGGGTATAATCAACAACCGGTTGTTTATTCCACTGTTAGGTATTAAGCGTATTTATCATCGTGGAGTATGTTAATTAACGTGACTTGATCAGGATTAGCTTTTATGCCTGTTATGAATTTCATCTAAAATTAACCAGTTTACGCCGTGTAATCCACCGAAGAGGCGATTATTATGTAGATATAAATTTTACGATTTTATTAAAATATCCAAACACGTCACGGGTAATCCTATATACTGAATAACGTAGTTTGGAAACAAAGCTATGTGGAAATTTAGTGTAATTTAATATCTCATAAACAACTTTCACCTGTCAGGGTGGAAAAGACTGCAGGTTTAGTAGAATTGTAGTTAGTGTATGTGAATATTGTAAAAAAATTTTAATTAAATTTGGATGTATGCAGACGGAGTTTAATACATGGATTTTTATAAATGAATCCGATGAAAGAAATGGGATGTTTCCATTGATAATGAATCATAGAACAGAAAGAAGATGAATGTTGAAGTGAATCGTTTCACTAAATGGAAAATGTGTCCTGTATTTTGGCTAGAGTAAAGTGTCTATTTAAGATTGTTAATGATCCATTTCACTTATTTCTATTACCGATTGAATCTTTCCTCTGACCAAATAGAACTGACTGATGAGGATGGTCTGACGAAACTCACCCAAGGCCACTTACATTATAAGGTTATTTTTAAAGTGTGTGTGTACGTGTCTTTTAATCATGTAGTGTAGGTAGTGTTCTTGCATTGCATCAAAGTGTTGCTTTACCGTTTTATAGAACATACACGACTGCCGGTCCTCGTCTTCCGCCGACGGGCAGTCCACGAATCCGTCGCAAAGGACGTGGTCGTCGATGCAATGATATCTGCCCTGTCTGTCGGGCGTCGGGCAGGCGAATCTCTCCATGCCGTCGTCCGCCGGTGGGCATTCTGCAAAACAGAAACATCGAATGTAACAATTTTGTAAATTTCCAGGGAGCTTTACTTGACTTGTTGTGATTCTATTAACTTTGCTGTTAGAATACAACCGAGTTATAAAAGCAACGCTGAAAGTGTGTTTGGAATTAATTTCTGCGAGTAGATAAATAAAGCAACAAATGGGAGAAAACGTCGCGAATACAGAGCGTCGCGAGTTTTAGTAGGATACGATTCGAGTTATAGGGAGAGTTCCAAATTTATAAATTCTAAAAATTCCCCAAAAAAAGGAAATTTCCATCCACTTGGCAACAAAGCTTCACGCGCTTGTAAAAACGTAGAGCTTCTTTGGAGAAAAATCGAGGAAAGCTCAAAAACTTTGTTGATTAAAATAAAAACTGGTAGTTCAAACATTCCTTTCAAACCCACCTGAATAGCTCAACTGAACATTTTCCTTTACTATACAAAATTGAAGTCCCATATTAGAAAGATTGAACAAAAAAAAAACGCGCCCAACAAGGATTCTCATAATGCCGCTTTTGTTGGCAGTTTGCTCGCTTTCTTTTTACGCGAAAATATTGACTCGAGTACGTCGGTACGTAATTACGAGATGGGGTGGATAAAAAACAACAAAGTTCGATATATTACGCAGCGGTAGTAAGATATATTAATGCGAAATCTATATTACTTATAGAATTTTGTTTACCGAACCCCCGCAAATATTGCAGGTGATTAATAACTGTCGTTTCAATGATATTTCTCCGTGATGTCGGTCAGCACAAATATAGGTTTGCCCTGTGACTGTCATTCTTATTGCAAAATATTAAATACTATACCATTGTTATAATATTCCGATTATTTGGTCAATATATAGGGTGTTAATTAATTGAAATCCGATACTTCAGGATGAGAATATTTGGATGATTTTAAGAAGAACAGTTTTTGGTGTTATAGTTTTAGGGAAAAAATAACTTTTCAATTATAACAATTTTCTTATTACTATAGATATTTTTATGAAATTTTGAATATTTTTAATTATTAAGGAGCATTTTTGAGGCAAAAGATTTTTATTAATTTTTAGCAGTTTCGTCCGTACGGGAATGGAGCTGAATATGCTTGAAGAAAAAATGTTACGCCACTGCATTTATTTTGGAGCAAATTCAGTCCGAAGACTTACTTTCCTACGACGCACCATTTTCGCGTAAAAAATACTTTTTTTTGGGACAAAAATTAATTTTCTACTATTACCAGTGACGTCCACATCCGAAATTTCATAAAAATATCTGGAGTAATAAGAAAATATGATTATATGATTATAAGAAAAGTTATATTTTTTAAACTGCAACATCCTGTAACTAGAAACTAAGAAGTTTATAAGACATGTATTGATACAAACTTTTCTTTTTAAAATCATCCAAATATTCACATCCTGAAGTATCGGCACTCAATTAATTAACACCCTGTATTGCATAAAAGTATTTCCAGTTTTGTATCACCCAGTATTTGATGTA
The DNA here is from genome assembly GCA_918026865.1 of Phyllotreta striolata. NCBI lineage: Eukaryota > Metazoa > Arthropoda > Insecta > Coleoptera > Chrysomelidae > Phyllotreta > Phyllotreta striolata. The sequence goes on from OU900095.1 coordinate 11,252,006, forward strand.
CTGTAGCTGGTTGATGAAGGATTAGCATAATTCGATAAATTAAGCAACCTTCAGCGTTTGTTATTTTATAAACTTAGGTAAAATTCTCCGGAAACCGTTCTTTCCACCTTTATAATCCACCTGAAAAAACCAGCGAGCGAGGAAAGCAACAAGGCCCCGCGTAAATACGCAGCATAAATTCTCATTCAGGTGTCTACATCATCCGTTGTCCCTAATTAAATCCAACAATAAATCCCGAATCCATGCGTACCTGGGGTTCCCGCAAGTGTACGCGCGCCGAAAGAGCGGGTCCCCGGGCCCGTCCGAATTCCGTCGCAGTTGCGGGCGAGATCTAGGAGCGTCTGAGGGCCACAGTCAACAGAGATTTGTTACCCTAGTTGCTCCCTTCTAAATATAGAACGGTTTTGGGGCGGCGGAACGGGGAGCCCGGCGGAACAGCGGCCGAATTCGAAATGGCGTTAAAGAGAGAATGGAACGCCGGGGATCGTGACGCAAGAATTACGTGATGCACGACGAAAACACCAGTCCTCTGGAGAGGACGAAAATTTTCTGATCGATATTAGCCATTTGAATATTTCGCTGCGTTTCAAACGGTTTGGTTGGGTTAAAATTATCATAATTATCTTCCACTTCCATCTTCCAGCACTGGATATTTAGGAACACCCTGTATACGTGTTCGATTTTTTTTAGTTAACCATACCCAATCTGCTAGTACCTTGTAAACAATCACGTAACGATTTCCATTGGAAGGCGATGTAAATCTCTAGTGGATAGAAAGACAGAAAGTAAATAAGAAAGCTCTTAAGAATAACATTAATGAAAATCGGTTTTCTTTGTATCGAATAAAACGAGTTGAAGGAATAAAATTGTAGAATGTATGTATAAGTGTACTTGACAAGAAAAACTTTAGTATTAACGGAACATGGAGAGAAAATTGTTGTGGAAAAGCAGGGGTGTATCTCAAGAGTGTAATTTTCAATTTTGCAAACATAGATTCCCAAACATTACATTAGAAATTCGTCCAAAATTGGCTGAAAAAAATGTTTACTACTTTTGCTCGGGTAGCAAATAATGCTCTTCTAACATGTTTTTTTTTTCTGTATATCCGTATGAATTATTCTGTACATCCATAACGAATAAACTTAAACGAAAAACCACCCAATTTTCTTTGCTCGTCATTCTTCCTATGTGCTTAATACACTCGAGACCTTCTTTTTATACCCGACCTTTTTTTTGAAAGCAATTCTACTTCGTTAACGAATAGTTTCGTTTGCGGGTCAGTTCAAATTAGACGTCTCCCAAAAAAATTGAATCGACAGTAATTCATTATCCACGGCAACCATTGTACCAAGCAGCTTTAACATTGCGTACGAATCGTCTCGTCTGCAATTCACTATATTATAGTTTGTAGTGGTTAGTTTAGGACGCCTATCGACCGAATTCCAAGCAAATACATCGAGCATTATCCCCATCGAAATGGCCCTTGGAAAGGACCGTCTCTAAAAGGTTAAGCGACTCCCGAAGTTTCAATTACTTCCCGTCGCGATATTGTATTATTCTTACGGGATAGGCGGTCGTTTATTGTCTCGTCTAAAAGCTCAGAAATAGCTCGGAATTGTCTTATTTACCGACTATCTTCATACAAACTTGCTGTTTGTTCTATTATAAAGGTACTTATTGCTTGAAAACAACGAGAAAATGCAATTTACAAAATTAATCTCTCACTTTTTAGCGCTTCCGAATTAATGGAGCGAACTTAGTAGTTCTTTTACAACCCTTTCACTGTTTAGTATTTATGTGAGCACATCAACAATTAACTTAATATCTTCGTAAATAGTTTAAACAATTAGTTCAGTAATGAAATTTGCTTTTCACAGGCAATAGTTGTACTAATTGCACAACGCCCAAATGTTGGGTTGAATACAAGACGTCCTTAATTACGTTAAGCTAATCGAGATGAGCTGTTTAATTATCTCAGACTTTGGAGAATTCCTGGTTGCAGTGCATATTCAATTATGGAATGGTTGACAGTATTTCCTGATTAAAGTTTACAGGAGTTGATGCAGATACAAGCAAAGTATGACGGAATAGATTGGGAACTTGATTAAATATATCAATCGTTTATGAGCGTAACGGGAATAAATAAACTCGGAGTGAACAAAGTTCATTTCGAGAGCAAGGCGAAGTAATTTACGGGATTGAAATAACGGCACGAATTTAATGGATGTTGGTGGAAAAGAGAAACGGAAATGTTAAGAATGATTGCGTGGATGACTTTTAAATTAAACACCCCCAAAAAAATATTGATACAAAAAAATTGAGCTGGTACAAGTTGTACGATGTAACGTATGGAAATATTAAACCGCACGTGCAAAAGTTTTATGATCTTTGCATAAAAAAGCGAAGAAAAGAGAGATTTGCTCTCTTCGAATTCACTTCTCGCAACTTTTCTCTCGCCTAATATTCGACTAAATTATTCGCGCTATAATTTCCCGTCGACAAAACGTTATTTATCGAGCGATACTGGTAAAAAACAGCACAGCATCCACCTGTTGCGCTAAACAACTAGGTATATAAGCATCAGGAGGAACTATTCGTCTCAATTTAGCCGGAGAAGAATGCTGTAAAGGTGTCACCTCTCCATCGAACGGATATTTACACGACCCTATCCTATTCCCGAAGGGCCATACCAGTGCGTGATAAATATATAGGCCAATGGGAGGAGCCTCCTTGCACACGTGGCCATCAAGGATGCGAGGGGGAAGATGCTCCTTTGCGAAGGACTTTTACGTTACAGGTACAATAATTGCGGTTGTCATGAATTTTACCCCGCAGGTGTCTTTTAATCATGAAGGGCTTCTCAAAGGGGCCAGCTGTATTATTATTTATTGCAAGATTATTGTTAACTGTATTGAATGATTGATTCAGATGTAATATTGTAGGTGTAGCAATAAATGAGCTATTGCATTTACATATCCTTTGGTGTAATCACAATTTTATATAGGAGGATGTACAATATCCTGCTGCGTAAACTTGCATTTATCATTCTGTCGAAATTCGTTGGTTTCGTGAACAATTCCATTTTGAATGTACCCTGGATTAGTATAGGACTCGTGCAGTTTCGCGTTGTTAATCATCTACATTCGAGCCGAATATTTGCATGCAGCTTTGCATTAATGCGCTATTACGGTCGCGTTATCTAAAACTGCTTCCTCTATGAATTCGTTCCTGCGATAATCGATGGGATTTTTCTCGACGGTCGAAATCGATTTCGACTGACAGAGATTCCCAGCGCTAACTCTTCTGTAAATTCGATTTATTTCGGCGTCTTTTTTGCATATCTTCTAACATCCGTGCCTTCAATGCCCCTGCCCTTCGTCCAATTTGCGAAAGGGATAAGAGAATTTTTGATCGGAAGCGGCCCTTATCTCGGAGAACACTCCCGGTACGACTGCTTTTTTTCCTTACACCGGCTTATACCCTCATATAACCCTAAAAAATCTAATAAAGCCCATTACATACGTGACCACTTAATAAAATTTTCCCGAAAAAGAAAAAAGGAAAAGCGAATCCGGCTAATGCGGGACCGAAAAGGTCACGACCGATCGGATATGTAGGCACAATAACTTGTGCTTTGGATCGAATGCTGGCCCGGCCGTTACACAAAAAATTATCTTCTGTTTGTTAGCTTCTTTAGCAATCTCCATTCGTCCGGGAACTTTTATTTAAACAAACACAATTTATCTGATTGTTTGTCTAACAGATGTAATGGATCAAAAACATTCACTGCATGCTAAAATATATTTCAAAGTAATGAAATTTGTACTAAAGTTTTAATCAAATGTATTTAATCAAAGTTTCGCTCTTGTATAACAATTTAAATTACCTCTATTCGAATTAAAATGGTAAGTTATACCCACCAAAACGAACATCCGAACAGAACAAAATTACTGAATATTAAATTTCATTCGGATGGTCGAATATCGAGAGGAAGCCCCGCGAAATCTAAATTTAACATCTACATATAACACCAGTTAACGGCGGTTCGACAAAGTAAATTTGACTAGACGTTAGGAAAGTTTCCCACTTCGCACTAAAATCCTTTCAACGTTCGGAGCGCATAACCCTATCCGGGAATATTTACAGAGGCTTCTTCTTATTAAGCCGGAAGCTGAACTGTCTTGTGCAAAAAAAGCTCCGCTTTCGAGGCATAAAGCTTAAATACGTCTCTGTTTACCGCGACGCCGGCAGGAAAAAAGCCGGCAAAAACAAAATGTTAATGGCAGAAAACAGTGGCTGAACGATCGAATTTTCTTTAATAGTTTCTTTAACACCAGCCAATCGAACTCGCGGAGCAAACGATACCATGACTTTGGTGATAGGGAACATGGTAAGTAAAATATTGCGAAGTGAATTTAGCAGGTATATCGATTCCTCCGGAATACACTAATCAATTTGTTTAATTTAAATTCTCTTTGACAATTAATCAATCCTTCACACCTGAAAGATAAGTTGGGTAAAAAAACGAATTATGTAGATAAATGAAGCAAATTAATATGACTCATTCTTCTCTTCTCATAAATCTTTTGCATCAGGAATGATAATACATAATAGGGTAAATTTCGTCTTCCTTTTATGAATTTGTAGATCCGCCACTGGTGGAGACCGAAATCATCGCATAGTGTTAATAACTCAGAAAAGCTGGAGAAAAGCAACTAGAAGTCTTCTGTTCTGCTGTAAGTAAAATCGCTTTTATGTAAACAATAAAGAACACAGATAGTGTCTGGAAGGTTTGCATTCTTTTTGCCGTCGCTGCGGAGTAATTGAAAGGTAGCATTAATGAAGAATTATTTTTTCGCTTCCCCGGGATTTACGAGTTTTTGCATGTCGAATAGTTTGTTCACAAAGTTTGCAATTAAGGAGCGCTCGGCAGAAATTTCCAATTATTCATTAGGCTAAAGTATTTCGAAAGATCCGGCTCAAATTCGAAATCAAATCATTTCATTATTTATAATAAATTCGTTACATCGTTACGGCTGGTGAGAATACCTTCTGAAAGTTTTCCGAAACTCATCTTAAATTTATAATTGGTCGCGGTCTTGAAATAGTTGTTTTTTTTTGTAAGTCATGACTTTCTTTCGAGCTTGTATTACAATTCTGATTAAGAAATCAGAACTTTTCATTTTCTGCTCCATTAGGGCCGGAGTTTATTCTAAACTTTGTTTTTTCTATCCATTTTAAGTCTAATTATTTTATTAATTAAATTACCTTCAACCTAAAAAAAGGAAGCTCGTTAAATATGATTTGTTATAATGAAGGAGCCAATCGCTCAGTCTCAGTAAGTCATTGAGATTTGGAAATTTAGACTACCCTACATTACAAAAATCGTTATTTACTAATTACGAAATTCATTTTTAAGTATAATATGTGAAAAAATATTAAATGTGCTAGGTTAAACTCCACTATCTAAATGACATGAGGGCACAAATTACTATAGTTACTTGTAATGGTAAGTAGATATGGTAAGCAATTTTACAAGGACGCCATTTCAATCAAAGCACTATCAAGCCAAGGAAAGCTTTGTCTTAAGTTTAGGGCGAACTCACACGATAAAAAAACCTGTACTTTATTATGAGCTTATACTATTTAAGACAAGTTATAGCTAATGTGAGTTGGCTAAACTTATGTCTGTAGATGATGTGGGTAAGGTCATATTATAAATAATTGCTTACCATCTCCACTATATCCCCCAAATCCGAATTGTTGTGGTGTCATTATTTTATAGATATCTAAAAATAATATGAATATGTTACAAAATTAGTTCCAGGTTAATTATTTTACAAACTATAAAATACGCATTATTAACCGAAAATGTATAATAAAATTTCCCTAGTTTGTAAAAAAAATTTCCACTTAACAATAACAAGCCTCTCATCCTTCATCACACGGAAGTTTCCTTGCATAATGAAAAAGCTATTCGATGAATGTCGAAGTTCGGGAAACCGATTTACCCTTCGAAAGAATGAATAAAGTAAGATATCGTTAATAACGGATGATTTATGATGCGCTGATATAACTTTTGATCGAACACACACACACACTCGCTCAGCCGAACGATTTAAAGGCGGCATAATGCACGTTTTATAGACGCATTCGACTGTGCAAGGAGCGCTTCCACAATCCCAGGTATCGATAAAGTAGTTATTTCACAAATTGAACGGAAAAATAAACTTGTATCTGTTCGAATATGTAACCTAATCATTTTGCCGATATAGCGAATTTCCTTCAATTTTCCGGGAACTTACCGTGCAGTATGCACTCCGGTGGAATACCCATGTTAATTGCTTTATCCAACTATCTAGTTGCAAGACTTGCAAACTTCGAGTCATGAAGAATCATGTGTGGGCTCTAAAGCGTATAACTCAAAGGTGAGTAGGTAAATTTCAGTTCTCGTCTAGCCCTGAAACTGATTCGTCCATCTACAAAAATCTAGTCAAAATAAAGAATTTTGTATAGTTGAACTCAAAAGTTATTTTTTTTATTAGGCCATGAACCCTTATAACTTTCCAAGACAATTGTGCTACGGGATTTATGTTGTCGTTTCATGTGACCATTATAAATAAATCCCATGTCAAAAGTAAATCTTTGCGTTTACCGATAAATAAAGCTTTATTTCTATATTTTTCATGTTCCGCAATTCTTGCTTTGCCGCGAGATATTCACATTATGCACATTTTTAAAAGAAGCGTTGCCAATAATGGCGATATTATGCAAAAATATACGGCATTATTCGTGTGATGAGTGCGGAATATCCCGCATGACGGCGCAATCGATTTTTTAATAAAACCCCAACGGTAACAACAAAATAAGGGTGTTTCTGTAAACCCAAAATTTTGCGAGCCACAGCGTACAGTTATATGGTTTTGTAATTAATACTTTGTCGAGAAATTAAATCAGCAGAGTGAAATAGCATTTCCGGGAATGAATTGCTTACTTAAAATATCCGTTCCTCGAATTGCCAAAACAAGATTTCTCGTTATCGATACCTAAAGTTCCAAATAGTGCGCCCACTCGCACAAAATCGCGAAAACATAGGTGGAATCGGCCGGGCGGGGCGTCACTTTTCCCCATCGCCCGGCGAATTTCCAGCATAGGTAAGCAATCTTGGCGATAAGGAGTGTCACAGAAACTCTCCCATTAAAAACGGAGGCACGAAAGTGGAATTCGAACACGAAACACTGTTGCTTTTGGCTTGTATGACACGATATGCCGGCCCTTATCGAAATCCGAGCCGCGCACGCGATTTTTCGCTCCGAACCCCTCTATTGGAAATCGAGTCCGATAAAAATTTAAACGGACGTTATTGTTTTATTGGTGAAAAGTACATTATTAATGGGACGTGTTTCACGGAAGTCGATCGGTCTGAATGCCTTTTCTATTAATAGATTTCGCGTTTACTTTATCCTTATAAGTCCTTTACACGTTAAGGGGTGAATATATGAGACTGTTTAAATAATTTTTACGGTGTATTTTCATATTTAGTTCCTTGTATTTCTATTTATAGATGGCAAAATTGTAGCAATCGATTTAAAATAAAAAATAATCAATAAAGGATTAACAAAGGCTTAAAAGTTGCTGTAAAAATAGACTTTGTATAAATTTAAAAAGCTCTAGTAGAATTACAAAATGCATGAAATATCTCAATAGAACAATACACATACTACTAAATTCAATATTTAGCAGAAATAGGTAAATAAAGGTAATTGAAAACACCTCAATGTAATTATGAGAGGTTTAATTTATACGAAATTTAATTTTAAATGTGTTAAGAGCGACCCTGCCTTTCTAAAATAAACACAATCATATCAACTTGTTGAATACGGTCGTTGAAGGCACATTTACGAATTCGCATTCTGAAATAAGATCGCTGAAAAGTTAATGAGGTATGGGAAATTCAATGCCAAAGACCCATGAATTATCTATCCCCTGTTTTGTTTCATCGGGAATCTTTACTTTCGTTTGATTTTCCAGAAGTTCTCTACCTATATACTGTTTGTTTGAGTTATACAAACAAATTGTTAATGGAATTGTTGCATATGAAAGTTGCGCTTGTTTTATATGAATTATTCGAGGACTAAAGGTTTTCTTTCGTAACTAATAGTCGTGAATGAGGAATTTTTATTTCGGGTTTTCGTGGCTCTGATGACGCGCGAACATTGTACACAAATCAGTTTTATCGAAGCGATTAAATCGAATGAACGCGCGATTAACGAAAATAATTTGATATTTTCCGACACCTATTTCGGGTTTTCTTCGAGATCGATATTTCTGTATTAATTTCCGATTCAATTCCGAAAATAGATTTTGTCGCCTTTTCAATAACGAGATTATCTCGTTTATCTCGTTCGCGGGTTTTTCCACTGAGAAATTTTAACGAGAATTTTTCGAAAAATGTCTATTTTATTGTTGTTTGAGAAGAAGCGCAATATATTAAAAATGTTATCATAAAAAACAAATAGCAAAGCATACATATTTAGTTGAATATACTATTCGGTGCTTCTACCTATGTGTGTACAAATATTTCTAGCAAGATTATCGACCCGAGTATCAAAAAGGAATTATTGATTTTGGTCAGTTATTATGAAATGCTATTGTTATCTCGTTTTCTTTTTCGTTTATTCCTTCTTTAGTCCCCAATAAAATAAGGTTTAGGTCCTTCTGAATCTCTCTACTATTTAAATTTACATATAGGATTTCCATAAGATAAATTATGAACATTTATTTTGTTAATTTATTATAATTATACGAACCATCAAAATTATGTGTTTAAATAAAAAATCATCATTGTTGTATGGATTAGTTGAAAAGAACAATTCAAATACTCAAGAATTTATACTATATTTGGAAACACTGAAAAATTATAAATAACTCTACCCCATCGGTTTTTTTATTAGACGTTTCTGGTTTGCAGTCGGGGTTGATAAAATATTAAAATGAATGTTGAACTCTCAAGGTTTTATCGGGGCGATAAAAATAAAATCCCACATTTAAGTTCTGCGTTCGATTTAGCACTTTATCAGCTATTTACAAAAAGTCCGCGGGGAATCAATTTTTTGTTGACGCCATTTGCTAGTTGTGTTTTCTAGTTTTACACTGAAGGGAAAAATGGCTTTCAATTATTCATATTTGCCTGCAGAAAACTCATGTAGTATGGAAAAGAAGACCTAAAAAGGACGTTCATAAAATAGAATAAAATTGCATTCGTACTTTGCGATAGGTACATGTTGTCTGTGTAGGCTTCACCTACGTTGATAGATATGTAAAATTATATGCAGGTCTGGACTTAAAATTGTGGAAATTACACTTAGTTTATAGTATAAGGATTAAAAGAAAGAGCTGAGACCGAGGCTTACCTGTGATTTATTTTTAAGAAAATTGACAATTTTTAGGATAAACTTAATAACAAGAATCTTGCTTAATCCGACCCTGAAATAATAGTACTTTGGTATAAATTGAATAAAGCAGTCTACAAGGCACACTAGAGAGCTGTCTTTTGTTACCATTTTATATCTTTCGAACTGTCTCTCTCAATATTTTCCTGACTACGTGACTATAGAATTATTTTTCACATTTACCTATGCTTGTATACCAAATAAATTCAAATATTTTTTAATTCGTATTTAATTTTTCCAGCTGCCCACAAAAACCTTCACCAGGATCCCAGCATACGATACAAGAGGGTGTAAATACACGAAAATCACGGGGTATTGTGCGCTCGGGTTTTTATTAGCCCAGCGACCGTAAAATAAAATCGCTAATGAATCCCGGCGTTTTTTATGTATTGATAATTTAATCGCCGATGACGGCGCAAACTGTCCTCGATGACGAATGATTTCCACGAGTGTCGAATCGAATCATGCGGATTCCACTTAAGCTAATTAGTTTCACTCTGTTAAAGAACTCTGTTTGTTATCCGGGCGCGAAATCGCCGGAAAGTGATTCCACTCGGAAAATAAATAAATTTTAAATAATTACGCCGGGCAAAAAATTTCCCTTGCAAATATTGCCCGTTTGTGAACGCGCCAATTGAATCGGAGAAGCAATTTGTTTCGAAACAGTTTTTTTTTCTGTTAATTAATTACCGTGACTAATGTAGCAGCAATCGATGTAAAATGATAAAAGTTAAAGACGGGGTGAAATTAATTAAAACGCGATTGGATTCGGTAAATACAAACGCGAAAATAATTATTTAACATCGGCTCTTGTTACCTATTGAAGAAACTGAAATTTGTTCCGTAAATCTCTCTGGAAATTCTTTTTTGTATGGGTATTATTCAAACTCGATCTGAAGCGATCTTATTAAGCGAAATTACGTGCGTTTATCCCCATTTCAGATTTCAGGATTTGCTCTAGGGACTCGTGAATGATTAAAGATTCACTGTTTATTGAGTTTGTTCAATGTTTTTAATCCTTAAAATTATGTTATTCATAATAAATAAGGATGTTTTAATTGTTTTTCTCCTAGTTTTTAAAGTCACAGGTGATTTACAGGTTACAAATTACTCGTCAATTAGGAGATAAGAAAACCGGTAGAAATGAGAAGTTTCAAGTTGCGGATATCGGTTCGTGGGTTATATTAACCTTGAGGTTGGGGCGACGAAATTGCCTCCCGTCAAGCCCGGATCCGCAGGAATCGTATCTGGACGTCATTAGCAGGACATTCTGACAGTTGATTAAACTCTAATAGGCGATTTGGTATCGACTAACGACTAACAATTTACCGAGTGTCAGGACATATTGTGGACGACTGTATTTCCTTTACCTAATGTCCTTTCCACCTCTTGGCAATTTCCAATTTCTGCAAATTTTGCTTACAAGGATCGTGTAAAATTACACTAGAATATTAAAATATTGGCGATTGTTTAGTGAGTGAATACACCATTTTTTCGAATGATACAAATCAATATGATAAATTTACATAGCATAGTAAAAAATTATCAATAATGAAGATAACATTTACATTTTTTCATGAGTTATCAAGTGACTGAATAAAAATGATGCCTGACAAATCAAGCTAATAATAACTCAAAGTCACAACGAACATCAACGATTAGAAAGAATTTTCAGCTAAAATAAATGGGACATCATCCACAATTCGGAAATCTTTATTATTTAAGGAACATAATTAGCTACAGACTATCGCCGTACCATTTAAAATCATATCCCGCGCTCAATGTAAAAAAAATCATTCGAAGAATACGGGAGCAAATTCCTTATATAGGGCCACGTAAGTCTATTTAATTGAAGAATTAAATAATAACGAAGAAAAATGCTTTGAAATAAAATATAATTTGATTTTTTTATTACTAACTATTCTGTAAGAGTCTATTTCTTTTAGCTTTTGCAACTTTGCTTTCCTTGATGTATATTCTACCACAAGTGCATGACAAATTACAAAGGAAAGTGCCGGGACAATTCGACAATGAAGAAATACCAGCTGATGAATGCAAGAAGGAGGAGAAAACGGAGGAAGTGAAGAAAGAAGAGGAGAAACCAGAAGAGTGCCCTCAAGAAGAGGAGAAATCAGAAGAGTGCCCTCAAGAAGAGGAGCAAGAAAAAGAAGAATGTGACTAATATTATATTAGACTGGCGTATTATACATAATATATTTTTATTTAAATAAGATTGTTTTTTATAAGAAATTCGCATAAGTAGTAAATTTTATTTTCAGCAGTTTCCTATTTTTTTTTCTTGATTGAAGAATACAAGAGTTTTTTTAATCTAGGGACGAAAATAAACAGACTCAAACTTGTGATGTTTCGATCGAAAAATAAAAAAATATAAGATATTAACGCTTTTTTCGCGTCGCTCGTAAAACTATAGTTTTCCATGAATGAGCTACAGTCATTGTTGAAGGTAATCGATTGATGCCACAGCCTGTTTCTATTTTTAGCTCGACTATGAAGCGAACAAAAAAAGTAAATTCCCTAGAAATAAACTAAGTCCCGAGAGAATCTCAACGACTCGAGATTTTACGTCATTTTTTTGTTTTCTGCAAATTGAGTTTGTATTGTCTTCCACCTGAGTGGCTTGAAATTTACACCGGCACGAATAAACATTGCGCCGCCTCCATTTCGCCCGCCATTATTCCAAAAATGCATTTAAACGATATTTAAAATTGATGCGGCTGATTTGCATAAATATCGCGCGATGATTTGTTGAACGAAATGCCGTAGGGTTGCATTTTCGCCAATTCGCGTAGGCTGCGTTAATAGACAAACACGCAGTAAATTTGAAAGTAATTGCGATTTCGAACAAACTGTCGATTTGCAGTTTTCCAATGGCGAAAAATTGTAATTGCATTGTGTAAATTTGAATAATTTTCGTTAAACAAGTACAGCAGTGTTTGCAAAAGCAAATTATTTAAGATACTTGTGAAAACTTCACTAATTGGTTCATTGCAACAAAGCAGAGATATTACTGAAACTAACAGCCCCTATTATTATTTTGGTCGCTAATTAGTTGTCAACTTATACAGCAATAATAATTTAGTTTGCAAAAAAAGTTTAGATAATAATTGGTAAAAAATGAAGTATACAGCCATGCTTGCTTTACCGAACCCCGAGGGAAATCAGCGGAAAAGTTGGAAGTTACAATCACGCGAAGTTATTCATTAAATACGGAACGGTTTACTTTAAATCCCCTGCAAAATTGTTTAAAAATGCATTCCATTGTCGATTAATTTTGCCTTTATTTTCAAGCGTAGAGGGAGGCAAACAAATCCCTAGCAGAGCTAAACAAATCGAGTTAAAAAAAATAACTTTTTTATAACATATAAAAATCGCTCATAATCACCGCGGCGCATGCCACAGTTGAATTTATTCGAGTGCGATTTAGATTTAGATCCGGTCAAATTTGGGAAAACGAATGTAGTTTCCTGTATCTAAAAATAGCCGGCTACCTTTTTATCGATTTGAATTCATTGAGTTTTGGGCGCCTCATTCACTAAATTGGTTTTTATTATTCATAAAATTCCAACACAGAAGGAGGCAGTATAGTCAATCGAAGCTGTTAAGTTCATGAATTATTATCTACACGCAAATTACATTTTGGTTACTGTGTTTTGCAACATATGGTCGAATACGCAATTTCCTCTATTACCTAATAAATAATTACAACTAATGGATTTCTAATTAATTACTTGAGTCGAATATTACATATTTTTTGTTGAAGTTTCAATGCACAATACTACTCAATACACAATTTAAGAGTTTCTCAAAGTTTCTGATAACCCGAATTACCCGCCACTTAATACCCTTAAAGTAGATCAATCGTGGAACTTTCAGCTTGAGGAAACTATTCATTGCCCCAGCGCCTCGTTTCGAAATTATGTTACATACAATCGAGAATATACGCGCTTAAAAAACTTTTATTAAAAAGTTCCCGAACGAAACGGGGGTAAGTGGCACAATTTCTGGCCGTATTTTTTTGTTTACCGAGACAAATTGTGCGAACTCGCGTACGAATTATCGATTGCTCTGTGACGGGAACGCTTCATTTTTATAATTTCGTCTAACAAATAAACAAGAAGGTAAACAAAATTTGATTGCATTCGAATGGGTAAACAATACGCATGCAAACACCGGCTCCTGTTAGGGGTTATTCCTGTTGCACCCGTTCTAATAATAGTATAAATTGATGATTTGATGAACTGTAAAATATGGCTGAATGACCACCTAGTCAGGGATATAATTTTTGAGGGCTGACTAATTTGTTATTACAATTTATTATTAAAACAACCAATTAAATGATAGATACATATGAAAAAGTACATGTTAATTAACAGGCAAATAAACGCTACATTTGCATTTGCAAGGGCGTTAAATTCCTCGACAAGAAAATCCCCCGAAGCAATTATTCCGAAGCGCGGATCCGCCCGAAAGTGTCTTATATCAATAAAGACGCCCGGGGCGGCGGGTCGAGAGTGCCGACAAAATTCGACATAATCGAATCAGATTCGAAAAAATTGAAAAATCGAATTACCCTGCACTTAATAAATTTCAGTCGGAAGAAATCCCGGGAGGCCGTCTCCATTTTAAAGATACGCTAAGAACGAGACGTGAGCGCCGCGACGCCCGACGCCGCGCTCTGAACCGGGCATTTAATGTCGGGATGATAAAATCAAGCGCAATCCTCTATACGACATTGAATTATCCACGATTCGAGTATCTGCGAAAAAATCGGAATAAATTTAAATACCCACTTACTACATTGTACTATACTAAAAATGGTTGGGCATCATTAAATTTTCTTTTTATAGATAGATATAAAAACTTTGGGCGCTTCAAAGCTTCATATTCCCTTCAAAGAATACCCTCGAATAATTAAAGAATAAACTTTTTGAACGGTGCTAAAGTGATGCAGGGTGTTTGTGGGCCGCCCATGACCAGTGGCGCCCGTTAGGTCGGCCGTTTCGGCCCACGCTCGATCAATACCCAGTATCAACGCGCATCTTACGATGCTGATGTTGATGCTGATGTTCGCCCGATTTCCACAACTTTCTCGCAGCATGCACGCCGGCGAAACTCGCTCCGTTCACTTTACACGACATCCCCGTTCCCATTCATAAAGCCGGATAGGCCGGTCGGATTCGAAACCTATTAATATCGCTGATGAGGTTTTTTAAGTGACGCGCCGGGAAAATTCGTGTGGTGTATTTTATTTGGCGACAAGAAACAATATGAATGTAGGTGATGTAATAAATCCCCGCGTCGTAGTATAGAGCTTTTTTCGGAATAAATTCTCCCGCAAAGTTGCGGCTTTATTAGATTCCATTTCATTATGAGAAAAAATGAGGGTTACAAAGACGGAAATTAAGCGCACGCATTTAACTGAAAGGAAAACATAAGCCGAATTATGTTTTTTTGATTAAAAAACCCGCAATAAAAGGTCAGCTTTCCGCGTTAATTTCAGGGAATTGCGGCGGGACATTTGACGAGGAAACAAGGTCTTCGTAATGGACCTAATAATTAAAAATATATATTTTAATTAATTAATTTCGCAAACGGAAGTTAAACAATGAAAATTGCTGTATTTTTTATTTTGTAATTATGCAAGGGATATTTTTAGAAATTACATCAAATAAACAACTCTCCCACATTTTCTCTTATAATCCGTACAAATTGTTATCATAATTCATTTTAATAGAAAAATCAAATATTCAACAAAATCAAACATTAACAATCTTTTTGGAATGAAAATTCCTCTTCAATTTTCCTAATTTTATGTCGAGAACAGTCTATTTTTTGATGCTTTTATCGCAAGAGAAATATTCTTTCATTTTTCTTGCTCTAAACGGCTGTTAAATGACCCATATAATTCACGATTTAGTTATGCTCTAGTTCCGATAATTTCCCATTATTTTCTATTTTAGATAAAATGAGTTCGCTTCGACCTTAAATTTCAAAAACGGGGCATACGATATAAAATATGAAAATAACTACCGAATATATGTTCAAGAACACTTTGTGACTACACAAAATTAATGTTGAAGAGCTATATGATAAAATTAGGTTTTAATAGTATTTTAGAAGAAAATATATTCTAATAACCTGCCATTTTCAAAAAATACACAGCGAGTTAATGATGCATCCAGCATATCAAAATATAGGATAGTATACTAAAAATAGAAAAACTAACAATCAAACGACCCGCCCTAAAGAAATAAATATTTAACTACACTAGCCATTCATGTAATCGAGATTCTCCCAGTTCCCAAATTAACCAGAACCGACGTATCAACTCTAAAATAGAGCTCCATTTAGCATTTCCAATTCACCTATTTACCAACATCGGAGATAAAACGCGACTTTGATCTTATTTCAAACCCCACCGCACGAACCGCAAAAATGACCAAGATTTATAATTTTGTTGTTGCACCAACTTTCCGAATTTATTCGAAGAGTTAAGAATTCGGCAAACTAAATACTACGTAAACTACGTCGCCGCAATCAAATCGTGCCATCAAATCCAACAAGAACTACAAACGAAAAATGCACGGATTTTCCGTCTTTCCATTTTCCATTCCACAACTACAATCTACTCTAGATATGTCAGTAATATCACGAGCTTGCGAAGCGAGGGAAACTGTACCAAGATTGGAAAAAGAGATAAAATTTCTGAATAATTCAAATAGTAAATGTAGGTCCGTGGATGCTCTAAAAAAGAGCTAAATGGCCTGTGAAAAAGCTGCATCAAAAGCGGCAACGCATCGCAACGGCGAGAGATCAAGGCCAGCCAAGAATCCTATAGTGATCATACGGGAAAGAGCTGCAGGTCAAGGATTTAGTTCATTTTATTCCGTTCCATTGTTCTGGCGACTAGCCACATGTACTCGTGTTTTACCCTGAGGCCGAAGCAAGAGTGAAAATTACACAAACGGACTGTTAGAAAACCGTATGCGAATTTTACAGGATTTTCAGGAGGCAGGAGAGCGCTAAACAAATACAATAATTCGTTCAGAAATGATAAATTCAAAGGTTAAATGGCAGTTCTAAAGCAATAAAAATTGATCAAATCGCTTTCAATTTTGAGGATGCTCTTTTGGGATAAGCAGTGGGTTTATATCCGCGTATGCGCTAAATTAAAAACAGTAATCCCGAAATAAGTTTCCGTTATGCTACAATTTACTCGCTTCATTACAGTTGCCTTTTCATCTATTTGCTAGCTCGAAGAGCGAGTTTTAATTAAAATTCAAAATGAACTACTCAGTGCTTTGCAGCGTTTTTTCGAACTCATTTGCGCATGCAGATTATTCTTTCAATATTAATTAGTGATTTATAACCATTAATTTTTAATTTAAATAGCAGCACGAACAGGCTAAAATGAATAATTATAAAAATTGCTAAGCGAAAGACTGAAGGAATAGTAGCTAGGGGAATTTTAAATTTATTCAAAGCGTAGAATAATTCGAGCATTACGTTATTTGCATTTACCATATTTATTCAATTTTATCAAATTTAAATAAATAGAAACGCATTTAATCTGACTCACATATTTTCGAATTCACATAAGTAAAAGTCATTCGCATATTTGAATAATTCATGCGCTTTTTTCTCGATCGAGACGCGCCATAGACCTTTCGAAATTACTGTTACCTATTTTCAGATTTAAAAGCAGATTTTAGATTTAAAAAAATCCAATATAATATATGAAAAAAAAATTGCGCAGCGAAAGTCCTGTGTTTTATCAACAACTATTTTATATTAAGAAATGGCAAACCGATCTCCCAGGAAGTTGTTTTCATTTGAAAAATTGATGGTCTCGCTGAAGGGGCAATTTCGCTAGAAGCGTGGGCGCAAAAGTGAATTCTCCGACCCCAATCGACGTCTTCCTACAGCCATTTAATATTCATATCGAACTTCCTAGACTTTATGCACAGCAGAAATTGATTATACCATTTCCGTATGGCTACAAAGGCGACCCGCCTGGCAAATACTGCATATTCCACGGATAAATTAAACCCAACATTGGCTCTAATAGAATCAATAATGCGGTCTCAGATAATTAGCTGTCCATATTCCATTCAATTTATTGCTCTTCCGATAACCAAAAATATATTTTAATTTTGACAGGAAGGTTCCATTATTCTTAATGAAAAAGTGTGGGATTCCCCAAATATATATCATAGTTATGTAATCTTAAGTTGTGAATATAGGTGCAGGTAATACTAATAACAGGATAGAAAATGAGATTAAAGAAGATTGTTTTTTTGATGTTAATATCACAATATATCCCGCTTGGGCGCGAGATAAAAAGAATTGTTGGCCATCTGGGAAACTATCCAATAGGACCTGTTAATCTCCGAAAAAGGCGGAAAACTGTTTCGCAACTGTGATTAATAACATCATCCTTAGGCGAAAAGATTTACGGGGAAGTCTGAAACAAGATCTCGTCGGTGTCTACTTTCGATGATAAATTACCGTAATCTCGGAATTAAATAAATATAGCTTCTACCTTGTAAACGTATGTTTTCATCGGAAAACAATCCAATTTTTTTATTAGACATTTTGTTCACGTCGTTTAGTACTATTCGCTACGTCAGCTCGATTTTTCTTATACTGTAATTTATATTTTTATTAATTCTAGCACTATTATTTTACCACAAATATAGATAGAAATAAATTGTTAATAATCTGTTAGTGAATTTGAGGTTTGGTTTGAAGGGGCGGCAATCAATTGACAATTAGCCGCGGTCAGATTGAGCTCCGTTCGCCCCCATAAACACGGTTTTACGATCAACAAATTTCAATCTCCTGGCCGGGAGTCTAGCGTGCGATGAAAGAAGAAAAGTAAGCGATTCCCTTTCCGAAGTCGAAAGCCCGAGCTCCCGATAAGCGACTCCTAGAAACTTTGTAGATATCAAACGGAATCGCGCGAGGCGTAGCAGGAACTCGCCGAAACGCTCAATTTTATATTCCAGACAGAGATCCTTATCGTTTGCGATACTTTTTTTTCCTGTCGTAGTTTCTGGGTATTTTTAGCGATGTCGTAGCGAATTAAGATCGCTATTATTTTCGTGTTCCGTCACGATTTAAGCAGATATTCTTCCAGGCTGCTCGGCGGAAACTTCTTGTCGAGCTTCCTTCAACTCCAATGCAACATTAACTATACAATTATCTATTCACTCGCAAAATTAAAGAAGAATACAAGGAAGAAAAGGCACATACTTTATATAAATTCCATTCGTTTTATTTATTCATATACACAATATAATGGCAATTAAATTTTGTGATGCAGAGATATATTCTCCCTCATTATATTCCGCGCATATTTATGCGCTCCGTGGAATTCTATATTATGCTGTGACATTTAATATCTGCTTCCAGAAAAAAACCACCCTAAGAACGCAACCTACACTCATTTTTTCTCATTTGTCGAACGGCACAAGAAATTCGAAATACGCTTTTAAAAAACTTCTACACCCCGTGATTTATGGTATGCCCCGCTGTTAAATTCTCGATGATATATAGAGATGTAAATAACGAACCGATACGGATTTAAGGGCGCGTGAAATATACAAATTCGAACGTATTGATCAACAATCACGTCGGGGAATATTTACATTCGTTTCGGCGCTCATCGCTAATAAGACGACTATGCACGGCTTTGTGCAGGAATACGTGCAGCAGGAAAACCGAGGTGTTACAGAAACAATGCTTGTACGTGATCGAATTGATACGATATTTCACCGATGTTTGTCTGTGCGGGGCTTTCGTTAATAAGTTGTTAATTAAGAGAATTTATCGATGTAGTTTACGAAATGAAATTAATTTATCTACTGTATTTTAAACCAATTTTACACCTACAGAATGGAATTTAATTAATTTATTTACATCAAAATTTAATGAAATCGAAACAAAACAGAAGCTAATTGCGCCATTTGACTCATTTGCAGCTTTAATTTCATGAGTACAGAGTAATTGCAGGTCTTGTCACGTATATGTAGGTGCGTATCAAAGAGAATCAACGAGCACATTCAATTGGATTAATTTTATACTCGTTTGCTAAACGACAAGCCCATTCGTCATATAATTAGCAGAATTAAATTCATCTTCTACAGATATTAATCGAGAGCAATAGAAACAGTTTTCATCAGGATTTTATTCGTTGCTACTTTCCCCGCTTATTATTTAATCATAAATATACTCATTCCACGGCAAGTAAAGTGCCCCTTTCGCCGTGTTGATATTTATTATTATGTCGTTTGTTATCGCACGAGGAGTGGCGGGAGCCATAATTGCCCGTTGTGTTTCCTTAAAATAGCCGAACAGTCGGAAGTAATCTTGGCCGGCTTCGCCCGGTAATCGGGCCGGTAATCTGGCCGGTAATTAGAGACCGCGACTAACGCTAGCGTTACACTCCGAATTAAATGCGGCTTTTTTTAGATAAACCCTTCCAAAAATAGATCCTGCGAGATCCTGCGCTAGGCCTTAATGAGGTCACCGGCTATAGGGCCGTATACCTACTCTACCTATACGCCGGTCTCGGGGTTTCCACGTCTCCGAATTTCCGTTTTAGGAACGAATGTCCGAAAGTAAATCTCATTAGCCCGTTTCCGAGAAATAAGTTTTAGATTAGGTACACAAAACTCCAGTAAATGAGTAAATAATTCCCTTTCTAAATAGAAAAAGTTTCGTTTTGTGTTTTCGTTTATTTTAAGTGTACAAGGGCGATTCCGGAGAATTATTATCCGATAAATTAGCTTGTGCTTTTTTCATGAAGTACCTACGCAGATCACTAGACGAATTAAACACGAGTAAACCTACGCTACGTCAAAAATCGTGAAATTGGGAAAGACAAATTAGGAAGATAAATTATGAAACCTCACCCTGTGCAAATCCATCATCCTGGGAAACTAGGATTTCCGCCTTTAATTCGAATATGACTAACTACAGGTAATTTACTAGATACGTAGGCGTTAAACATGACTTGCAATATGACAAAAACACGTCATAATTTACTTTATCATATTTACTTACACGCGGAAAGTGTTATATTCTAATTATATTATGCTCAATTAATCCAGTAAGTTTTGAACTTTATAAATCGAGTGTCTGTCTTAAGAAACCCACATTGTTCTAACCTGACCTATTCTTCACCCATCAACCTGTCTCTCATAATGTTTCCTTAATTAATTCATACTTTAATTCATTATTAAAGTTATAGTTTGGCTTTCTATTATATTCCTATATGTATTATAAATTAATTAAAAAAGAAACTTATTGCGTCGATTGTTCAAAAAAAATAGTTACAAATAATATTAACTACAACCCCTAGTGACATTAAAAGTAAGAACAACATTCATCTATTAGTAACTTTAATAACGCCGTGCATTCGAAGACGAGCAAAAAAAGTCCTCGTAAAGTCAGTGAACTCCCGGCGAACCTTACTCCTGCCCGTACCTGCCGACGTCGCAGGAATTCCCGAAAAAGGACTCGCATTCGGGGCCTCGGTGTCTTCTCCCGCCGCTGGAGCGTCGCCAGTCAGTCCGGGGAATCCGTTGCCGGTCCCCGATGCCGACGGGGCAGGAGAGGTGGCGTTCTACCGCCACCGCTATCGTCCGTCCTTCCCTTCTCGCCGATCGATCACGGGAAGCAACCCGGGACACGTCAAACTGCACCTTCATATGCACGGCCGCGTAAACCGGGATGGATTTTTACGAGAAATTTTGTCACCGATGCGCTGAGTTAGCCCGCATCTAAATGATTTTATCTCGACCATCAAGAAAAGTAGCTAAACAGGCTCGCTATACTATCACAACATCACTACAGTTGGTGCAAAACAAATATCAATGCACGTCACCTATAATATGAACTACGCCATAAGTAGGTAGTGTTGCCGAACTTTTATAGAGTTTACGAAATCTAAGAATTTTCAAAAATTGTCAAATTGCAAAATGACAAGAACAAATTGAAAATTAGGGGTACCTGTTTCACGTTTCTAAACGGCGGACGTATTTAGGGGCTCACTATAATTAATCATCAAATTCCTTTATATATCTTCTAAAATATATTTAACAGTGGGAGTAAAAAATTTAGTGTACAATTGATCCTTAAAAGAGTACATAGTGAAATTTCTGAGAAAACTTCTGAATCTGAATAATTTAGAACTCAAATTGTGTCATTTCTAACATGTGGAAAAGATAACAACGCAAAAAGTAGTATATCTTGATTATTCGGCTGAATAGCCTTTAGCAGTTAAGGCTAGTAAACTAGAAAAAAGAAGAAAAAATTAATAATTAAAAGTACCGATCGGTACCCTTGTTAATATTAAAATATATTCTGCAGGTTTTAATCTATTTGATGTATTTATAGTTAAAAGTTGGGCACAATGTTTGGCAAGCATGACGTGCATTGATATTTGTTTGGCACCGACAATATATTAATTTGTGTATAATTATAATAATAACCCGAAAGTTCGTCTGGCAATTAACCGAATCAATATCAAAATCCTCGAAGGTGCATGAAAATAATAGATCAAATCAACTGTGTGCTAAATAGAGACTCATTATAGCCGCACATTGGGAGTTTTGTTACGTATAGAATTTCACAATTTCTCATCGATCTATTTTCGTACGGGTAACTTTTACATCGTTATAATTCATGCAGCGTGGTCGAATTAAAATAGCGACCCCGGCCGGTTCTCCAAGGACTACAAGGACTTGTCATGACGTATCCAGCGTTCGAATCGAAAAAAAGGTTATTTAAATTTTCAGATTCACATTCGACTAATTACGCATTCAATGTGGGATACTTCTCGGTTACGAAATTAAAAAAATATTTCTACAAAATCACTGAACTCCATGTAAAGGTCGATTTTATTATCTCGCCGTCGGAAGGGGGCGGATAAAATGGAACATCAAATGTAAAATCCCATCAGTTCATTTCTGCGTTCGATTCCGAAGTTTGCGGGCGATGTGACAAGTATCATACGAGTCCGTAAAAAGCCTGTCTGGATGTGGATATGCCGCGGATAACCTTTCCTCTGTCTGAATTTTCGTCAATGAAATTGAAAAATGAAATCGGAAAGTCTTCGGGACTTTTTCGGCGACTAACGCAAGACGCCTTTCGCCGGATAATATCGTTCGGATTTTTTTCCTTTGATGTTCGAAGTAATGTCATATTAAGGCTGTCTCCCCCGATATGCTCTCCGAGTTAAATAGCTTTTTACGTCGACTGTGAATCGCATAAATTTAATATGGAATTCGCTATAGAACGTAAACTTTTAAATAAACCAGCTGAGTGTCAATGAAATTTCTCGAAGCATGCGATAAATCTCGAAAAGTGTGTTGGCAATGCTCATTTGGTATTCAGTAGGTACAGATTCTTTTCAATTTTGTCTCCTTTAATCATTTAATTCCTCGAAGTTAGTATACTCTTAGGTAAATGATATTCTTATTGGCTCTCTCATTTAAAATTCTCTCTTTAAATGAAGATAACTGACGACACTTCTAAGTTATAGATAATAATTAACTGACTCTTCTGAGTAGATAAGGTCCGATAAGTCGGTTTCCTGTATTGCGAAAATAGTGGTTTGAAAATGTTGGTAAAATTAGCAGTAATAGTACTAAAATTTGCAATGAAAAAGTTTAATCTCGGGTCGACCTCGAAAGTGATTTTTCTAATACTCGAGCCGGCCGCGTCGCCGGCAAAAGAAGCTAATAAACTAGAAGTAAATTGCCTTATTTCATCGTCATATATGAAAATATTCCCCAGATGACACTACCGCAACTCGGAGAAACCGCTCCGGGGCCAATTTATTTCCAATCAGTTTTTTTAGACTTTCCCATTTACCTATAAATAGGACGATGGAATATTATCGAGAGATTTATTGGAATCCTCCCCGTCCTTGTTCTTCGTCGATGTAAGTAGTTTCAGTTTATCAGGAGGGAGCCACAAAATTTTTAAAGCAAACTATCAATGAAGCGAATTTACAAAAGAGTAGGAACATAGTAAAAGTCAAATATCTAATTTACTAGAATTGTTTTCTTGAAATGAAATGAACTTGGTAACTTGGTAAAATTGGTAACTTTTCTTCTTAAAATTATCCAAATATTCACATTCTGAAGTATCGGTATTCAATTAATTAACACCCTGTATATTATATACCATCTACCTATTGAACACATTCGCAATATTTGTATATCTTTGCACCCATTTTCAAAGCTTCTCTAATTTTCGCTCTCCATTCCTCCATTCTCGTTTGTTGCGATAACTTCGGACAACTATAGGCAGAAATCGTTTAGTTCCTGATTGTTACACATTTTCTTTTTGGAGTTTAATAACCTGTCCGTTCCACATGTGAAGAATTCCATTGATGATGTCGTTAGCAGGAAGTTTTCCCTCCTATTTGCGAGCTTATAAACTCAAAGCGTATGTACGGAATTTTCCGTCGCATTACGCCGACAAAGCGTAGCCATATTCGATAAATTTATCGCCCTTTATAATTTATCAGAATAAGCACAATAGGCCGAGATAACACTCAACTTTCCTGAATTATAAAAATTCCAATTCTGGTTTCCGAGAATGCGATGGAAAAACACGGTAGGAAAGAAAGCAAAGTGCTAAAAATATCTAATCCTGTTGAAGGTCGGGAAAACTCATCTTCGAGATCCCTGAATATATCTCCAGACCCAACAATAACCTCTTGATTTAATACTCCAAAAATTGATAGAATGACCGTCCGACATTTTGTAACACTACATAACGATAGATGGTCGCGATAAAATCGAATTTGGGATCTGATTTATCGGCAAGTCGCGTCCCGGCTATTAGATAATTTATTTCGCAGCGAAACGGCTGTATGATAAAATAAAGAGGAAATGACGCTTTGTCGGAATTACCTAATAAACCATAAAAGAAAAGCAATAGCGGAATGCTTGTTTAATATTCTAATGAAATTTAACATGATTTATACGACTAATATATTCCCAGGATGGCAGCGTAATTCAATTCAAAAATACCCTGCAGAATAACGAGGTATATCTAAACCAAAAAAAACCATCAATTTTATCAGCGTCTCGTAAAACGTCAACTAGACGGTCGTCTGTCTATATTTAGCGATTCTCGCTCTATGTATATTCTCTTTCAATTGAATTGTGCGCTTTAGACCGACACCTTCCTTTCACACCGCTCTTCCATTAGCGGCGAAATTAGCTGCCGTATCAAGACACGTCTGGTTGATAAACTCCCTGTCCGCAGGAACGCTGAGAGGCTTCGCAGGGGCGGTGATGGACCGTTTCGGGTTTGCTGACTTGTTGGTAAGAACAAATTAATTTAGTGGAACCCGAACTTACATTATGCACGGCGAAACCCATCGGGAATTTGTAGACATTCGTCTGGGGGAAATACCGGGAGGTTCAGTGCTGAAAATTAACTAAAAAGGCTAGAAAATATTGCAACACTTTCGTTTACTTTTCGTCGGGTAGATGGTAAAATTAGCAGTGAAAACAGCGACCGTTGGGAAACTGTTTGTTTTATATTTTTATCATTTGATCGTGTTACATATGACACTACCATTGACGTAATTTCATTGATTAAAGTTGTTAAAGTTGACGGACATGTCGTGCCAATCGGCAGTCAACACGTACCTCGGCTCAAATATTTATTTGCCGAAGTAAAAGAAACCGACGGAATCGATAAAATTTAATTAATATTGCAGTGGCCATAATGGCAACATCTACACGGGGCCTCTTTTGCCACTTCTTGGAAAATTAAACTAGCAGCAGGAAATAGATTATTTGCCGAAGCTAGTTAGATATAAATATCCAAAAGATTTTCAACTTCACATGAAAGTATAGAAGGAATAATTTAGTAACTTTTATATTTAGATTCAAAACTTTCACCGGTCTAGAAAGTTGAGTAAACATTTTTCTAATAATATCCCTGATAAATTTATTCGACATTTTCCATATTCCTTTTATAAAGACAAATTTTTTCATCATTTAACCATTTTCTGCTCTATTGAACAATCAAGCCTTTTAAAAGTGCTTTCATGAAACGTCTACAAGGTAATTTACAAACTAAATTAATGTTTACAGACCATTATTGTGCAAGAAAATTAAATCAAATTTTCATGAACGATAAATCGAGTAATTTTTAATAAACTGTTGATTTTATTGCACTTTATTCGTGAATCCAATTAAAATTTAAATGGCATTTGTGCTTTAAATCATCTATTTAATTGTAAACAGCCGTTCAATTCGAATCGCTTTTCAATCCTCTAAACTGCATTTATTGCACCATAACTTTCTTGTATCGACTCGCGAGTAAATCAGATCGTTACGTATGGAAATAAAGGGAGATTTGAATCCCGAAAGTTGATTTTATGAACATGCAAATAATTTATTCGGAATCGTTTCTCAGTAATTGCAGGTATGTACAACAGAATTAATACTGTTATTGTCACATATAAAATTAAGCGATAATTTGAACTTTTGACCTTATTAAAGCTCCCAGATCTTTCGGAAATGCACGCTTCACTCACGCTTAGATAATGTATATCCAATATTTCACCCTGTGCAGAAGAAAATACCAGAACGTAAACAACTGGGAATGCATTGTAAAGAACAAGGGAGAATTCTCGGTGACTGAAATTTTAGTGTTCGTCGTTTTTACGCAACACAAACCTTTATGTCAACCGTTCTGTTATTTCACGGATTTTATAGCAACCCTTTCGGGAACGCTAGTCAGGAATAAAACATTCAAAGACAATGTAAACCGGTATGCTAATTTAAGAGAAGTTGATTGAATTTTTTTACCCCGTTTAAGTAATTATAGAGAGTGAGCGAAAATTTTTAAGACTTATTTCACTACTAGACATGGGCGGACTTATAGAGCAAAAATAGAGGATTTTAGGAGGATATTTCAATGAAAATTTTTACCTATTTTTCGTGAATATATTAGTAACTAATACCGTACCTAAAAAGGACATCATCGTTAGTAAAAGTTAAACTAGCTTCATTAATAATCGCCGCAAAGACGGTGCAAAGCTGGCCTGGTGCAGGTGTGGGTAGGATCAGGGATAAAGCTTTGTAAAGCTATTTTAGAATTTCCAGAATGTAATTTTCAACGTCGAGTGTGTGACAGTTTACTGCAAGTTATGTACTAATTTTAGGAAAGTTTTAAATTTATTGTTCCCTCGATGTGAAAAAAAAAGTTTTAATGGAAAACACGGATGAAACTAAAACCGAGAGGAAGCACTTTTGTACCTACGTAGGCTGATTTTTTTCGCGAGGTATAAAGCCTCGTGATTTACTTGGGATTAATTTTTCAACGCGAATTTTGTTATACTCTTCGTTGCTTTTATATGTGTTTCAATAAAGTGTTTTCGTGATCTACCTCATACTTTAGTAATTGCCTAGTAATTTAGTTTAGTAATTTTCTCTTATAATTAATCGAGTAGCCTTCGGGCTCAACGTCGATATACCATTTCCTTTTTCTTTTTAGCTCACGAATTATTCCGAACGATTCAATGTGGACGTATCGACTAATTAACAGTAAAACAAACACAGCAAATGGATTACTTATCAAGAAATGCATCTACAAAACGACCTCTCTAACTACATCACAAAAAATATCATATTTCATGCGACCATGGACTGAAATAAAGTATATTAATTTTCCTAGAAATAAATTGCGTCACTTTCCATTAAAAATTAATATTATTTGCCGTGAATGTGTGTGATATTAAATGCGGTGTTTTCTACGCAAATGATGGATAATAGAATTAATCTACATACAGGGCAATTTAGTAGCATAAATTATAATTAAAAAAATGTTTTGAGTAAATTTATTCAGTTTTTCAACTGGCAATAATCAAAAATTTTGTTTAGATATAGTAGGCGATTTGTTTTTTTACGTAAAAACCAAAATTATGTGCTTTTTTCAAATATATTATAATACCATTGAATCACCCTGTATGTGTAATTTAGTTAGTAAGTACCCTTGTAGGTATTACGAAATAGCTATTTGATTTTTATTAATAAACAAAGTGATATTTCCTTTCACTATAATCGAACTGAAATTGGGCAATTTGATCTCTATTTTTAGCGAAACCGATCGCTCAATACACGAGCAAAAACATATTTATATCCCTGAAAGTGAAAACTGATTTTCTTTATGCTGCGGGTCGGGATTATTCCTGTGCTTTATTTCCTTTCTTCCTGAAAAATGCGAACGGGAAAAATTCGTTTTATATTATAACACTACACCCATAGGGACAAAATTGGTGGAACAAAATTTTATAAAAATTTTAACAAACCACGAATTTGCAATAAAAAAACTCTCCCTTATTTGTCAACCGTTCAAACCCTTCCTAATTGAATAAACGCATTGAAAGCGATGCATTTTGCTGTATAAATCCGAATGGAGTATCGGGAGGCGGACGTTTATGCACATGAAATTTCTGGATAACATGCCAATGTGGCCAATAAACAAGGCTAATATGGTATTAGAACCGTTCTGAAGACGTATAAAGGGTGTGTTGAACTCGGTCATATAGGGGAACTTAAAGTGCAGTGGTGCTACTCACATACGAGAGAAATTTAAATCGAATTAATCAAATAAATCCAGCGAAAATGGTAATTTCTGTTTCTTCATTTTGGTTAATTGATGATAAGTTTGTCTCCCTTATGGGCCAAAATTTTCAAAATTCAAGCACTCTGCATCTTCTCAGCGCCTTTTATAGAGTAATTACCTATACAAGCAAATTTCGGAATGTATACACAAGATTTACCAGATCAACATACTAAGTTGCTATTTACCCACAACACAACGATAACACCTATAGCTGAAATTGCAAGTACAATACCACCGTACATCATCATCCCGAATATCGGGAGGGGCCGGGAGAGTGCCAGCGTCAGCCGGTTGATGAATGGCATTCATTAAATTTGGAGATGAAAGCACATTCGCGCGCCCGGAAAGCTCCCTTCGTGCACGTCCACGTTGTGCTGTATCAGCGGATCCGCCCGTGCACCTGCCCTTCTCGCCGTTTCATTAACAAAGCCTCCCCGCTGGTCGGAGTGGCACGAAACCGTTTCAAATGAACAATAAATTCCAGTGAATCAAATCGCGATAAAATTCCCAGCCGTGTACGCTTTGATGCGACCGTCGCTACGACTTTGTATCGTTACCTAGTTACAGCCGGGATGGGTTCGTTCGAGAAGAAAAATTAAAGCTTCTTATTGTGCACAGAAAGTACAAAGAGAAGAGGTGATAATGTGGGATCAATGAAGAGAATTTTAAATAAATTGAAATAAACTGAATAAGCTTGCATCTAGAATTGCGAACCTTAGGAAGGTACAAGTATATTAGGAAGAAACGTGTGATAAACTAATATGTTTCTACTTATCTTGAGACTTTTCCTACAATCATAATTCACGTCACTGTAAACTTGTTTTATAGGGGTATTACATTTCCACGCAGTAGCTAATTAAATTTATGAAGACACCTAATCCTCGGGTGTCATTTATCCGGCAAAGAAACCCCAAATAATTTTTACCTTTTATGCTAAATTCCGGGCGCTTTATATCAAAGCTCCCTCGTTTTACGGTGACAAAAAACAAGGCGAAATTAATGCTGTATCGGGATTTACTCATTTAGTCGGAAATTCAGAAATTAACGGTGTCAGAGCCGGTTATCGCCGTAAAGATCGTAATGCCTTCGCGGATTTGTCTTGCCCGCGTATAATGACAAAGCCGAGGAAAATTGAGGAAAGGCGGAATTGCAAGGAAAATTACAGCACGGCGTACTTTTCTTTTCTCGTGCTCCAACTCGGAAAAGGCTTGCCCGGAGGACTGAAAATAACCCGATTGTTTCATAATAGGGCTTTAATTTCGATAAAATTTGAGGTTGAAAAAAGATTTATTCGCGTTATTCATGTTCGGATTCGCTTTGCGGGAAACGCAAAAATAGAAACTGTTGCAGAAATAACTTTAAATAATAATCGCGGCGTAAGTGTAGGTAATTTTTAGATTATTACAGTCAATTTGTGCATACAAACGTTTCTATTTATTCCTGTACAAATTCGAATTGCTAATTTTTTCAGTTATATTTCGCGAACTTCCATTTGCACAAATCAATAAAATCAAAACACAGTATTTTTCGAAATTTTGGCGGATCCATCGAAGCTACGCACACCATTATTTCATAAAGCTCCCAGCACTTTTACATCATTTTATTATTTGACTCCGCGATCCCTTGGATAAACAAAAATAATCCCGCAACGTCGGAGAAAAAAACAAAGAATATGGTAACATGCAAATGCACAAAAAATTTCCAAGTTCTCTTTTCCTTAAAGCTTCCCCCAAAGGAAGCTCTCATCCCATCCGGAGGACGAGAGCCTTCCCCTCTCCGGGTGACGTCATCTTTTGGAAACCTTCCAGCGATGACGACATCCCCGAAAAATCCTTGGAACCGTTTATGTGTCTCGTGGGCGGCTGTTTTCCAACGACTATCTGTCTCTTTCGCGTTTTTCTTAACAGTGGCGCGCGCTATTAACCCCCGCGTAAATAGATTTTTCCTTCGGACGTCTATATTATACGACCATTAAATACGTTGATCAATCGATGGATTCGCTTTAATATCTTCTGCTTATTCCACTTGCAAATATCTATATTATCTAATAGTTAATAGCGCATACACTCACTCCTCCATTTACTGTCTATTTTATAATATGTAGGTAACTCTATTTATATAGTGGAAATAGTAATGGTGTGCTACATAATATTTTGGTATTCGATTAAAACATTAATTTTGTTAAGAACTTCTCTATTAAAAGAGAATTACTAAAAATAGATAATATAAGGTATTTAATTCGAAAAACAACTAAAAGATAATAATTAATGGAACAGAATAATTACACATTGTGAAGTATATAAAACGTCTGTACTTCAATAGTATAAAAGAATATTTAATGCATGAGCTTAATGACCACCGGTTTTCTAGATATACATATATTATATGTAGGCATTTATTGCCCTTTGTACGAATTCGTCAGCGTGGGATTACGAATATTTTCATTAGGATTAGTAAAATGTAGATATTGCATACTTACGACGGAACGCTCGTAAAGAAACAGTTTTTACGACTCACCTGGAACAAGAAGAGACTCAAATTAGTTCTAAGAAAACGATAAAAGTTCGTTAAACATTTAAGCGGGCGAGTTTGATTAAACAAAAAAATGAGTCGCGAAATTGAGTTTACACTGTTAAAAAAATAGAATAAAGCAAGGAAGTTCGCGAGTAACTATTTTCATAGCGTTTTCCGAGTGGATTATAAATTTTACCGATTTCATTCATGGGATGCATAAAAATGAAATTCAGTATCTACCCTAAGACATGTAGTTACACCCGTGTACTAAAATTAGAAATAACTATAGCTAATACGTAATATCCTATTTTTTATAAATGAACTTTGCGATTAGGAGCATATCAGTTCATTCAACAATATCAACAATAAAATTGCTCAAGATGTTTTTATTGAAATTTCGTTAACGGTAGCTTCAATCGATATAAAGCTGTTCCATGAATATTTTATGTCGTTATTAACCTTCCTATAAGAGACCTTCGGCATTCACTGATTCCGAGGGTTTCACCTAAAATCACACGGGTCGATTCAAACGATTACCAACCTCAATAAATATTTTTGTAATAGACAGAAAGCTTGATTTCGAGAAAAACGATTCTATCTATAGAACCCCAAGTAACGTCGAGATAATCCAGCGAACTTCTTTAAGAATAATTTACACTTTCCGGTGAGGTGTTCCCCCATTTTCCGGAAGAGTACCTGCATACGAACAAAGTTTCACGCCGTTTTTCGAACAATAAAATGATTATTTTTCGCGAAACGGCTCCCAAAAACGCTCCCTTTTTAATAAAAACCCCGTTCGTAAGATGTTCGCGGTCTCGGAAATTGATAATCACAAGTTTCAAGGTGGGAAGTCTCCTCGTGTGGGACGGTGATTTATCTTTCTGCGCCGGGGCGCTCACCATACCAAAGGCGCGGTCAAAAGGAATATTAAAATATTCCAAAATTCCTGTTCGCTTTATTCATTTCTATCGTTTTCGTAACATATTCATTCGAAGATACAAAATATGTTTTATCAATATACTGTGCACTTTATGGTACGTATATTTAGACAATAAATAAAACACTTCAGCCACATAGATAATCTCTTTTTGATACTTTAAATTGGAAGGAAAATTTACTACAATAAACAACTTAAGAACCTTTCAAAAAATTCAACAAACTTGCTCCAAACACCACTGCTCTGGAACTTCCCGGTCTACCTCTGGAAATATCTCGACTCCTAGTCTCGCAGGAGCGGATGAGAAATTCTACGTCAGACGTATACAGTTAAGTGAGCGTTATTTTCGAAAAAAAAACTCCGCGTGAAGTTATCGGGATAGATTTTTCATCACTTCATTGTGAGAAGTAAGTTTTACGGACAGGCGAATAACGTTAGTATCAACGTTGCCTACCTTAGACAGGAATCTTCCATTAAATTTCTAGCGGGATAGGCAGGAGTATTTGCATGTCTGTCGAAAAGTTTCGCAAGTAAAATAATTTAAAATTATGATTGAAGCGAAAATGAGATTAAAAGAATGCTCGGAATACTTATTAGAAAAGTTGAGAGGGTGCGTTCAGGCAGATGCAAATTGGAATATAGTTGAAATAAATATTTATGCGCAGGTATTTAGGTTGACTTTGTGCGATATATCTTATTATACAAAAGATCCTAAAAAACTTGAATGAGTAGAAAAAATAGGCTCGTAAATTCGCGGTCGCTCGTATTTCCTTTTAAGTCGTACAAAGTGAATTCGTCATCATTATTGATCAGTTTGTACAGCTTGACGCAATACCATTGATTTTAGCCAATGAAAAATGTATACACTTTGCCAAGTATCGTGCCCGAAGATAATTTTAGGCGAAGATAATTTTAAGTAATTGGTGTATACGGACAAAGAAGAAACTCGTGTGCTTTTATTTATAAACCGTTGTCATATCAAATATTTAAACAAAAGCATTTTCGTGTCATCCGCAAGAGTATCGGGTTTATATTTAGACGGATTCCATTCGATTCTATCGTGTCAACGTTCCCAGAAACAATATCGTCGGGTATACCGGGGAAAATAAGTGCAAATAAGTAGGAGAGAAGGAGAAAAAAACCGCCTGAAATCCGAATGCTTTATGGTTACGTTCGGCTGAAGAGTCATAGCGTATAAATTCCACGCAGACTTATAAAAACTTCAGATGTACATGTAGGTTTATGTGCATATTTCAAATGTGCCACTTTATTTTTCAGGGACCGAGCAGCCCCCGGGAGCTCGTTTGTCGTATATGTGAATGCACAAACGAATCTCATAAACGCAACGCGTCTACGGCAATTTGCCTTTTATACGACTCCAGTAACGAGTAACGAAGATACTTTAATAAAAAAAATGCAGAAAATTGTATATCTATTTCTCAGCTATCAACAGGTGCATACACACCTGAAGCTCACCGGCGCATAACTGCTTCTTTTGATGTATGTCTACAGCTCAAATTAAATTATACCTACTGTGATCATTATCACTGAAATTCGGCCTCATTCAATTCTACTTCAGTGAAGGACATAATCATTTTTTTTTCGAAAGCACTGTGAAAACATTTGCTTTCCACTTTGTGATACGAAATAAAAGCATCCATAATTAACTCTAAATGCATGTAAATTCCATTTGGGTAATTCGCGAGCACACGTCCCGGGGCGGCGATTTAAAATATTTACAGGTAAAATCCTGTACAAACAGTCCACAATACGGCGGTTGAAGCAGGATAACATTTTTTTATTCGGTTATCAAATAACCAATTCCGATGCCTAGTATCGTGTAAATTAGTATTTATAATTCACGAAATTAGAGGCGTGTAGGTATTATTGATTTTAACTATTGTTGATTAATCAATTTCTACCATAGACAGCACTGGATAATTATTAAATTTTGATGCAGGGACAAATTAATAATTATTTGAATTATTTCAATAACTTTATTCCTTTTTTTAAATACCAGTTAGTATTAGATTAAGGGCTGCATCCTTATAGTTTCTACGTCACTGGATAATTATTTTGTTGAAATAATATAGGTACATAAACACTCAAATTAATTAATTGAAATTTATCTCGTTAATAATTCATCCATTTGAAAATATACATTTCGTTATTTGTAATTGAGTAGGTAATGTCCCGTAAATTTCGCATTGGACGTTACTTTTTACTGTATTTCGAAGGGTAAAAAATTCGAACGTCACAGTAACGTATTTTTAAAACCGTGTACAAATAAAAAATTATACCGGTTACATTTTTCTGCATATATTGGAGCGATTTCGCGGGAATATTTTGCCTTTTTTACAGGCGTGCAGCTCGCACCCTTGCGCTGATAAAGGCCGCCTTTGTGGCCCTTCGAGAATGTCGGTTAATTCCCGGAAACGAGTCCATTACCCGCGAATTCATTATCACACACGCTACACGTATATTTTAAGTCGAGAATGCCTTAATATTCCTCTTATGTTGGCTATAAGACGGCTATTTTTAGGTTTCTACTGTTCACCCGCTAGCAAGATTACGGAAATAAGGGGTTGAATTACAAGTTAACGTTCATTCGCGTTATTTATTTTTGTTGACAGATATGAATTTATGGTATGTAATAAAATCGTTTACTTCATAAATAATGTAGGAAAGAAAGCAATTAACTTTGAAAATTGTTGTTAAAATCAAATTCAAATAAATTTTATTTTATACTGAAGCTGTACCTAATCTCTTTTTAGCCTTATTGAGTAATTTAAGAGTAAATAAATTTAGAAAATATTCATTAAACTCTCTTTATATAGACGCAAATGTATATAAAGTTTAAATGGAATTTATTTTATATAAAATAGAGTTTGGAACAAATTTAATTGTATTCAAATCGAGAATAGAGATTGTTAAATTGAGTTCTATAACATGATTTTCCTATGAAAATTTACACAAATAAAAAAATGCCTTATTCTGTGGTGTCTTTTCCTTCTATTTGTCTTTGATATTAACGATTTTCATCGGGTGCAAATTGGAGGGAATAAAATTATGGCCGCGCGAAAAACGGATTCTATCCCTTAACATATTTCCCGTTATTTCAATTACGGAATTCAATTTTTGAAAACGAACCTACAAATCCGAGCGTTTTGCTAACAGCACAATCGGTATAACGATAATGCTCTTTCAACGTAATCCTGCAAGAGCTGCAGCGATTCACAAATAAGGTTTTCTTCGATAAAATTCATTGGCCATTAAGAGGATCGATGTTATCTGTGTCAAAAACAAGATATCAACTAAGTTTCGAACCGCTTCGAGTTTTTCCCGTTTTTCCCGCACCAGCGGCGTCGAAAAATCGCGGAGTTCGTTGCCCTGATACAATTTCCAAAAAAAATTGTTAGTAAAAGTAAAAAATTAGCAACCCATTCCATCTTCATATTTTTTGCTTATTTGGTTGTTTAATCAAGTTTCCAAGAGAGCATTTGCGTTGTTTCCCAGACCAGTTTTTCCTACACCGAACTCATTCGCAACCATTAGTTATTCTCAAAAGGAGTGCTCGAGTGATTGGTGTGTGTTAAAAGTGTTAATTTATTTGTTATTGTTAAGAGGCTTTAGAAAAACTTTAGGTCTACGTCTGACCCTACAGGATGAATCGATAAATGTTTGCTTTACCATCCGTATGGGGGGTATTTATGAAATGGCGCATAAAAAGTTCGTGATCGTTTAGATAAAAAAGCAAACAAAAATCGACCCGAAAAGCCCGATACTAATATTTTAATCGTTATTTACGCCCATTGGCAGGAAAAAATTTGAGCCGAATAAAGCGGATACTTGAAACAGAGTGAAGCGGGAATTAATAATGGTCAGGCTCGGATAGCGGGGAAATGGATTTCCCTGGAAAACCTCCGACTGAAGATAAATCACGTACTTCCGTGATTTTCTCTAAACGAAAGCTTAGAATATTATAGCATTTGTTTGCTGCTCTTTTTTATTACCTACGCTTCGTTTCAGTACACAAACATTTGTACCTATTTTTATACAGTGCATATAAAGCTTATAATGATTAAAATCCTATTAGAGTAATCCGAATAAAAAAACTTGTTATGTAAGATTAAGGCGTACATTGAATAGAACTAGTTAGACATCAATGGGAAACTTGCGTTAGGAAGTTTTACAGGCAGCCTTAAAACAATTAAAACAGCTTTGCTCTTGTACATCTCACTTGCTGCATATAAACTACCTAACTTCGAGACGTTAATTCGGAAAACCTCTAATGCATTAAAAGTTTTAACTTTCAATAACATCACTGTAATTGTTCGTACACGCCTCGCTTCTGCAGAATACCGAATTAGAGAAGAAAAACATATTTCGAATTCACAATGTGTAGGCGAGTGAATTAACAAAATGAAATAAGGTTGTTTTATTTTTAGAAATAATAATATGCCCTGTAGAGCAGTGCTAACAATTAGAGAAAATGACTGGATAAATAATACAGAAAAAAATGAACGATAAAAAGATTGGGATAATAAAGATAATTATCATCTGTAACTACAAATTTACACTAAGTTATATATTTTGTTTTTGAAGTATTGTAATTTATAATTGTGTGCATAATAATATAAACAATCACTATATTTTTTACGGAATAAATTCGTCAAATAGATATAATACCAATGAACTTGTGTAAATAAATTTAATCAATCGAATTAAGCTTGTAGGTGGCGGATTGGAATAGCGGATCCTGGAAACATTTTAAGCGGATTAAAGCTAACTGTTAACTACTTCTAATTATGATTCATTTATGGCGACAATGAACATCAAAGTCGAACGACTATTAAAAGTTAGAGGCGCTTCTCTCTATTCGTTTTTATTTAATGGAGTCTGATAAAAAGGGAGCGGTAATAACGCGAGCAGTAAAAAAATTATAACCCGATAAAACTGGGATGTTACCGAAGAGAGTTTCGCCCCCGACCGCAGAATTTTTATTTTATATACGAATCGTTAGAAAAACGTCACGGGGTATTTTTAGTTTTTCTGCGTACGTGCGAATGCGTTTTCAACAACTCATAATTCACGGCCGGACAAAAAAAGTGCCAGATTTATCATCCCCTAAAATTATAGCGAAACGTGGCGATCCGGTTTAATGCGCGAAATTGATAAATAATTGCACGGACGTCAAATCAACGTTTTGCGTCCCCGGATTTATCGACAGTTTCACTCAAACCTGGGATAAATAACTAATTAGCGAAGTAAATGTGAACGTAGAATGAACAGAGGTCATCCAGGTGAAATTGACAATTATTGTACGAAGTAAGCATTTAATTAACTTGTTGATTCCAAGTTCAGTCGCTCGTACGGTGGAGTTTGTGTGGGAACAGAACTATAATTAATTCCAAATTAGATTAGGTATTGTAGTATAATGTTATTGGACGATTTTCAATAATCTAGCTATGTATATTCATCGATATCTCAACTATAAATAAAACACAAAATTGTCGTGTTTGTGATACATCCTGTATATTATCAAATTCAGGTTCAGGCAAATTAGAAAGCCGGTCGTGGGAATAATGGAAAAAAATTGCTTTCGAAAATACCATTCTTTCCTGCTCATTATTCATCTTGTAAATTACGTGGAATATAAAAATTCGTCTCCGAGTTTGTTTTTTCCAAGACACCGAGGAACTTGTTAGGATTTTCCCCGCACCAGGACTGCCTCCAGGTTTTCGGCGGAAAATATTGCATCGATATGTTAAAATGGCCTTATAGAGAGGCAAAGAGCAGACGGTTTAGAGGATGTTTTTAAAAACGATAATGAGATATAATTGAGCTCGAAGAGCCTTCGGAATAATCCGAAAGCGCAAATTTCTGAGAGTATTTGCCTAATTAATCTACTGAGGATCTGCGAGAAACGAGTCGAAAAAGAAGTCCTAATGCAATTGCTTTGACAAGGATTGTTTTCAACGAAAGATCCTCTTGACTCAATTATTTATGAATTCAGTATTATAATTAATGGAGTTGAAAAAGTACGAACAAAACCTAATCAAATGTTGAAAGAAAAAAGTTTTATTGAACCACTAAAGCAAAAAAAACTTAATGTCTGGACAAATTCAATTGTGGAAGATAATGATAGCAACCAATTAGATACAACTATTCAATTAATCAAATTATTTGAAGTATTGAAACAAAAAAAAGGTAATTTATTTCTATTTTACAAAGAGATTATTCGAAGACACGTACGTCACTGGTTTAAGAGAAAAACGACCTATTGATTTTTGGTTAAGTACAATTGTGCCGGACGTTTTACTATAGTAAATTACACAACAAGCCGAGAGTTATGGCCGCCAGCGAGTGCGCTAAATTTGTTTGTTTACTACATTTTATAATAGCGACGGACGGTTATTCTTCGCAAAAACGACGCTCTTTGAGGTTATCCTTAATTGTTATTGCTTTGGAAGACTCGAGAACGTTACAAGCGAACGGCATGAATCATTCCCGGAGAATTTTTAGAAACGAGGAAGTCCTTTAAAAGGAGACTTTTCGAGTAGTTTGCGACGAAATATGCGTCTGGAATTTGCTTCTCTTGAATACAAAACTACCTTCTTATTAAAAAAAAGTGAATAGAGAATTTTTATAAATGTACCTAAAAATACCGTCAAGTTATATTGACTTTTGTACTTCTTTGAAGTATTTCATTAAAGAGCTGCATTTTGCAATTTTGACAAAACTCGTTTATAACGCTATTTTTAAATTTTTATAAATTTTAATAGGTCATCAACTAAGCCAATACAGATTTTTACAAAATTGATGTGGGGCTTGTGAACTGAATTTAACCTGTTAATACACCCTTCGTTCGAAATTTGTTTGAAAGGATAATGTGCTAATTGATTTTCCTCATCTGAAATTAAATTTTAAATTAAATCCTGCCGGCGAGAGATCGCGGAATATTCAGTACCCCATAGTAATAAAGCTTGTTTATTCAGGATAAATAATTCGTGAACATTTCCGCTTCAGAAATGGTATTTATTCTTTAATGAAGGTAGATATATTAATATGCCGGTTTGTTTCGTTTTACTTCCCTATAGATTAATTCTCGCATTTATAAGTTACTTATGAAGAATTAAATTAGTAGATACTACTCGTATCATAAAATTGTATAAAGTTGTTCTTTGCAAAGATGACTTATAATATAAATATTTTAATATAGAGTAAAACACAATTTTCATATTACGAACGCATTTTCATTCATATTTGTAATATAAGAATTTCATTTAATGAATAAATTTTCCTGCATGTAGGTAGGTACTTCGTTTTCTGTCTACCCCTGGGATATGGAAATAACGTACATTCCTAAGATACAATATGTCCAAATATTTTTGAATTTAAAAACTACAGTACTGTAGTAAAATTTATAATGCTCGGAATAGTAGAATGTAACGAATATAATCCATTTGCATTATAATCCATATTAAATATATTCTAACAGATATATTAAATTATAGATACTAAATGAAAATTTAAAAACCTTAATAATAGGACTTTTGAGGATTTGTTTAATTGAATTAATATTTTGTTATAAATTATAGGAATATTTGTAATATTATACCAAGAATAATAAAATTGTTGATAGGTATATGACATAATTATATTTATTAAAATATTAAAATTTTAATTAAAATATTATTTTATTAAACTAAATAAATTAACTTGTTTTTATAATCTAAATTTTGTCAGTAATACAAAATTACAAAAAAAAATAAAATTAGATTTCAAAAAAAATATTTTTAATATTAGCAAATTAAAATGTATATATTATACATTATTTTTCTTTTATTTCCATTTTAACACTAATAATAATAATACATTTAAAATTATTTTATTACAGATATTTTTACCTCCTGCATCTACTAATAATATTTTTTATTATTTAATATTTACTTTAAAACATTAATTGTATATTATTAAGATAAATAAAATTAGGAATACAATAGGTATAATTAAGATTATAATTAAGATAAACTTACCAATTTGTGGTACATCATACTGTCGTTCCCCCCTGGGTGACCTCAGCATCATTTGCGAATTAACCGCGTCCAAATGGTGTTGGAAATCCCTCAGCTCGTCGGGCGCGACAGCCGCAGCTTGTACAGCAGCCGCCTGGTGCCTCTTTTGCCATACGGTAACAGGAAGTGGTACTTGCCGCCTCATAGAGTCTCTTTCGAGGTGAAGCGGTTGCGGAGTGGCCGCAGCCGCTGCCCAAAGGCCTGCCCACAAGGCCCACACTGCCCACATCGTCCGCGAAGAAGTCAAGTCACCGACATCGTTGTCCACTTGTTGCTGGGATGTGACTTCTTGGGAACCTGGTAGAGCGCGAGGGTATCGTGTGCGGCGCCGAGTTGCGGCTCTTTCGGGAGCTGACTGCTGCGAACTTGACGGCTATGGCGACGCGACTGAGGCCGACGCCGCCGGCGGGAATGAGCGTCGTAGTCGTGCAGCGAGCCGCCCACGCGGCACCGGTCCCCGCTCCCCACTCGTACCTCACCAGCACGATTCATAGCCGCCGCCGCCGCCGCCGCCGCCGCCGAGCATCCGTGCAGGACCGTAACTCATCCCCGGGCCGAGCCTGACCTGTCCATCGACAAATTATGCATTATTCATGCGTCTTTTTCAACAACCTCCTGCAGCAATTTATTCAAATGTAACGAGAAAAGGACAAATGTTGATGCGTATCTTCTACGTCAAATAAGTATCCCTATAAGTCAAATATTTAAGTTAGAAACGTGGGGTACCTATTGTCATTCCCATGCCGCAGGCCACAACATTGCAATACCCGACTGTACTGCAGGGATGATCCCAAAAGAGCAATTAGTATCAATCTGTGATATCCATTAGGTAATGGCTGGTCGGCATTAAAGGGTTAGGGTTTCAAGTGCTTTAGGTTAATTGGATGTTGGTCACACCGTATTCCGAATCGTTTGATTCGTTAAACGGCTTGCAGGAATTTAATAGACCAAACACACTCCCTTTGCGAACGATACCCAATAGAATTTTTATACTGATGCATTGTCCAATAATTTCGAAATTCAAATAGCGGTTTTAATTTATCATGTATTCGAAAGCCCCCTTTGTGTGCGCATTATTACCTTTCATTAAAACCGTTGTTTTTCGAATTATGTACTACTATTATTATTTATATCGATACTAAACAAACATTGTTAATAAATACCTATTAGATATATTCATTATAGTAATTTAGAGCTATCTATCCACATAATGAGTAGTAATGACATTACTTGGGAAATTTAATACCAAACGCACGTACATACACATCGCAATCAAATTAATTTTATTTTATTACAAAGAAAACGAGCATATATACAAAAAAAATCGGGCGGCATATACGCATCCATTATGTCTAAAAATAAACCGCTATGCGTCTTCCACAAACCGCTCTTCAGGTGTTTCTTGTAGCGCCATTTACTGGCGCGTCGCCGACGTCATCGGTATCAACAGCACCGCCGCCGCCGTATCCTTCTGACCGCCTCCCGGCCCGCCCGGCCCCCGGGCCCCGCCGCGCCGGCCCACCGGCTCGCCATTCATCGCGCCGCCGAGGGCCCGCACATCCCGGACGCGCGGCCACTATTTTTTCAGGACCGCATAACCGAAGACGACGAGGCCGTTTAGGGGGTATATTCTCGTTTCGTATGCATGCGGGTGACGTTGGATTTGGTTACAGATCGGGGGGAATAGCTGGATCTGCGATGGTCGATTGCGTAGTGATAAAAATATTCAGATTTTTGCTGTACTTAACTTTGTTTTGTCGGAGGAAGTTTTAAAAAATGTCTACTAAGAAGAATTCTATATAATCCTGTTTTTTTGCAAAATTTGAATTGCAAAACTATAGCAAAAATGCAATCAAAAAACTTCTTTATCAAATACTGTAAACATCTATTCATTAAAAATGTTGTGTAATTCAGGAAGTCCTCAAGAACCTTGAACAAATCATCAATAAATCCTTTGAAAATATTCAATATTTCTTCATTTTAAAAATGTGTAAAATTTAGGTAGGTACACTCCTATTTTGTGTACATTCTTATTAAGCCCTCTTATGTATAATAATTACTAACACATTTTACAAATTCTCCTCGAAATTAGGACATTACACCCTCAGAAAACTCATAAATCAATTACACAAATCTGGTGATAAACAAAAGAGGGAGAGAGCGCCATTTTCACGCGTCAAATTAACAAATCCCTTTTCAGAAGGGACTCCAGTGAGTTCGTAGCCGGATGAAAGTTCTTCGTTATTCATGATTCCATCGCACTCGAACTCGCTCATAGTGCTCCCCGTTCTTTAATCTAATATCTTACTTTCGTCAACGTGTGAAAAATGATTTCGCCGCCTTTCCGCCGGGATTAAAGGCACACCGTAAATCCGGATCCTCCCAGCAATTAGGGGGCTCGATTTCGCGTAATATTCGGGATTAGTGTCCTCCTAGTGCCGGCGGTTCGCACTCACCGAAAGCCCTCTGCCCGGGTTCAAGGTTTTCACCTCTCATAAATTAACTGGGAATTGATTAATTGGGGACTAATTTAAAATAGTATTCGTTAGTAGTAGTAATAGTAATCCCGGAATATTTTGTACAATACATTCCAAGAAAGACAATCTAAAATTACGCCGTTGCAACATTGTAATTTATTTTTCCTATATTCAAGATTATTGAAAAAAAATGTAAGTGAAACTAAAAATATTACACCGCTGTTACTATAAAATAAGAGGAGCTTTATCGCTTTGGTTGCTCCGGCACTTTGCGGGCGTTTTATATCTTTTCATTTGCCGCGAACGCGTAGCTCATTGAATTTTGTGGCCGAGTTCGAATGGAGCGATTATAATCAAGAGATTTTTGCGCGGCAGCTAAAAGTTTCGCTCCATAATCAGTTCCCGGTAAAATGTTTGCGTTAGCGAGAGAATCCCCATAGGGAACGGAAAACTTAAGATTAGGAGGAGCACTCGAAAGTAAAGGACAAACTTAAGGCACTTTCGAACCGAGATTAGAGTATTGATGTATTATTAAAAAGCTGGCATTTAACCGTCGCATCGGGATCTTTTAAGTGTGTAGCTTTTTCAGTATTTAATCGTTGCGCAGGTCACGTCTGCAGCTATTTCTATCGTACCGTGCACATATTTTCATTAGTTAGTATCATTAAGGTTAGTGCAAGCAACGCTCAGTCATTAAGTTAGTTTCGTAATACACGGAGAAGTTCAAGTTTTGAGGGAACTTTCAAGATTTCATTATCTCCCGATACAAACCCCGCGAATCTCCTAAAGGTACGTTTGGAGGTCGGGCAGAAATCGACTTCCTCCGGGCGTTATTTATAGCGATTCAACAAAGATCCCATAAATAACCGAAGAGTTAGTTCTAGCGCTAGAAGAAAGTCTTGTCTCTGCGAAGTTAAATAATCTCGCAACATCGATCTCGCGATGAATTTGATGAACATTCCCGCTAGGCGCGCGCTGTCGAGCCGATTCGAGAAGTTCAAAAGTCGAAAGATTAATTCGTATAATTTACCCTTATACGGAAAAGTTATTAATGAGATGCTAAACTACTGGCGAAGAAAATTGATGCATTAAAAAAGCTGGTTAACGCGTCACGAGAGCGCCGCCCGATTCAACCGGTCGGGCATATTGTTAAGAAATTTAAAGTAACAGCGCCGGTCGAAAGCCTCGCCGGTGCTTTTACTAAACTTCGGGCTCTTGTTTGATTAATTCGAAGCGGGTGTGAGTTCGCGGAAAGTTTAACTTCGTTAACACAACGCAGGACGAATAACTTAACTAAAGCGATTAAGTGCGGCCTATAATGAAAAGACGTTAACAATCGAATAGGTACACAATGGAGGAGGAACAATGAGGATGATGAAGTGTGTGAGAAGCTATTGCGATTTGCGATTTCGAGCGAGAGACCTCCAAATTGATCAAATGGTGTATACGTACACCTACACGTAATATTACATATTACTAATGAGTCGAAGATTCAGCGTTTGTACAACAACACTTCAAAGAGAACCGAAATTACTCTAAAACGACAATATTCTAACAGTCTCAATCTGTTTGAAACACCTACGTTCTAATTTATTATGTATACCTAGTTAAACGGTTCTTTATTTTAATTGACTTAACAATGTTTTAAAGCATTACAAATATCGCCGGGCTCGCCCTGACCTACATTTATAACTCAAGGGCGCGATGTAGGAAGAGCTCGATGTAAACTTTTTCGAACGATAATTAATTTCATTCGGGCGTCTCGGAAATATATTTATCATTAATTAAAAACTCCAACGGGAAACTGGTAATTTTTCGATGAATATTAACTACCCCAGTCCCTTTTTTCCTAACCGATTTTCGCATAATAATTTATTTCATAAATAATTGTACATTCAAACTTGATGGTAAAGAATCATGCATCGAAGATCGGTTTTATTACAAAAATTGGTAATATTGCCAAAGTCTCAAAAAACGTAGGTACAATATTATTTATTAATTTATATTAGTTATTTCTACAAATATCGACCGACTTCAACGGGTTACTGACGCCTTTCAATAAATTATTATTGATGGACGTACGTCCTCATTACTAATGTAAGTCCTATTTACCAAGGACATGTGAACTTAGTAACATCCACGATATCGGTTTTTCGAAATCTAACACTCAACTCTCATGTACGTCTTCCCTCTAGATATCCATGAATAATTAACATTCATTTTGTGCATCACCATAACGCAACGTATATCATCGTTTAGGCCGACTAGAAGATCCCCCGAGCGCGCGTTTACTCATGCAAAGACAAAGTTTCCCGCGAAATGGATCTTGGTTTACTGAAAAACCGGATTGTTGTTGCGGAAAGGTCGAACGGATTTGAATAACAAACGTCGATATGAGAAAAATGCCGTTCGAATCGCGAAGATGGATGGAAAAGTTCGAAATTGAAAAGGAAAGCCGCTCAACAATGGAAGAGATCGTTTGTTTACGGCGGAATATTTCCGATGAGACGATAGAATAGAGAGCGAACAGTGTGGCATTTTTAGTGGCGGTGTAATTAATGCAAATTAATCCTATAGTAGGCACGATCGCAGCCGATTACACGTTCGAACTGGTCTGTTAGAAATTTGATGATGGTTAAACGTCTATAGTTTTGTATATGCCCTCTACGTTTGACTACACTTAGCAAACCTTTCCTCATT
Organism: Phyllotreta striolata; assembly: GCA_918026865.1. Classification (NCBI taxonomy): domain Eukaryota; kingdom Metazoa; phylum Arthropoda; class Insecta; order Coleoptera; family Chrysomelidae; genus Phyllotreta; species Phyllotreta striolata. Next base: position 11,296,851 of record OU900095.1, read on the forward strand.
CCCGCAGGGCTCAAACTTTCAATGTGTTCAACATACGTCCACCGCATTTGATTTCAAAGGGATTTACCGGCTTCAACAAACTCCTCTTAAAGGCCCTTCAACAAGATAATGCCATTAAATATTAACAGCACTCCTAACTTACATCTCTTAAATAAACTACTCGTGTTGCACATTAAAATACCTCGCGGTCAAAGTTGGAAATTTCACCATGTGCAGCATATTGCGCGCAAATTACATCCGCTTCCACATCGACACTACACTACGCTTGATAGATATACATATAGTTACCAACTCGATTAACTCTTTTTATCGTTTTTTCGTTCGATCCCTTTATGGAATGCGCACAGTTCGCTTTGTGAAAAATGTGCTCAAAGTTTCTGCAAAAATTGAAGCGCGTTTGCCGGAAGCGACGATTCGATTTTCTATACAATTGCCGTTTAAAATTCCCGGTACAACGCACGTGAAAATGATGTAATGTCGTACTGATAGGGCTCGACATTTCGAAAACGACTCGTTAGGAATTCGAGTCAATACGGCCTACGCTGATCGAAGCTCTTTTGCATTTCGACGATTTGAATTTTTATTTTCGAATCGATTTGATAGGCGACTAGTTTTGATATATTAAGGACTCTTGGATATACAGGTATCAGTAAATACTTCATATTTGTCTCATTCTGGATACTTATTTTTGCCTATTGAGAACTCTCTCAATACCAATGTTTACGTATTTTTCCCATTACGGGACTCCGGGAAATCTAACAAAGTTTACTTTGACTTGGAATGACCTACTTTTGGCCAATTTGAGTTGCTCTTCAATCATCAGGTAAACCCACGCTCCTAACAAAAATCCGCTGTTTATTTATCTGACGAATCCCATACTGATATATTAGATTATATGGACCTAAAAAGGTATAAAAAATTCACCAAAATAGGAAAGTTACCAATCTACACTAAGATAAAAATAGAATTCATATTATTAACAACTCCTTTCAATACAATTCGGTAGACTCTAGGAAGATTATTCCATTATAATAAAATTGTTAATGAAATTTACCGGTAATTTCATAGTTATGCTATTGCTGAGAAATTATTAGATAATAATTGCACCTACACATTGCAACCCCAGCTCATCATGCCAACAACGACAGAATCTGATATGTTTTATATGAAATTGTGCTTTCAGTTAATTAAAATTTAATATTCATCAATAAGTCGAAGATTATAACGTCTGCGGAAGTTAATAGAAAACAAGCTTATTGTTAGATTCAAATTTAATTAAAGATAACAATCTTAATTTAATAAAATTTTAATGCAAACTCACTTAAAGGTCGACGAATATTGTTGGAAGCTCTGTTCCTTTTTCACTTTTCCATTTTAATCTATACTGCGGATCAGCGGTACACAATGTAACTCCACCAACAATGTCAGCAATAATTCCGATTCATAAACTATTACTTTCATGTAGTCGGAACCGTGAAATATTTAAACTCCGCAACGGATTTACTGTTCTCTGCGGTATTGAAGTGTTGAGCCGACGTCGATTACTTTTCTATTCAAACCGAATGGCTTGTTGAAAACCCCTAAAGGGGTTCGCAATACGGAGCCTAGTTCGGGGTTCGTTTAATACCTAAATAAAACAGCAGTAATGTCGATTCGAAATTAACTTTTTGCCGTCCAGTTCAAAGAATTGATGCAAATTAGGTTAAAAAAGTGATTTTTATGTGGTGTAAAACGCTGCTCTGTGTCTATGTAGGTTTTAAGTTAATTGATCAGTAAATAATTCGGCTATTGTTTGGGAACGTTTACAAAATTTCATATAGGTGATACGTATTTGATTTATTAAAGTTAATTAGAACTCCCATATTAATGTAGTCTGGGCTATAAATATTTTAAACAAAGTTCCTAAAATAATCCATCGTTTAGAGAAAAATATATATCCTCATTTTTACAGATTAAAAAACTTTGTTTGTTAGTTGTTAGTTAAATAATTAATCGAGATTTTATTTTAAATGGACACTTAATAAAATATAAACAGAAATTTTACTTTAAAAGTTATGACAATAATTCAACAATGAGAATAAGTAATACATTTTTTGTATAAAGATGAAAAACATTTTTTTTCACTGCCCCTGTATCTGGGTTTTACTGAAAAACCGATTAATCCATATGGATGCGGGAAAAGCTGGGCGCTCTCTACCTCCGGAATAACCGTGTACCGAGCAATTCTCGTTTCATAAGGTCAAACGAACATTGCGGCATTTGAAGTTATATGGCTATGTGGCTATCAACAAGTTGCTCCTTCTCATTTGCGTCCTGACATCGATGCCAACAATGACCTTTATATTCCGCATCCCTTGCTAATACGAAGTACATTAATTAGCGAGTAACATGAGGTGAATATACGCTTGTTTACACCGGCTATAAAATATTGAGAATTCTATCGCTGTTAACTTACACGTTCTCGCGATAGTTTACCTAAATCGTGATTACACTAGAGAATGATATTTGAAGAGTAATGTATACATTAAATATTTAAACTTTCTCATGTTGTAAATTCTTATTTAGTTTTAAATTTGCCGCGATAATTTATGACATTAGTGAACCAATGTGAAGTTAGGAACAGAGAGTAGAATACCGGCGACTTGCGTTCAAGTAGGGTTAAGAGCAGTTAGGTAGAATTTTATATTTTCCGTTATGAGTAAAAGGTTCAAAGTTATTTAAGTGTCTTTATTATATTTCAAGAAGGATATTAGCTGATTTTACCCCACTCATTAATTATAATTTAATTGCCTCTAAATATCTTCAAAATGCGCATAGCAAACACAAAACAGAACCGGCAGGTTTGTTATTATAAAATTTAAAAATGACGTGTGTCGCTATGCAAACAAGGGACACAGCGAAATTCGTCGAAAAAAACTTCGAAACTAGTCATTCCAATTTGTATTTTTTATTGTAACCTTTGAGCTTGGAACGTATATCTGAAGCTTTAATCAAGTTAATTAAATTTCGCTACTGGTAAAACACATGCGGAATAAATGGATATGAACTGTGCGCGAGCGAAAATGCAATTTTATTATTCGAAAGCGCCTTTTCTATGTGAAAGTCATTTTGATGCGATGCAATTAAAACTTTGGAAATTTAGTAGGTATAAGCTTTCCACAATAAAATTATATAGCAGAATGGGCTGCATTGTGTTTCGTCATAATAATAATAATAATATTGTTTTCTTCATATCTATTATTTTGACAATGTACTAATTACCTGCACAATATATTGAAATGCGAACAGTGAGAGTTAAATTAATCTCATTCAAAGTGCACAACCGTATTTAATCTCATCTAAAAAATGGTGGAAGTAACTTACTCATCCGGCATTTTTTTAAATATCGCATAGGGCTGCATGTGTAGGCCCATTAATTTATAATTTTTTTGTATTTTTAAAAGAGCTTTAGGTTTCAACGAAAATATCCACCTACAGATGATACGCTACAAAAATATCATCATTACGTTTATATTACCAAACAAAAACATTTTAATAAAAATGTTGTTTTGCCGATTTTTACAACTAATTTTATATCTTATTATACCCTTCTTTATTTCGTTAATTAATGTTTATTACCGCCACTGAAATACCAGACTAGTTAGAAATTTACTGCACATCTTTGATTAGATGGTGTAATGATATCGTTAAACGTTTTATGTTGATCTCCATTACGACTTACTGAACTTAAGTAGTATACCTTGATTAATACTCTCAACAAACACATACTTTAGTGTTTGCGTGAACATTAAAACACCCCGTATCTACATATGTCTACATTAAATTCGTAATTAGTAAATTGTAACTGATATGATTGTTTATTTTTCAACAAAATAATTGGATGGTAAAGTTTCGTTCTAATTAGAAATAAACGCGACACGTGGGCGCGCACCGAGTTTATAGATGCTAACCCCTTAGGCGCAAGTTTCAATATGTGTTAATTTAATCTAGAATTATTTCAACGCATAAGTAAATGATTTAATTTCCAAAATACATATACACCTAAATGATGATGAAAATATTTACTTTATACGATGTTCCTAGAGACAAGAGTATGGTAGAGTTTTTGAGGATTTTAAGAACGTTTTATCCATAATTGTAATTGATCTAAAATGGTACAATAATTGATATAATAATTTACTTACTATTGTTCTCCATAATGATTAATCCTTGGGTCAATATTCGATAACAATCTACTAATTCACATTCAGTAATGGAGAGCGCTATCAAAAGGCCCAATCGCCGTTGTATATACCACTACTTCGTTAATCTAAATGCAAATCCGATACATCTCTAACGTTTGTCTTTAGGACGCGATAAGGCCAGTTACATTGTTAATCTAATTTAAACGCTATAGCCTAACGTTTGTGCCATATTATATTAATTCTGCATCTAAGCGCCCACAGATGTTTACTAAAACCGAGTTTAGTATAAAAATACATTTTTTTAATAATTTCCGCGACGCGAAAGATTTCAGATTACAAGAACGATTTGTTTGTCGATGGGAAAATATCATTTCAGGGGCGACAACACCTTCTAAGTAAACCAGGTCACCGAGGATGTCCTCGTTTGTCATCGCAGAACGTATATCGACTCTGTCGTTGGCTGCCAATTAAATTCGAAAAAATCGAGCGAACTTTCTTATGAAATCCCACTGTTGGCCTTGCATCTTGCATAATAATCGTAACTCCGGTCTATCCGGACCGACGGTCGTGGGTAGGAAGCTCGGCAGCCCACGCTTTATCGGGTAAATAACAATACATAATATCTACATCCAGGAAAAATAACAATTAATCATCCGGCGTTTCTGCCAGGAATTAAGAATTATCCTGCGGGCATCGAGAGTTATTAATAATGAAGACTATTAGAATACGAACGTTTCGAATGTTAGTTTAACAAAGGGAATTAAATGGATGTTGCGGTAAATTCGAGATGATGTTCGAATTAAGAAAGAAATACTTCTTGGATCTTGTTGTTTGTAGAAATAAAAATAACATTCATAAAATGTGTTTTTAAATATATTAACAAAAAAAGTATCATTTACTATATTATAAATTTTGGCGAATTTCAAGTCTACCCACCAAAATTTCTAAAAAATGGTGAATTTCCACAAACAAGAAACGGATTTATTGTGGGCATTATTTTTAGAAAAACTCATCGGCTATCATTCCGTTCTCAATTTCATTAGATTCCCAAAGTACATCATCGGTATTCAAAAGCGGTCTCGACAACGATGATATAATGCACCAAAGGAAAACAAGGCGATAGTAAACTTTTATACGTGTGATAAAATTTAACGGAAATTTTTATACCAGTAGATTCGACTCATTACAGATTCAGAGTTTGAACAATGCCGTTTTCGCTAAATAGTTTAACGACCTGCGGGAAAGTTTGTTGGCGCAACGCCCGAAAATATGGGTTGCTGGTTTAACGGTTCCTCTTCAATTATAAGGGTTTTACGCTTCTTGAGCGGTTAAAATAATTACGCGACGGACGAGCGAGCTTGAAGCGTTTTATATTTAATAAAATTCACTTCAACTTAGTGTTTAGGGCGCTTTTTAAATAAGTGAATATTGCGCTGTTATTCGGACGGAATTTGTCGTAAAGTTTTATTTTTTTGTTGGGTATAAAATTCCAAAAATAGCTTCAACACCCACGTAGAGATATAGTATAGATACGTGACAATATTTTGGTACAAAACAAACTCAATTTATAGAAAACAAATCATTCTCTTAATGAAGAGAAATGATTTTTTTAAACTTTGGCAAAAATACGGGTTAATTCAACAAACAACACCTATTTTTAGAACCTCCATAAACCCTCTTGTCTTGCTTAATAAGAGCGCTATTTTCCGGTGGACCGTTCTAAAAACGTTTTCCCCGCAATTTTCGGGCAAACGTTGTTTTTGATGAATCAGATTTATTACTCGCCCACAAGAAAACGTCGAAAGTCCCCCGAATCGTTACGCTAATCACTTACAATTAATACTCTTATATCTCATAGTTCAATTCCATTTTTTTCGCCAGATAGAACGCGCCCGAATTCGCGATTGCCAAGAGCAAAAGAGAGTGCGATAGTATAGTAAGCGCGGGCGGACACAGTGATTTAATAGTCTTATAGCGCTCGCTTGTCGCCCAATTTTCCTGCGTGGGCCGAAAGCGTTTGGGCCAAATGGGGTAAACAAGCGGCCAAAATGATTTTACTTGTCATGATGAAATTGGAAAAATAATATCCACCCCTTTTGGATTCTCAATCGTCACTTCGATACTAAAATTATTCTTTTTGGCTTTCTTAATTAGGTACATATTGACTAGATAATTAAGATGGCCGTATCCTGTGCCAATTTTGGTCCAATTTGATTGGGATTTATCACCATAGTGGTTTGTGGGTATTAGAAGATGTACGAAAATCAGGGGGTATATAGATAACATGACTCTAGCGTATTTTTTTTTTCTATTTTGACCTAGTTTTAACGGAAATCGGAATTTCCGGCTTGTGGAATAGGACTTTTAGGAACAACTGTAAGATTTCTGGGGTTTTGTTTATGCATCAGCGTTTTGCTTTTCCAAGTATGTAAATACTTTGTGAGCGGTCCATATTAGATAGTTTTTGCCGTCGTAAACCCAGAAAAACAATAAAACTATATGTTATCCTAAATAGCAATATTTTCTCGTACAAAACGAAATAATTTTTTTCATCCAAGAGCACATAATAACAAGAGAATTAATAAATACCCTAAATACTTTTTCACACATCCTGTAAACAAACAAAAATGATAATACCCTTAAGATTATTAAAAAATATTAATTATGGAACAATATTCTTCCAATATTACAGGTTGTAATTGCAAAAATTATACCGCGAGGTGAACTTTTTTTCTTCGCTTTTCGTGAAGATATTAATATCGAAGTAAAAAACGTTCCGCAGAAACGAAACAATATTCCATTAAGAGCCCCAGTCAATTTCGAATGATTGCGAAAAATTAAAAGGCGACCGCCATCAAAGACTCTCGCAGATAACAGCACCGAAATTCCGTGAAAAAAAGCGCGACTACAAAGAAAATCGTAATTAGCCGGGAACGTCGAGATCGGCCGGCGAAAAAAAAGTTTCCCGAGGCCCGTTTGCGATCCGCTTTGACGGATAAATTGGTCTTATTATTTCTACGGGAAATACAATTATCCTCGAATTTTTCTGCTCGAATATTAATCCGCGTTAGCATAAAATTATTTATGAAATCAACAAGTGCTGTCGAGGGATGCGAAGTTTCCCAAAATTAAAGTCATATCGTTTCCGCGACGGTTCTTCCGATTAGGAAGCCTAAATTATGAAAAATTTTAAATGAGATTTCGATGGAACTTCTACACAACTCCTAATTGGATCTTAATTTCTTGTCGCAATTAATCACCATAAGGTGCTAAGATCGAGCTTTAATTAAATACTCAAAAACAAATCCTTTAGAGGTATTTGTGTGAGTGTCCTGTTCCACATGTTACAAATAAAACAATTTGAGCTCTAAATAATTCAGATTCAGAAATTTTCTCAGAAATTTCACTATGTAGGTACTCTTTTAAGGGCCAATTGTATAGGTTCATTGGCCCGTATTCAGCGCCTCATTTTAACTTTAGAGTGACTCTAAAGTCGCTTTTTTAACTTGACAGATTTACATTGTTGTTATAGAGTAACTATAGGGGCTAGAGACGTTAAAGTGAGGCGCTGAATACGGGCCACTAATTTTTTTACTCGCATTGATGTTAAATATATTTTAGACGATAAAGAAATTTGTTGATTAATTCTAATGAGCCCCTGAATTCTTAGATTTTAAAAACTATATTTAAGTTTGGCAACATTGCCTACTTGTGACGTATATAGTAAATGACGTGCATTGATATTTGTTTTGCACCGACTATATCAAAAACAAACCTTGTAGGATTGATTGCGTCGTATATTGCGAAACAATTTCCAAACGAGAAAAAGTCAGTTACTCTATTATCGGGTCGCCATCAGAATGCAAATAAATTGCGTGGGCTATCCGGCCGTTAGAAGGCCGTTCGGACTTCATTCTCTCTGATTTCCAAACCAAAATTGCAGGTTTGGAAATCAAAGCCCATTCGAGGCCCATATCAATTACGACGTTTGTCGATTCGAAAACGTCGGAACCGGTTATCCGACGGAAAGCCAATTAAGTACCCCCGCTTCATTTATTAAATTGCTTTTTGTCGCTGCGGGGCCGCGCTCGCCCCACGGATAGGGAAAACTCAAAGGGTCGCTAACGCCACTTTGTGCACACCGCGCTGCTCGCTAACGGTTAATCGCCTTTTGTTACAATGTTTAACTAATTAATTATTTGATAGAGGACTTTTTTGATCTTTTTACGTACCGGTGTACAATGGAATCCGAGCCACTTTCCAACAACCTTTTCCAATTTGAAATTTAACTTAACGAAAATAACAAAAAATCACACTAAAGTCCACAAGAATTGTTCAATGAATAGAAAGAAGATACGAAGAAAAGAAGCCCTAACAACTTGTAAAAAATCTGGTCAAAGAAATTAGTTCATTAATAATGAATGCTAAGCTATTTTATTACTACTAATTGGAACGATGTATAGGAGTTATAGTGTTAATGCAGATATGCAGATTTAAATAACATGTAACCGCTTCAACGAGCTCGTTTAATTAACGCGGCGCGGGTTAACGAGAGAAACACCCATTATTAGGTCTACGAGCCCTTGATTAATTCGCCGGGCAAACCTGTTCAAAGTAAATATAGCAGGAAAAATAGGGAAACAAAAACGTTTCTGTTGCGACATTTTCCACCGCGTTCCGGATGGATCGCAGGTGAGACGGCGCGGAGCAACAGTGCGTCACGACGCTCTACAGGTAGGCTGACCGTGGCGAAATATAGTCGAGTTGCCCGGCGTTTTTTCCTGCCAGAATTCCTGAAATTGCTCGTTAAATTAGCGAACTGGAATGCGGCGTATTTACAACTATTTGCTCGCTTACGCAAACAAGTACTTTTGCATTCTTCTTATTCTACTCTCGTATAAAATTTTCTGGAACCGCCGCAGAAACTGCAAGAACCATGAAAAAACTAGCTGGAAATTTTCTGATTTCCATTGAAGAATGTGGAGGAGTTTTGGGGCCGGCGGCGGCCCCACTATGAAGTGGGAGCGGCCGATCGATGGGACGGCACCGGTGGAATCGCTGGTGCTGCTAATGCTGTGTTGGTGTCGTGCCGCCGCCACGGGGGACAGAGGTGCAGCTATAGGGGTCAGGGTTGAATGGGACAGCCGCGTCCCTCGTAGTAGTGGGGGAATTTCATTCAACGATTACAGCGATCTCCTTTCTCTATATCCGAGTCCGGTTTAATTAATACATTCCAAACACCAGCAGGTATCGTCTTGCTGGAAAAGTTATTTAAAGTGCAGCAAATGGAGTGAGAAAAATGTACGTTGAATATTCTGCGGTAAAGAGAGCGGTAAATTCGTTGTGGAAAATACATTTTGCATCTCCCGCCAGGCGTGCGCCATTAGTTTCGGACGGTGACAAAGAGACTTCAGAGGGATTCGCTCCTTGGGCGAATTGAATTTATAATATTTCGCGGTTGAAGGGCCCTCAATTCGGAATTTGTGCGGATCATGCGGGCGAAGCCTCGCTGAACATTGCGCAATAAAGTTAGCAAGCGACTTCAAAGCGTCTCGTTCTCATTAGTAGTTTATAAGGCGGCTTTCTGAAAATGACGTTAGAACGTTTGGGAACGACAAACGCGAATAAATAATTATCTGGTGGCGGATAAACTAAACTTTAACTCAAAAGGCTCGCGGGTTTAATGAAAAATATCCTTCGATGAGCTATAGAGGAAGCTCAATTGTCAGAAATTGCATATGTTCGCAAAAGCTCTAATAAAGAAATATATCTTTTTGATTATTTTAGGGGGAATCAGTTGCACTTATCCGAACAAATATTTTTTATCCGGCACTTCGGCTGACATAAAGGGAGAAGTTCGCAATTTTTATTCGCATACATTACCATAAGTTCGATCTACAGTCGAAATCTTACCTTCGAATAAAAACTTAGCAAGACACATAAAATTTTATTTGTAAACTTTTGACTGTTTGCGGCCATTCCGCTCCCTATCGGTTTCTCGGCGTAACAGGGATAAAGTTCTTGCATTTTTCACCGTGATGGATGCAATTTAATTATTTCCTAAGTTCTTTACAGAAAATGTATGTACAATAGTAAATACACCTAATGCTACTCATTACTAGAAATGCTTGCAAATTATATTAACTTTAATTTAAATGGATATATTAATTAATCCTAGAATTGAACAAATAATTTCTTTCGAATAAATCTACTACTTTTTAAAACAATTCATTCTTCTCTTTTGGCGATTTGTCTAAATAGAAAAGCCTTGAGATTCCGCGGAGTCCAATCCTGGATTTAAGTTCTCGAGTACAATGGTAGGTGTTTTTCAGAACTTCCGATTCCATAAAAAATAAATTGTAATGGATTATTTTCTGGGGAGTTCTTTTATCGGAGTTGCCGGAGGTCGAAATAAATCTCCTGGCGTTTAAAATCTTCCGGTTAAAAAGGAAGTTCGAAATGGGTTTGTTAATTTTTTTAAGGGGAGATGAATTATTCAAGTTTTATCGAAATGTTATGTTTTTTCATCGGTGAAGTTTTATTGAAAACATCGTTTTATGCAGATGCTTGAAGTTTTTTTCTTTTCTATTAACTTGGAAATTGAAATTACCTATTCATAATATACCGGAAGACAATAAATTGTGGATATATTTTTCATACCTCATAAAGCATACTAAATATAAATTTTCTTTATTTGTTTGTTAACATATCAGTTCTCTATTCCGTGGGTTAAATTTATAGAACTGAATCTACCCTTGCTACATCAAAAATTCTATTTTAAACAACGCCAACGCCACTATATCGATAGAGACCAACTCTCGAACGATCCGCCTTCTTTCTATCATTCTCGCATATTTTCCCGCTTCTAACAACATCGTTACTATTTGATGTCCACCCACAGCACTCCTCTTGATTCGAATTTCGTTCTTGAACTACCATCCTACAAGCCTGACACCGGGAATAATTTTGTTGAAAATCGCCTAAAGACCCACTCGTGAAATACCTACGTTCGCTTAAGTACCTTGGAATTTATTGACGGTGAATATTTGTTCACTTCACTGAATATTCCCCGCTTTTATTGGAAAATCCTGTCATCTTGTCTGCTACCAGAATTTTAAAACCTTTTATACATACTTCTTGTAATGGAACAGAAGTATTCTACAGCTATTCTTGTAGGTGTGTACCTTACATTCATTGGCTTAAACTTTCTAAGAATTCTTAAAAAACTATTTTCTTATACTTTCTCGTTGAGTAGTTTCAAGTGGAGTTTCCAAGTGGTAAATAGAAGAGTGAGTTTTAGTGGTTTATTTGCACTTCAATATTCATACATGCACATTTATCCTACACGGTATATAAAACATACAGCGTTATGAAAAGAAATTTGAAAGTTTAATTACACGAGTTGCAAATCCCCTGGTCGTTAAAACCGAATATGTGACATTTTCCACTGCACACGCCTGTGTAGATGTACAATGCGGATTCATGAAATTATTCACACGTTTTTAATAATATAAGTACCTAGATATTACACTTTTCGACATCGTTCGAGGTATTTTCGTGTTCTACTCTAATACATATTTTCCAACTTCACGAAAAACCCCAAAAACAAACAACTACTGTTAAGTTTTCAGTTGCAATTAAGCGAGACTGGTAATTCCGGGTATTAGGTGATAAATTCTAGCTCGGAAACGTTCCTGCGCTCCGGGATTCTGAGATAGGTTTAAACTTACGTGGGAAATGCATCTGAGAATCCAGGTAAGCATGTAACATTTTCGGGTGGAAATACTGCTTTTGTCGTGTACTTTATATGCTTGTTCTGTAGAATTGTGCAGTGTCTCTTCGAGCACAAATAGAGAACGAATTCCAACCAAAGATACACATCTTTCACTAAATATTCAAAAATTAGATATCTCTTCATTATTATCATTAATTCTATACATCTTAATTCATTATTGGGTATAATAAATAACGTTACAAAAATAGCAATTTATTAGTAATTATCTGCTAAATTCCTTAAACTCTAAGAAAATATAATTTTGTCGGCTTCAATACCGCTATTATTTTTACAATTTGGAACAGTTCCAGAACAACAATTCATTTTTTAAAAGACGGTATATTAGTCACTCGTCGCATTTCAGACGTGAGATACCGATTCAGTTTGAATTCTCTCGAAGGAATTACGCTAGATTAAGCGTTTGATTATCTTTTCTTTCTCTTTAATTCGCCACTCGCGAAATATTGGAAACGAAGAGGAATGGTTCTTTTGACCTTTCGTACGGATTTTCTGCAGGGTTTTATTATAAACTCCGCTTAACTCGATTTATTACACGGGTATAAAACTAATCGATGAAGTTGGTTCGAAAATATCGAATTATTGTTGATTGGGCGCCTATAAGGAATGTTTCTACTGCGTTTTTACGGAGCGCTTACGTTTGCGAATTCAATTTAAATTTCCCGTTTAATTAAAGTTTGATCATCTCATTAATATTGCAAAACGGGTAAATGGAGTGAACAGGAAACCTGCGTTCGATGAAATTCATAACTGGAATTTATAATTTACAAAGTTCAGTGTGCGTAAATTCGCTGCGAAAGTTTCATCTTTGATCGTTAGTCAAGATTTCGGTATCTAGGGGTATTCCTCGGGAACAAAAAGTAATTCAAAGTACCGCCGTTTGCCTTCGGGATGGCGGCATTCGCATTACAATTATACTAATTTCCCGGCTAATCCGGATCACTGCACGGTGTAGTTGATTATTCATTCCCCATTCGAATTCTAATTTTATTCATAACGGTCCCGAAAAAGATTTATAACAGCTGAATATTAACCTCATACCGTGCAACAAGTTTAAAAATATTGAGGCAAACACTGGCTGGATAACCCGCAGATGCGTGACGGCGAATTTCGACCACGGATTTTGCCAAATTATTGTTTTTCTTGTCGCACACATTCTTCAGCTTTAAAAGAAATTTCAGTCACTGGTTTATAAAATATAGCGTGAGTTAATTCGGGATAAAGGGTCTCTTATATGAACGTTTTTAAACCCTCTATAACCTTCCCAATTTTATAATTTATCAAAGTCTTTGATGTTTTATTCCTCGTTAATCAATACTCTTTTGTAGTAAAATTATAGTAAAAATTAATGCATATATGAGATGTTAATTGTAATAATGCAGAATTTGTTAGTGAATATGAATTGGTAATTGCCAATTTCCTCAAGCTAAGTAGATACTGTTCTCTCACCTTTGGAGTATCCAGAGGAGTTTAATTATAAATGTCTAGCGCAAGTAGGAGACATATTTTATAAACTCGCGGCATAACTAGAGGAGTTCCAAAATAGATGCCGACCCGCGAAATAGGTGTTTGACACAGTCGCCCGGGTTTTTGCATTCGAGTAAGTCGTTTGAACATTCGATTCCACGTCGAGGCAGATTTACCGACCTGTACGTATCAAATCGCAAAATGCATTTAGAGAAAAGCTTCTTTTCCACGCTGAGTTTGATCGAATAAGGCGCTTGTTAACATCCGCTACTGCTATATGTAAAGCTATATAGACTGCTATATAGAGTTTTCCCATTTAAATTTGAAGCTTCAGTAATTACATGTTTACCAGCTAATAAAAATAATTAACAAGAAATTTGAAGTTCTTATAATATCAATTCATTAGAAATTTTGTAATAATGTTGCATTTAATCGGATATAAAAACAACTCTTTTTACCAGTTTATCAATAATTACAAGAATAATATTTCAAGTAACTATAGTTGGCTAAACCCAACAATATTGTCTTTGTGAGAATACTTTGATCAGTTAATCTAGCATCTGAATATCATAAACGATTAGTAACATTATTGTAGGGACTTTTAAGTGAGTTTACCTTGTTACTTTGCGTGTTTACATAGCCCATATATTTGTTCAATTTATTCGAAATCGATATTACATTTGATTGAGGGCTGATGAAATGGCGACATTAAAATCAGGAATTATTAATGTGCATTTTAGTCAATTAGAGAATAGTTTAATTAAAACGCCCAAATGCCTACATAATACAACGATCGATTGTTTCATATTATATTAAGAGCATGTGGTTAATTTCAAGTTAAATGTATTTAGACTTGCACAATGTTGTTTACAGTTGACAGGTCAAATACATTAAGTTTTAAATTTAGAAAAGTTGAAAAAAACTGTTATATTTCGAGTGTATTTTTTTCAACCTTTGATAAATTGGTCTGAATTGTTTGTCAGTATTTATGAGTTTAGCTATACCGAAATTCACATTCAAATGACAGTGCAGTGAGATTGGAACTTGCCTAATGCATTGGCATTAAAAGTATAAAGTTTCAAGTATTTTAGGTTTCAATATTTCAAGGTTTTTTTACTTAATTGCACCCGCAACGTGGAGATGCTTTTATTTAGTATTTAGTTTATTTGTAGATAAATAAAGTTTATTTCTTTTTAAATTGTACATATTACGTATTTATTAAATGCCTACTTAGGAATGAAATAATGAATGACTAATAAGGGTAATTAATATTAAATCAAATGAAAAATTAGCCTACATTTTATAAATAACGGAGGTAAGGTAAATATCAATACGGTACTTGAACGAATTCGGTTATGAAGGTAACATGAGTTTTTCCAGGAAGGTTTTTACATACTGAAAACAAACAAAAAAACCGCGCAAGGTGAAATTAAAATTCCAAAATTACCGTATTTTTATGGTTTCGAAATACAAACCGTAGGAAGATATCGATTGAACGTATTTTTCTAATTCGAAATAACACCGCGTTTTGGATTTCTTCCAATTATTATATATTCATCCGAAATAAAATCGAAAATAAACCGGACCTAATGGAATTGTATGATTTAATTACTATTAGATTCCAGTATATTTTATTACGTACCATAAAATTTCGCGCTTGTTCGCCTCTCAAATCTCTAGAGACGTGTCCGAACGCATTAAAAGCTGCAACAAAATTTTTCGCCGCGGCGTTTTCGAAAAAATCAGATTTTACAAGTGCCAGCATCTGCTCTAATTTATTCCTGGCACTCGGTTTGTTCGAGCCTTCAATGGCTCCTTGATTGACCGCATGGAAATAAATCCAACAAACTTAATTAAGAGCACCGAGGTCTCACTGTTTCATACAAAATTTTTGAATTACTATAAATTTAGAATGATAGAAAACGAGCTTTTGCTCAACAACAACTATAATACATGGGTATTATTTTGTTCTTCCAGCCTCAATCATGAGCGGCCCATTCAAAAGGAGATCCTCCATCAAGGCTCTCCCCGCGATGAGCCTGCCTACTGACTCGATGAGAAGAGCGTCCATTCGAAGGGCCTCGGTGGCCGTTGGACAACAGCCAGCCGGCAAAACCGCCGGCCAGCAGGAAGTCCCTTGGGACATCCTCGACAGGTGTTTGTTGCCCGTTCTGTTTTGCCACGCCGCCGCTGTTATAGTCAGTAACGCACTGAATGTGTTACACATATGGGACGTAACGACCTTTACCTTATTCATTTGGTTCACCATCGTCACGATAGGAGCCGTGCTGTTCTATCACAACTTAAAGGTACGTAAGGTGTTTAGAAAATCCATTTCGTTGTTACTTACGGTTTATGTGGCTCGCATAAAAGCACCTACTGAAATTATTCCCACTTATACGTACAAACTCCCAAAGAAACAACTAGAAAACTCCACATAAAGCGCACGAACGTGACGGAAATAAATTTAGAGATTCTCCAATTGTACATCTAATAATTGGAACCGAATCACGTACCGAAGTTTTGGGACAAACGGGCGAAACATTATTTATTCTTTCACGTGCGAAAGGAAAAAAATGCCGGGAGCTTTTTTATTTATTTCCAGGATAAAGCGCTAATGCGTGATTGCATTTGTCACTTGTCAAAAGATGCGGTATAAGAATTATCTACTGTTATTAGTTTCAATTTACTCGCGACAACTATATTTCATTGTATTTAGACCAACTTATTTTTTGGAATATTGTTCGAATTGTTGCTTATACATTTAAAAAAAAGGTTATTAGGAGAGTCAATTATTTACCTATAAAAGGACCTTTTTAGTCAAAGTCACCATCACAATTTTTGATATTTATTTCCCACATTCCCAGAATAAAATTAGAGTAAATAAACTTATCCAAACCAAAACAACTCCAAATATAAAACCACCCTCATGAATCCATTCTCTTGTACTCGCATAAATTCCTCCAGAAATTATTTGTGTATAAAATTTCGACAATAAATAAACCCTTTGATCGAAAACAAATAAATTCCAACTTCCCCGATTCCCATCCGAAAAGCAGGAACCTTCCGATCCTTCCGGCCACACAGAATCGAACGGGCTCTATCGATTCCTCGACTAACTCCGCCGTTTTCCTGCAGGTGACGGCGGCGGGCAAGGCGGTCCTGATCACGGGCTGCGACTCCAGGATCGGTATCGCCCTCGCCCGGCAGCTGGACGAACAGGGCTTCAC
Organism: Phyllotreta striolata; assembly: GCA_918026865.1. Taxonomy (NCBI): domain Eukaryota; kingdom Metazoa; phylum Arthropoda; class Insecta; order Coleoptera; family Chrysomelidae; genus Phyllotreta; species Phyllotreta striolata. The sequence continues at coordinate 11,313,524 of OU900095.1, forward strand.
GGTGTTCGCAGGATTCCAGAGCGCTGATAGCTCGACCGCCGAGGAGCTGAAGGAGGTCTGCTCGGGCAGGCTGCACGTCCTGCAGCTGGACGTAGCTTCGGAGAATCAGATATTGGCGGCGTCCCTCTACGCTGTCGAGCATCTGCCGGACGGCGCTCCGGGACTTTGGGCTGTTGTTCACGCTCAATCATGGGTGGCGCTCGGGGAAATCGAGTGGATTCCTCCACAGGTAGGCCGTTTTTTTATTTTGTTGAAAAGTTACTAATATGCGACACAAAACTACACACTATTAACTAGTAAGAAAAGTCCGTGATGTAAACCTTCAAATAATTTAAGGATAGTTATAGATAGGATTCAAACCATTTTTGGAAACCCTCAAAAAGAGTAGTATTACTAAATGAGTGATCACCCTATATATGTATGATCCGTGCAGGACTTTAGATAAACCTAACACCCTTTATAGAGGATACATATTGTGAAGACTAGAATAATCACTGGATAAATAATGGAGCCTCTTTGTATTGATGATCCACCTTGTATTGATCACACACTCTGTATGATGAATACCTACATTATTTGTCAAACGAGTCTTGTGCATTTCAAGCACTAAACAGCCATTCAACAAGATTTAATTGACAGCTCGAATGACCCAACTCATGTTCCGTGTACTGGCCATTTCCGCATTATCGAGGTAATGGCAGAGAAGCGGTGTTTTAGAGTGGATTATTCCATTAAAGCTTTGTGGTGACATGTAACTATGACACGTTGAATGGAGCAGACATATTTCTGTGCAATAATTAATGTTCTAACTTTCTCACTCTGTATATGAAAAAGTAAAAACCAATTAAATGTACGAATGCATACCGTTCTGTCGGGCGAGCTCGCTTTCCCGGCTTTTTAATTAATTTTGATTAGGACGAGTGGCGCAACCTCCGGTTAATATTTAAGGCTAAATCTGTTATCATAACATGCCTATCCCTAACTGTGAATAAGTAAACTGGGTCGTATCTCAAAGGTGCGCCTCGGGACTTAATATACCGAACAAAAAAGGCACGTTCCTTATTACACCGGAGAGCCTTCTGCCGTATTTACTTGTGAAATATTGTTTGTTATGCACTACAAAAATTTTAAGACTTTACTAATTGAAGGCAAACAAAACGTGCCTGAAAATCGAAAAATTTCGCCCGAACTTTATACTAATTGATTTCTTCAAGTTGCTACTAAAAGCGAGAGTTTTATTCCTTATAATGCAAATTCGAAAACTTGTGTTTGGGAGTTATAATTAATGGGTCAGTTCATTCGAATAAAAGTGTTCAATGCAGAGATATTTGAATTTTCATTATTTATTTTAAATTATGGCATTTATAAATGCTTTAATTGTCCAAATATGGTTTTCGCTAAATATAGAATTTAATATAGGTATGCGAATTATTTATTTCAAATAATATTCCAGTTATTCATTTCGACCTTGTTTGCCTTTAATGCTTTTTTTCAATAACGTCTGCGTTTTCATGCACTTCTAATTATAAACTAGCATGTATCTCAAATTAAGGATTCAAAATAAACTTGTACAAATTTACCTACTCAGAAAGTCTAATTTAATTTGCATGATTGCATTTAAAAGCCCAAGTAAGTTATTTAATTCAATCGTAAACTACCTACAGAGTATTCGAGAGTAGGAATTTTCTTTTCAATTTGAAATGGCTGCGTTTTTTCATAAAAAGGTAATTCGACTCCCGTTTTTTTCCTGCGATCCTTCAGTAAAAAAATTCGGTCCTTTATTAACGCTGCTATATGGACTTTTGTTTCTGCGCTGTCACTATTCTTTTTCTTTCCGAATCTCGCGGGATTATTTTCTTATTCCAGTCTTTGTGTGTCGAGTAAAGGATATTTCGTTTGACAAGGATACTTCTCAATCGTCATGCTTTTTTATTTATAAACGAAATACCTCTAACTCTACCTTTCATTTGGGATATCTCTTATATTATATTCATCTCAGAAATATTACATTTTTATATAAAAATAAAATGAATACGAAAACGGAAACGTTTACCCAACTGCATACAAACAAGATATTGTCTAGACAGAATCGAGAGCATGGCTCGTAAATGTCCGATAAAGTAGCGACAAAAAGCACAATAACGCCGTAAAAACTCTTTTATTTTACAAACGTCTTCATTTCGCACAAGTTTCCTCTTCGTTAGCTTTCATTTTCCTTACAAGCGCAGCAATTTAGCCCGGCCTCCAATTTTCACGACAACTTTACCTAATTTTCCATTGCGCTCGCAAAGCGCAATTAATCTATTGTAGACAGTTTACTACGTAATCAAAAGGTTTTCATTACACACCAAATTACTGTTCAGAAGAATTGCTGCAAGGATGCCATCGAGCTCAATAATCTGGTTTCTATAATAATAACGAAATCGCTAGTGGAATTCTATTCGATTGAGTTTAATAATTATGTCGTTTGATTTCGTATCCAATCAAGTTTGTATTGGCATCTAATCAGGCGCATTATTCTATTCATTGAATTATCTCTGCAGGATTACAGTCTGAAACTTATACTCGTATTCGTAAATTTTGATTATTTTTTTAGATTACATTTAGTAAGCGAAATTTGCCATTAAATCTATTTTTAAAAATATTTTTATGTAGATATATTAGTTTACCTACTTTAAATAAACTTTCTATGCCCGAATATTCATAAATCACTGTATTAACTAGTTACGAAAAAAAAGAAAACTATATTCTCTCATTTTTAGAAATTACTCTTTTTTCTCTATTGATATAGGCCATAAAAAACCCTTTTATAGGTGAGTACACCTCATTAATTGCGGTAACTGCACATTGGACTTACATAAACACCAAGTGCATCAATAAATTACCACACATGCAAAATGCATGCATCCTAATTGCAAGCGTCGTAAATTTCAGTTCAGAAAATCATTTTACCGCAGTTAACTTCACAAATAACGCGTCGATCGAATAAATTTTAAATAGGAATCGACATTTGATGTATTTTTAACATCAGAGCCGACGCTCAATAGCTATTAGTAATGAATAATTTTATGTGTTTTAATTTTCCACAATTTTTGAACTACCACCAAATTTTCGTTATAAAAAAATTGGAACAACAGTGACCGGAGAATTAATAGTGTTCTTCTAATTGGCCATTATCCCAAAATCTATTTCAAGAGGCGCATCTTGGTAACCCAGGTATATCCATTGTCGATTGCCGAAGCGGAGACATCGAATTTCGAAATTTAATTTTACAATTTCGCAGGCTCGAAACGGCTGTTCGCTAATAAATCTCGAGGCGAAAATCGATGTGGACCGGCGGAAAAACTAATTTTATAACCGTAACTTTGGTTTTTCGAAGACTAATCTGGCCGGCCTACGAGAATCACCATTGACCGTGGCCACGTTCGCTTTTTTTTCGCGAATATCTGGAACGGGCGCCCTATTATTCCATTATTTTTTGCGGCTTCTTATAAATAGACTGTTTCTTCGCATCGGAGTGTAATATTTTTTAATTATGATTTAGATCGCTGAGGTTTTTATAGGTTTCCACTTAACGGTACTTAAATATGACACCGAGTTATTACGCGTTTATTACTTATTTTATATTTTATTTTATTGTTGGTTTTACTCAACTGGAAGTGCGTTTTCATAAATGTTGTAATCGGTTGTAAATTTTAATACGGTAGTAAATGTTTGTGCAATATTAATACAATTTTCACGTAGGGGTTGAGTACAACATTGTTTATTTAAGAGAAATTATTCAAATTTGACTATGCAATCGAAATATACAATGTGTATCTTTATTATATCATTTTTGCAAAATTTTAAATCTTAATGAAGAATTTTTACATTTTTTAATCATTACAAAATTGCCTTCATTCACCCTCTCTTTAATATTTATTTCCCCGAAATAAATTATGTTTAGCTAGCTCAATAAAATACGAATTTTTAAAGGTGGACACCCTATAAATAATCAATTATAGGTGCATACACCAAAATTCGCGTAAAGTTTTTATTTCAAACGACTGAATAATACAGAAGGTTTCGAATAAACAATTTATGAAATTTTTTTGAACAAACAATCGAAAATAATATGAAAGTAACCGTTACCTTTGATCTCAACTGAGGTGAGCTAACTCGAACTTTTCGGGCGTATTTAACGGAGCAAAAAATCCATTTAAATTATTTACAAAATCTTAACCTTGACACTTATAGGAACGGCTCAATTTATTCCCAACACATTTATTTCCACGCCGGTGATTCGAAAATATTGTCAATTCTAAAAATAAGCGAAAAACTAAAACGAGCTCGGAACGACCACATGAATTAATTTTTAGACGAGCAATAATTAGAAATGTACCATTAGCGCAGCAATTAGGCAAAGCCGAATTCCCTTTGAAGAGTTAATACGAGAACTGTACACCTTCGCAGGTAATTAAAAAGGCAACGGACATCAATTTCATCGGCCCCACGAGGGTAACGCAAATCATGCTGCCCTTGGTACGCAGGGCGAAGGGTCGCATCGTCATAGTCACCTCTGGCCTCTGCCGCGTAGCCTCACCAGTCAGAGGAATCCACTGTGGACTTTTAGCTGCCATGGAATCCCAGGCCGAATGTTTGAGGAAAGAGCTTAGAAGTAGAGGTAGATTAGAGTCCATGCAGTTGAATAATCAAATATATCGATGGTTATTGTTATTTTGTAGGTGTGGATGTGGTTGTGGTAGCTCCAGGTGAATTGACGGCGGGTTCTTCTTGGTTATCAGATCAACATGTCATCGATCAGGCAAAAGATATGTGGAAGCAATTGGGACAAGAGCAGAAGGGCGAGTACAATGAGAATTACTTCGAAAACGCTTTGAGGAGTTTGGAAAAATACACCAAGAATCAGGTAAGTGCATTATAACACAATTCCAATTCGGATTTTCCAGAACATCCTCTGCATAGTCCATCTAACCATTTAGCAAAAGTTAAGCGTGTATATTATTCTGATTATACACCCTCTAGTGACTATGAAAAAACAAATATTCCAACTGTAATATTTTACTCACTAATTCCCATTAACTTCCGAACAAATCATGAATTATTTCAGCCCAAATAAGTTTGACTTTGAAAGTTTTAATGAACGAAAACATTCCTGCAGCCTGAAGTGTGTGCTCAGTACAAAGTTTCATTTCAATACATTGAACATAAAAAAACAATTAGAAAAAATCTACAAAGGTGCTTTGATAAATAAATATACGCTTCATTGGACAATTTCATTATAGAACAATCCAATAAAACGCCTACCGAAGTATACGATAAAATCGTCAAATCCACACTTTGCAGAGAATTTTAAAATTCCCGACGGTGCATCGCCAGGGAATATAATGGCTCTTGACATTTTGCTTGGGATTCAATCAGCAAGACTGCCGTTTTGAAGAGGATGCCGCCGATAAGAAAAACTACAGAATAAAGGAAAATGTTTAATAATTACTAGGTCGACTTTAATGCAGTACGTAGGGTTGATGCTGCTGTATACAAAAATCCAATTACCTCTAATTTATTACGTAATTAGAAGGGAAACTAGTTTCGGTTTATACAACCACTTTCTGGTCTAGGTCGGGTATCTAGTAAATTATCTCTTGAAGCTATAGTTAATGGAATAAAAAAGTTTTTTTAATATACAGGTAGATTGTAAATAACGTAGCTTCTATATTAACTTAAATTCGCTTTCCCGCAGATTCCACTGTAAACATATCGCTAGAATCGTTCCGAAAAGCGAAAAGACTGTTCAAAGAATTGCTTTGCGAATTAAATTGGAACTCACTATCGGGAATTGGCAGTAAAATGTGATACTTTAAGGAATCGTGGGGGATATTACTTACTTACCGCGTTTTAAACTGACTGTTTTATATAGCGAAGAAAAATCCATGTTAGTTCAATCAGGGTAAATGTACTTCGTATCTGTTTCTGTTGATAGGGCTGAGTCGATAAGGAAATTCCTGTTTTCATCATTACTATACCGATAGAATCTTGAATTATTGACAAAATTTTAACAATTCTTGATACTATGTCTGTTCCCGAAATTTTCTGGTTTTCTCACCGAAAACTGATGGTGTACGACACATATTTCTCATTCCATTGTGCCACATACCTACCGCATACCCCGATGTCTCATTAGAGGATTACTGCATATGCTCAAGTGCGCCAAAACCATCCGTTACAATTAAAATCGCTTACGGGAACTTGCACGGGCATTCATTCGTTAATTGAGTGCATATTGAGGTATGCACTTTGCTCCCCAAGTAAATGAAGTATAGTGAATTCCATTGTACTAATTATGTGTGAATAATAGGATTTTGTAATATGAATTTGTTATAATTTAATTAAAAAAATTGCTTTGTTTCCACCCTATTAATGGGGAAAAGTTACACATTAATAAATTAAATAAAGATATCCCCCATTCATGCCTATTTCTTGATAAAAAGAAATGTTGTAAAACCCTTTTACAGATGTTATAAAATAATTTAACGACGGAGTTTCGCAATAAAATGGCCATAAAGTAAACAACTCTAATATTCTCGTAAATTTTTGTACACTTTCGAATAGCAATCGTAAAATATTTCTAATAATATTTGCAATGGACTCATAAATACTTACTTGACTAGGTACAAAGTTATATGCAATATATTGAGGGGTGGCTCCGAGAAAAAGACAATTCGGTGGCGCGAGAATTGTTGGCAATACATCTTATATGGCGCCGCAAATATTTTTATATGAGATTAGAAAATGGATGCGCTTACACTCAATAACGATCTCATATGGCCGGAAACTTTCATCTCCGACAAGAATATTGAATTTTGCATGTATATGGATTCCTGCAGCTAACGTCTATAGGCGTAGATTAGAAGTGATGGAAGCGGGACGCTTTGGGGAATAACAGCGGAATCAAATACACCGAATGCACATTTTCCCATTCCATTTCGAATTCCCCTGAGATATGCAGAAGATTCCGATAAAATTAAAAATCGTTAAATTAAAAAAAATCCAGGAACATTTTTGTAAAATATAGTAGATAGTATGTATAGGTAGGTAATAGGTAAATGTGTAATTTTTATTTCATATAGAACGGTTTGGGGGTTTTAAAAATTTCATTCCGTCTGCAACTAAACAAAAGCCCATATATTTTCCGATAAGCGACATTAATGTCATTTCGCAGTTGCAGCTAGGGCTCGGAAAAAACGCGTTTATTTCGTTCATTTTTCCGACGGTCACATTATTTCTGCGATTGTGATTAATAATACGCCTCACGTCCCACCACTACTTTTTTCCCGAAGCGGCGAAATATTTTATGTTTCGTTCGATATCTATTTTTCAGTCGACGCTAATTGGCATTCCGAAGGAATTTACGGTTTTACCGAAAAATTGATACAAAACTGGGCGGATATTTTAATAGATAAAAGTTGCACAAACGCGCTGTTTTACGGATTTTTTATTTAGTTGGTGCGATTTATTTCCACGATTCCGTTTTATTCAGCGTCTGGCAGTATTTTCCGCTGGAGGAATAGAATTCTTAATCAGACAAAAAATGATAAATTATTCAACGTTTTCAAGCCCTTAACCTCCAAGTTCAAGTAGGATGTCAATTTACAAACGGCGCTTCTGTCGTATTCTGAACAACAAATTCAATTTCCAAAGCATTTCGGTACACGTGAAAAGTATTCTCCACCAAGTAGTAAATAATAAACGATGAGTTCCCAACTTATTAAGTATTTGCCTGCGTTTTTTTAGGTATAATAGTTTTAAATTTTGAATAAGTATGTAAGGAATTGGCAACTAATGTACGCTACATAAAACAAATCACAAGAGAATGTTAAATATTTCAAGTATCTCTCTATGTGTGCATGTGAGTACTTAAAGACTTCCATGTAGTACAAAAAGCGCGTTTGAATCAAAAGCTCAACTCCTTGTCAAGTAATTACCGTCTTTATTTTTCAGGAAGTCGACCTGTTCCCTGTGCTGCGGGCCCTCAACGACGCGGTGATTCGAACGTTCCCTTTGAAAAAATACACGCCGGTGTCGCGGAAAGAGAAAATCCAGGTCTTCATCGCCGAATATTTGCCGCGCTCTGTTTACGACGTCATTTACTCTTAGATCGACTCTTCCTGCTTATCCTAATAGATTTAGCGACTATTGGAAAAACGCGTTACGAGAAGGAATTATTAGGTCATATGTATAAACAATGTTGAGATCTCTTATCAATTTGAAATATCTATATAATATAGGATGTTTTAAAATAATTGGGAGTAAATTTAGGGGGAGATATTTTTTATTTAAATATCCTGTATTTCAACGAAGAACTTTCTTATTGATCGCCCTGAGGTTTTACCCGGTTGTTTTTGAAACGACTTGTATGGAGTAAATGCATTTTTGATTTCATTTGCATTTGTCCTTTAAAAAGTTTTGTGTAGGATAGTTGTGAAAATGTTGTGTTCTTGGTATTATTTTGTCGATATGTTAAGAAGATACACATATGTTATTTGTATGTCGTTTTGTTTGAATTTTATTAATAGGTTTTCCAGTAGAGTTTAATTTCGGTTTTTTGTCAACTTTTATTCGATAACAAAACTCAACCAAAAGTGTGTTAATTATTACATATTTATTTAAAAAATAGTTGTTTTTATCTTGTTTTTATCTTGTAGATGAAGGGTAGTGTTTTTAATTTTAATGTATGCGAATATTGTTAATTTTATTGTAGTTAATAAAATTGAGTGGTCCAAAGACGACCACTTTTTCGACTTTTTGGGCCACCCTATATAGAACCCAATTTTAAGTAGCCCTTTTATTATGTCTTAAGTAAATAATGAAAATAAACCAATATTAAAAGTAAACTTTTTCACAATTTCTTTCTCAATAAAACATTGGTCGAATAAATTCGAAGATATTTCCAAGGCACCTCGAATTTATAACGGAAGCATCGCATTGATACATTTTTTATTTAGGCCTTTAAAAATTTCGGCCTAATTCGGGTCATCGAGCAAACGCTTTGAGAGAAATTCGTGATTTTCGTGATTCTTTGTTAGCCCGGAAAACTCTGCCGAAATAATACGTTGCGAAGGTTTAATAATTTATGGGCCTCCGCTCAATGAATATGAAACGTTATCCGTTGACTGGAAACATGATTATACACGTAAAACTTTGATCAACCGGGGGATGGAGCAGGTTCCAGCTATGTCAACCATTAAACAATCTTCAAGACCTGCCACCGGCTTGTGTAATGTTTACATTTAGCACTTTGCTTAGCTTAAATATTAATTAATCTCGAGACAAACGCCGACGTTTTCGCTTATTATGACGAATTAATTAAATGGTTACTGCGCAAATAGCGACTAATGAGGAAAACTTCCTTAATTATCGATAAATCAAACAAAAAGAAGGAGCTCACATTCCTCTCCCTTGTTTGCAAACGCACATCAATAAGGATTCTTCGCTCTGCGGGGATTCTTCTTGCTCGCTAATCAGCATTTTTGGTCCTTAGGTCTCGTAAAATATTCGCTTCTGTTAAAATTAAGGCTAGAGTTCAGTACTCGCAAAATATTTTTTTGGGAATAGGCAACTTGTACAGCAAGACCTGTCACTTTATTTCGGCAAATTTTCAGGTAGTAAGCTCACAGCGGGGTATGTCGTAAAACTGAGATAAGCGGTTGGGTTGTTTCTTTTATTAGAATTTGAATTTTAGAATATCCGAATTTCGATATTGTAGGAAAATATATTTTCGAATATTTAGAAATGCCGATGACGACAAATTATTTTAAATTAAATAATTCGTATATGGTTTACATTTTTAAAATCATAAAGACGAGCCGATTCCAACGATAGGTCATACTTAATACTTATTATCGATAATAAAGGAGTTACGGCCACTCGCGGGGCAGCCTAAAGTCAAAAAACATAATTTCAAATGGCTGTAGATCCTTTAATATCGACGATAAATAGCAAGTGTAACACATCATTGAAATCAGCTCATAATGAAGATACTAAAAATGTAAAAATATATATGATATTTCATTTTAAATAAAGAAGTTAGTGTCTAATATTTTGCTTCAGTTTATCGGAATTCTGGAAAACTGTTTGCAAATTTTCATGCACAGAATTGCATTAGTTGTTCAGTTGTTTTCGAATTAACTCGTACTGCGACAAGTTAAAAACGCTATTTCTTACGATATTAGTATTAGAGAAGTAAAAACATTGAAAAACGGTTTGGTAAAACTTTAAAAATTATTGTCTACCTACTACAATCATTAGTACATTATTAGGTTCGATTGTTCTGCATATAAATAATCGGACAGGTCCGAGTTGTCACCCAAATTTCAAAATTTTATATGTGCGAAAAAAGGTCATGTCCTAGTTGTCACCCGTCTATTGTTATCCGTTCGATGCAGATTATAAGGGTCTAATTGCTTAATAATCGTGGGTTTTTTGATTTTGGGTTAGAAATAGTTGGTGGATGTTTTGCATTGGAACTTTTAGAGATAAAACCAAATTGCAATAAGGTTACAAAATTTTGTGATTATTTAGTGGAAACGTACATTGACAGCAATTCAAAATTTCCTTCTTAAGTATGGGTCGAACATTCTTCGTCCTTAATACGAACCACAAATGCATGTGAATAATCATTTCATGCGACAAGTAATCAATCGTTTTATACGGGCCACCCTAATGTACATAAATTTTTCAATGTTCGTTTAAATTTTCAAATTTGGGTTTGCGTTTGTTCATTAAATAAATTCTACATACATGTAAGTAAAAGGAAATTTGAGTTTATTTAAATATTTTCAGAATCATATTGATCTTATAAATCTGATATTGGTACCTATCAAAGTGAAAACTTAAATAAAAATTATAGTCAAATTATTGTGTGTCTTTATAGTAGATATGTTGATTTTTCATTCAATTGTATCGTTTATACAATGTTTACCTAAACAGATTAGGCAAGTACATGAGTAGGCCCAATTGCTTTATAAGTAATCGCTGGTCTAATGGTGTCCTGGATTTCTGTTGCATTGTCGTTATGATGAATTAAACAAAATATTTTTTTAAATCTGTTCTAGAAATATCTGGAAATAAGTTTTTAGTTAAAATCAAATTTAAAGTGGACTATTAATTTATCATTATCTACTAAATTCCTAAAGGGGGGATGTAAATTGTATCTATCCCAAAATCTGAGAAAACCAATAAATAAATAAATAGAAAGAGAATAAAGAAATAAATAAAAAGAGAGTTTTTTACCACTTCCATTTTGTTTGACATTTTACCGCCACATATAGTATAGCGAAATGAACATGAACTTCTCTTATTGTTTACCGCTGATTTCAATAAAATATAAATAATGGGCAGTTCCAAAAAAAATAAGGAAATTTGATAATTTTGAAGTATGCATTTTTCGGTCCGTATTATTGCATAATACATACATACACAATTTTATTTAAATTACATATGTCTAAACAAAATGCGACTACATAAATCTATGACCTAACGAATACTTTTGTGGCTGCTTTCATTATTTTTTTCATAAAATAAAAAAAATTAATTTAACATAAAAATTAATTAATATAAGTGAAATTGTAATATAGTAATCTTTAACAAGTAGCTACACTGATGGAATGAATATTTGCAAGTTTAAAATTCAGTATCTAAATAGGTAATCGGATTATCGGATTTGGGTCGTAAAATTGAAGACTCGACCTACCCCTCATAAATCAAACGGGAGTTGCCTGATGGGTTGCCTAAAACTGATTTTTATTTCTTCGGAAACACAAAATTTATGAACAAATAAAGTCCAATTAACAACAAATGCGAAAGAAAATCAAAAAAAGGGCTTCGTACCGCCATCGGGGATGGTTAGCTCTTTCTTTTGGTACAAAAATTGCACAGAAAAAGTTAAAAATGTAGCCTGAAAATGGAATATAAAATTTCAACATTTTAATTAATTAAGCCAAAACAAAAGCATTTTTTAAAAAAAGGGCTTCGTACCGCCATCAGAATAAACGGGTAGAACATATATAGAGTGCGACCCCCCTTTCAAATTTCAAAATGCGCCCTGAAAACGTCACGGAAATTTCAGCATTTTTACACACGTTTTCAAAGTACTGAACTCTAGCCTTAAGTAATGCGAGTTTGAAAGCTCCTTTGAGTCCGGTATTTACGGACAGTGAATAATAAATAACGAACAATAACGCTGTCAGTGGCGGTGAAAACAATTTGTCAGGAGCATCAAAGAACTCGGAAAATAAGCTTTCTCGATTATTATTCCTTTGGTAAAATTATAAAGGGTTATTCATTATTTTCGACTGTAAGTTCGCGAATATCGCACAATAAATTGACCGCCACAAGGAAAAACGGGGTAATCACATATGCAGTAAAGCAGCAAATTAATTTTCCGGTCTATGGCGCGCGGTATTTCACAATCCGGCAATTACTTTTGGAATTAGTAATTGGTCGCGTGAAAACGGGATCGATTAATTATTACTAGAAAGTGCGGCGCGAAATTTCGATTCAGGTAAACCGAAATTAGTTTCCGTCTCACCGCCTTCACTAAACCCAAATTCGGCCGTTTCTTTACAAAGTTTAAATGGAACGTACGAAAATAAATCGACAACTAAATGGCCATTAAATCTCTTGGAGTTAAAACTCCAGCCCGGGACCCGAGTATAGGGGCTGTTATCGAAACCTGATATGTTGGTTATATCACATACTATGAGCAATATCAAAACTTTGCTAATGTACTACTTACTGAAACTCCTATCAGAACTTCATCTTGATGAATCTCCAATCAACAGACTATATAGGTCAACTTAAGAAAGGGAATCAAGGTCACTATTCTATTGTAAACCAAGGACTTGATGAATTATTTAAACTCTTAACGCAACTAACCTTTATTACATCGTGTACAGATAATACAAGTTACAATATTAAAACGTCCTATCGATACATACGCGCCCTTTTTACGGGTTTCCTAAACACATTCCAATCGATGGGGCCCTTCGAACGTCAAATTTAACTATCGAAAAACGAGAACAGAAATGTACCTACAGGGTAATGTATAATCATATTATCACAGCTAGGGTTAATACGTGTTCGGCCTCACAAACTGGAATGTACCTTTACATGTTTTGTTTTCGAGAAAAAATAGAACCATTACGCAAATGCACGAAGCAGTTCCAACGGAGAGCTCTGACTGTATGGATGTATCAAGAACACAATGTAAATGTTGACTTGATAAACTTATGGGAATGCGTTGAAATTGTTGTTAACATAGTCCAATTCTCCGCCAATTTCACTATAAAAACGTTGCAATCTGCATGCATACCACCGGAGCAATTTTAAGCTAAATCAGATATATTTATCCCTAAAGGCGATTATTCGCAATATACTGTAATCGTTGCAATAAAAAATACCCAACGAACTCTCATATCTGATTTCACCCTAACAAGATAAAATTTAAAACAACCTACTTCCTCTTAGTCTCCATAATGTGAGGAATTTTATGTGGAAGGTGTTGCGCTAACATTCAAATAACCTGCTGAAAATATACACAAAATATGTATCATGAAAACATCTAGTAAGTACACAACGTCAAGACAGAGTTTAAATTTCATACAGCTGTTCCAGCCAGTCCTTGAACTTGCCTCTTCCATGAATGACATTATCGTTTGAACCAGATTTTTCTCTCTACTTTATAGAGAAGTCCTGTCACCGGAACAAATGTACATAGTTACATTGGAAAGTAATTGTCAGAATATTTTAAATTTTAACATGTTCGTGTAAATTCCACTCTACGGTGTACGGTGTCGTGAGGTGACATTTGGTGGGTGCAAAATATTACGTAATATGCAAAAATGTTGTCTATTCAAAAAATATATCGTTGTAATTTGAACGCTGAAATCTTTAAAGAAAAATAGAAAAAGATATAAACATTAATACCTCCTTATCTTTGCTCCTGTTCGGTCTTTATTTGATACAATTTAAAATCCAATTAAATATCTCTTGTTAAAGCTCAGCGTTCAAATCGGAACAATCCGTGTAAAATGAAACGGGCCAACGCCCTGATTATACAATCAAAAAATTTCCCAATAAACAAAACTTTTCAAATGAAAATAGAAAAATAAACGCTTATACTTCTTAATTAAGAATCGATGTTGTTTAGCAATTCCGTCTTGCCAATATCTTCCTATACTAAAGGCAATTACAAGCTAATTTACTTGATGTACCCTTCTATTAAAAGGCAGCAGTTGGCGTTCTAAAATTTTTATTCTAGCTGAACAAAATTGCCGTTTCGTAAAAGGCCTTCAAATGGCCGGAAGTAAAAGGAAATTAGATACTTATGAAAAATGGAATTGCATCTGAAACAGCTACGGAATTAATAAAGCAAAATTGTTAAAACTACTAAAAAAACCATTTTTATATACGATTGTCGTCGACAACAATTATGACTCTTAATTTTACATTAATTTTTTGATAGAACTCGAACAAAAATGGTTCTATTTTTCTATAACTACGTTAATACATACGAGATTATAAAATAAGGTGATTATTATGAAATACTGTTCGTGAAATCGGTGATTTTGGTTAATATATGGATATAATGAGAAATGCGTTACAATTTTGTATAGCTAAATTGATTTTGATCTCAATTAATTCATCAGCCATAGACGTGTTTTGTGTGACTTGAGCAAATACTTAGTTTATGCCTTGGCGTTTACTTATTGGCAAATCAGTCTTATTCTGGTGTATATTTTATTTTACCTGGGGACATTTCGCGGCGACCATCTGAAACAACAACAAAAATTCACATCGAACAATCTACTATAACAAATTACTGTTTCAATCGAAATTTTTAATTAAACATGCCAGCACAAACGAGTGTATTAAGTACTTTGTGTAGTGTTAATAATTGAATCTGGGTATAGTACGGAAGTAATAGTTGCTCGATTTTATCCGTGATTATACCAGAATTGAATCCGGTGTTTCATTTAGTCCTAGAATTGGACATTAATTTTACGGGAACCCTGATAAAACTGGATGTTATAGCACTCTGCACATCTAACTCAATTTACCCCATTTTTTACAACAATTTGTATGTATAATTCAAGTAATTGAATTTGTGCTATAACATGCGTATTTATTTAAGTTCATTAAAAGCTATAAAATCAGTTTATAAAAAGTTTTTAATATCGAATATTACACACTCTGAAAAATCATGATGGATGGTTTTCCTCTTACTGACCTCTATCAAGTGCTCCACCGTAAATGGTAGAGCCGACATGAAAATTCAATCTCTCAGCATCAATAATGCATGAAAATATGATGGATACCCGGCAAATTTGTCGATCCGCTGTTCCTTTCAAACTAAGCGTATATTTGCTGAAATGCTTCATTAAAAATGCTTACGTGATTAGGTATTTAAGCATGAAAATTTTCCAGAACAATTACGTTTCATTAAATTTATTATTCCCGTCTACTCCATACCATAAGAAACTAAAATTACCCATTCTATCTTTCATTGTGTCTAGCTCATTTTCATGTTAATTAATATCAATTGTTCCCGTACAATAGTTTGCCAGTCTATTTATATCCTTCCCAAGATTTTTCTTGGTTCTTTTTCCAACCTCGTCCCAATTTGAGATGATAAAATTAACATTTTTATGAGAAATTTTTAATGTTTATACACGTCTAGCCAATGTATGCTCTCCATTAATTTATCAGACAGAAGGATCTATGGAAAGTCATCAGATCAATTATAGATTAAGCTCGTGTAAACAGTTTCTTGTTGGTGTATTATGATACAAACAATGGACTGATTGAAAGGGCTTTTAGAATTGGGAAAATTCGTGGGCGTCGAAGCGATGTCAGTCGCTTTTCTCGTTCTCCTATACAAAGTGTAATTGCGAAATAATTACACCCGCTTCATATAAATTGATTTTTCGCTACGTTATAATTAAATGTTGTATGTCCAAGGCAATTACAATGCTGATTGATTTCGATGTCGTTTACAAAGGAACGAATTTTAAAAGTCATTTTGCCCTCGTTTTGGGCTTTTAGATTTTCACGTAAAAACGTGGAGATTACGGAAAATGATTTACTACGAAAATCTTCGATTTTCCCGATGAAAGCTCATTATTAATGAACGTCAGTCTCTAAGCTCGAGACCTTTTGTTTCGTGGCTATGCAGCCCAAAATGATAATTATTTTTCTGTTGTTGCTCTGGATACTTTTCGCAATCAATTTAAATAACGCGGCATATTCAATTTCCATTAAAAGAACGGTGTAATGGAAATGTGTGGTAACAAAAGATTTAGCCGCAACTACGCAAACATTAGCAAACACGCGGGAGCAGGGAAGGTGCGAAATAAAAACGAAAAGAATGGAAACAAATAGCCCAAAAACTCTATTCTGCTCGCAGAGCTGTTTCGTTTTATTGCCAAAATAAGCTACTTGTTTTAATATTTCTGCATTAGCCGGGATTTGCGGGGAAATATTTATGAAAGGCACAGTGCACTCAAATTTAGGTCTATAAAAAATGTGTGGAGCTTTAATATTTTTTTTATTTTTCTTTGTACAGGATATCTACTGAATAATTCGGGGAGTGTGGTAGGGAACTTTTATTATACCAAGAATGTCTTAGCTACTGTATTACTTAGAGAACTTCTAGGTGGTTTCACTAGATGAAAAAATAGGCTATTAAATATATTCTTTATATGCTTGTATTATATTTGGGACACACTGTATACCTACACATATCAAAAAATAAAAAAATCTGGAATTTTATAGCGAGATAACACCTTTTTTTTCTATTTCCTGGATTATTTATCTGCAAAATATCTGTAACCTTCATTATTATTGATGGTTATTTATCTATTCTGTAGATGCATCTAATCAACTGTCTATAAAAAGTAGGTACTCTATTAAAATTAAGAATGTATACTTACATAACATAAGACATTATGCTTAGAAGAAATAAATTCAACTTGGCCACCAGCTCTAGTTTCCTCCTTCGGTTTCCTTTTCCTGGTACAACCTCAACAATTCCATGGCATCTTGGGCCTGCCTCTTCTCGCAGAGATACCGGCCGGAGGCCTCTTTCAAGTGCTCCAAAAACAGTCTATCGGGGAAGGTAATATCGACAAGAGACTCGGGGTCCATGTCGCTGAGTAATTCTAATTCCGGCCCGCCGAGCAGCGAGAGATGACATAAATTGTTCTTTAATTTATCCACTAACCCGACCAACTGCTGGCCGCCTTTGCTGTCGTCCACTTGATCGAGGCTTAGTCGGCACGGAGGCTTCTGGGGCATCCAGTGCTGCCCCTCCTGGAGGATCATCAGGCTGGTGTTGGTGTCCAGAGTGGCGAAGTACTCCTCGTCGTCGATCTCGGTGCCGTCGGTCTCCAGCACCACTTTGATGGTTTCGTTGTTGTCGATGTTAAGTTTGTCCCGCACTTTTGAGGTTAGGTCTTCGAGGGACTCCGCCACGACGCCTTTCTTGGTGTCGCGCGACAGGTCCGTGATCTTGAAGGGTTTGCCGGGCTGCGCTGCTTCGAGTTCCATACTTCGGCAGGCTGTTCACATTTAATAACGAAGGGTGAACTTCTCACCTTGGACTCTTTGTTTAGACTGCGAGAATTCGAAGGTTGCCGCCCTCCAGACTCGCGTATTGGGGGTTGCCGGCCACGGCGCATGACGAGCAAAGGGTCACTCGGGTTCATAGATAAAATCGATATGTTTAGGAAAATTTCTAATTCTACGAATTTTGCCAGACGTAGACTAGAGTTTCTTTTTTAATTTTAATCGTTACATTCATTGGAATTAGAAATTATTCATTCATTTTATAAAGTTTGACACTTCGAAATAGGCAACACTTTATACACATGGATCAAATTTTTTGTTGAATATTATCACTCATTTTTAACATTAATTATTATTTTATTAGGAATGTTTTATTGTTGAGTATAGATTCATTTTTTAAAGGAGACTTTTGTCTTTAGCTAACAATAAAAGTAATTCTTCTTTTAACTCCAAAATGAGTTGATAGAGATAATAGCCTATTCTTTTAAAGAAAATTAAATTTGTAACAACTATTTGACAATTTTAATAATTATTCATTCTTTTGGAAAAGCAC
The DNA here is from genome assembly GCA_918026865.1 of Phyllotreta striolata. NCBI lineage: Eukaryota > Metazoa > Arthropoda > Insecta > Coleoptera > Chrysomelidae > Phyllotreta > Phyllotreta striolata. The sequence goes on from OU900095.1 coordinate 11,331,699, forward strand.
TAAAAATCAGGAAAAACAGTACCTAAATTGACCATTTTTTTAACACAAATCAATGTAGATGACCTATATCGTTCCTTCACTTCAGACTCTCAAGATTTCATGATTTTTATACAATTTTGGAGTTCCAGGAGTAAATAAATAAATAATTTAGTCACATGTATTTTATTTAATCTTAAAAATCTAACACATTCTCATAATTTCCTTAAAGTAATCGAGAACGAACAGGGACATTTTGGTAAGCTTATCACATATACATCTAATACACTTATTTTTTAGTCGATAGGATAAACACACACCAAAATAGCTCTATGTGCGTCAAAAAAGCAGTTAGAAAAATACTGTATTAGATAGTATTAAATGAAGGGGTTCATTTTCAGTCTGAATAGTACAGAGTTCACCGTTTGTACGGCCATTTTTTTATACAGAAATGAATAATAAACTCGAAAATACGATAAAAAATATTGAAATGTGAACAATATATGATATGTACATCAAGTTTACAAAATATATACTTTTAGATCATATACAATATAGCATATTTCCCAATTAAATTCGTACGATAAGTGACGGTTAAAGTAAACTTACAAGGCAATGTATGCAGCTACGGCAGCTATGAAATTCCAAATACCTGAGGACATTAGTTTCGCTAAGCATCTCAGTGATAAAACTTGTTAAAATGCCCCTAACATGACTCAAGATACACAGATTTTAATGCAGCATACAAATTAAACTGTTATAAACTACTTTTAGAATAAAGTTGTTATATTTACCAACGAGGCATGAATGTTATTAACAACAAAAACTAGACAATAATCTATACTGCCAACAAATTCCTTTATACTTATCGAAACCCTTACAAAATAAAACAATAATAAATTAAACATATACGAAAAGAGCATACCATCTGTGTACCTCAAACAAACCTCAATTACAACAAAGTGCACGGGGTCTTCTCCCTGAAGGGATTGACCCTTTGGCTGGAGAATCCCACGAGCAGGCAATCATCCTGCTCGTGTTCGCTGATGTATTTGATGATGTCTTTGACAGCCATGGAGACTGGTATCCTCTTCACCGCCGCTTCTCGACGGAGCTGTTCGGTGACCAAACGTTGCTGCTGTAGGTTTGAGGCAACCATGTCCATCAACGCTGTATCTGACAGAACTATGGTGAATAATTTTGCGGACGATGTTAGAGAGGAAACAAGGGTGCGGCTGGTTAACCGCTACCTAATTTCGGGTATTCGTTAGCGTGTTGGCACTTCGTTGCAATGTAGGCAGGTTCGTTACTGGAAATAGGGAAGTCGAATTGTAGTCGCCAAAATGGTGGATTCAATTAATTTTGTATTTACCTTTGTAAATTGTTGCTCACATTTAACAACTCAACTGTCAAGTAGAAACTAGAAAATGTTCCAAGTGTCAACAATGTCAATACTGTTGTTTTAACAACTGTCATTAGTGTCAATTTATTTTCACCTGTGGCCTTTACTAATTGTGGATACAAGCTACATTGACACAAATTTATAAAATGGGATCGTTACGACAAATGATAGCAACAATATTATTTTTAACAAAGATAATACGTTATAATATGAAGATATTGTACAAAAATAAACCACAAATTTATTAAACTTTTTCAACGTTTTATACAAACAATATATGAACTATAAAAAAATATGTGATTGAAGAACTAGATTAGAAAAAAGTGGTAACAATAATTTTTAGAAAACAGAACTTAAATTACATCGACAAAATACTTGACGAAGTGAATTTTAAATTAATTGTACAACTTATTAGCAGCTAATACTCAAAATACTTTGTCAATATATTTTACAACTTTGTAGAAAAGTAAACAAATATACAAATTAATTACGTAAATATGCAACAGCTTCCTCATATTTCATATCGTAGCATTCCATGAATATCCTCAAGCATAATTCGGCTAATAACACAGTAAAACAATATCTGTTGTTGAGATCATTGGGATCAAATTCATAGGTAACCAGTTTCATTAGAAACTCTATTTGCTTGAAGTTAAACACAATGAAGCCCGGAGGAAAATTACTATAAATATTAAAATTGTCTTGTAGACGTTTGTCATCATTAACGCCTTTCTTTTTCTTAATAGCAACAAGATATTTCTTATTTCTTTCGAATGCAGACAATAATTGTTGACTAGACAAATGCTCGCAATCTAAAATGTTTTCTTTCTCGTTCAGAGATTTTCTAAATGAGCGCAGCTTTTGGGAATGTTTTTCTGAAAAATCGGTCAAGAAGGAAGTTTTTTCTAATTTGGCTTTAATTTGATTGTAATCTTCCTTTTCCTTCAGCAATTCGTCGATTGTTGGGATTATCACATTGTATTTCTTGAAGAAAGCCTTTTGTTCCCTGGTGGCTTTAGTTTCTTTTATGGAACTAGATTTTCCTGGACTCTCAGAAGAGATGTCTAAACTACTTGAAAAGTCGCTTCTCGTAGAGTTTGAGCTGCTGCTCTTTGATCTAGTTGAGATTTTTGTTGAAGAAGTTCCGATAAGCCTTTTCGAATTTGTAATTTTACTACTGCTGGGAATGTTTTGTTTAGTTACATCTTGACCAGGTTTTTGATTCGCTTTGTGTTCATTTGGACTTTGTGAATTTAACAATGGGATTTTTTTAGCTAGCCAATCATCTAACTTTTGGTTTCCAATTGGAAAATCTTTGGTTTTGCGTATCTTTTCTTTTCGAGGATGTTTACTCAGCCATGCTGATTTCTTTTTATCTCCAGATGAGCCTTTCTCTTCTACAGGTAATTTGCGTTTTTTAGCTAGCTCCATCTTGGGCGAATCCTTTTCTTTAGCTTTTCTGGAAATGCTGCTACATGTGCTTGATGATTTCTCTTTCTTAACTTTTACTTTACTTTCTATAGTAAGCATTATTATTAACTTTAATTTATTTGTTATATGTAATAACAACTGTCAGTAGATTCGTCTTGCTATGTGATCTAAAAAATAAATCAAACTATTCAGTGGATAAAGGCACAACATAAAGATTTTGCTTACTTTACATTATATGTTACATCACTTCAGCAGGCTGGGTAGACCAATTTTATTAATGTAATTTACAAATTAGGCATTATTGGAATAAATAAATCGCCTCATAACACTAAACAAATCACAATTTGAACAAAAAATCTGGCGCCCCTTCACAATTCACAACACAGATATAGGGCACATAGAACAATTTTATCAATGACATGTGACATAAAACATTGGAAATAGACCTATTCAGTTTACGAAAGAGAGTGATGGAGTTATTTGATCAACATAAGAGAATAAAAGAAACAAATATGTTTCACGCGCAATCTGTGGAACCATTTAAAATCTGCGCAAACATAAGTGCAAGAGAGATGAAATATTTGGCCTATTTCTTTGCTGATTGACAGACACATTGAATGATTCTTAGATGAAAACTGTTTTAAATATAAAAAAGAAGAGACCAACTTCAATCTTAACCCTATTTTGTTTCCGTTTGATGTTTGTTTATGTTCAGTGTGTATTATTTTTTAACAGTATTTCTTTGTATTATTTAGTATATTTATTTATAAAGGTAATAATTTTTTGTATAGGTCAATGGGATTATTTTTTTGAAATATATATTATAGCAAACCGATCAAAAAGCATTTTCGGAAACTTTGTACTAACCCTCTTACTCTTTCTTAGACTTGTACGTAAATATTAAGCCTATAACCCCTTTCTGGGCAGTAAAAACAAATTTGTATCGAGTCACCGCGTCCATTAAATCCGACGGATTGTTGGATAATGACAAATGACGTCTTCAGTTGTCGTTGTCTGGTTGTCAGAACCGTATTTTACCTGAGGTGCGTTCGTTTGTTCGTTTAGATGTCCAGCTAATTGTCCACAGTATGCGCGCGCAGCACAGGTTAAACTGAATAGGTCTAATAGACCTATTCTAATTACCCCATCTGTCACTTTACTTGGTCAAATGTCAACTTCATCCTTCAATTGTTGCTGCCATTTTTCATATATGTTTTCCTGATACACTCATTTTGTAGTTTAACAATTTCGTAATTATACCTAAATTATAACATCGAAATGGAGGCAGAGCCGAACATTAATGAACTAGGAGATAAAAAATCGTACGCCGGCATACCGGAGGCGGAATTTGTAGTAAGTTTTATTAGAAATATAGCAATGAAGTCTAAAAATAAATTGTAACCTAATTTGTACGTTTTACCGTGTGTGAATTCGATTTAAAGGAAGATGTGGACGCCTACATGCAAAGATCCGAGAACAACAGCAACGTAGACGAAGTGCTAAAAAGATTAGATAGCCAACACTCGAAATACAAATTCATGGAGTATAACCTTCTTTCCAAGAAGAAGAGACTGTTGAACCAAGTGCCGGAACTGAAGAGATCGCTCACGATGATTGAAAAACTAGAGGAAGAAAAGGAGGACTTCGAAACGCAGTTTCTTCTTAGTGAACAAGTCTTCGCAAAGGCTAAAGTTCCTCCAACGGACACTGTTTACCTGTGGCTCGGTGCGAACGTAATGCTCGAATATAGTTTAGATGACGCCAAGAAATTGTTGAGTCAGAATATAGCAGCGGCAACGAAAAATTTGGGATATGTAGAACATGACCTGGACTTTTTAAGGTAACGAATTCCCCTACAGGTTGTCCCAGCTTCAGTTATAATTCTTAACTTTTTGCAGAGATCAATTCACAACCACAGAAGTTAATATGGCACGTGTATTCAATTGGGACGTCAAGCGGCGTCACGCTCTGAAGGCGGCGGCAAAATGATTACAGTGATATTAAACATAGAACTTTTTATAAAACGGTTATTTCAAAATAATTTCACTGCGTACGAGTATTGGCACGTACGGAATTTGCTCGCAGTTTTATTTTAATATTGTTTATTAACTGCATAAATAAAAAATGATATTTTGGACACTTTGGGTTATGTATTTAATTTGCATTTGCAAGGCTAACATTTGTACATTAATAATTTTATCACAAACAAATGTGAAATAATTTAATTGGTGCTTATAAACATATTAACATAAGGACATGTTTGAAGGAACAAATTGGAATTTCTGTAGTAATTGTACTTTACAAAATGGCACAGCAAATGCCAGTTCATTGAAAATAAAACGAGAAATAAATAGTTAAAGCCTTTTTATAATAGTAACGTTTTTAACGAAACAAGTGAAATAAGCGATGTAATGAATAAAACCATGATAATAATTAATAAATATTTTAATAACTCAAAGAATTATCATATTTTTCATTGTATCCTTAGAAATAATTAAGTAGCAGATTTATAGAATGACTAACTATTGGAAACAATTTGTAATAATTAAAAATAAAGCTTAATTCAATACGAACGAAAATTAACCAAGTTGCAATATGACAGTCAATAGTATAAAATAATTCCCAATTAAATTATACTCAAATTTACTTTGCAATTGACTAGAAAACTGCTCGAAAACTGCTCGACTTATAACGCAAGGATATATTTATCCGAAGCAAACGTTACCTTAAATTTTTGAACAATATTTAACGAACATTTCTTTGATTATCTAATTATTTTATGACCAGATATTTTCTCCGTCTAATCTTAATTTAGAAGATATTTACTATTAGAAGATGAAAATACCAAGCCTCAAGTCATTGGATTGCATTGCTTTGCCCTAAAATTAAACAATTCTGTACCTTCAGTGATTCACACTGAATTTTAACCTGTTATTTAAATAACTAATAAATATAAATGCTAGACATTTTATATAAAGTTCATTTTAAAGTCTTCAAAAGACCAATTACACGCCTGAAAAATCCTTTCACGCCTTTAAACACAACATCTATCTCAAAATTTCCCTCGTTATACTTATTTACAAAAAAAAAATGCACAAAAACAAAACATTTCATCCTGACTCAAGTCAAAAAATAAAATTTATTATAACAGCGTTTATATTAATGGAAATTAATCATGTACTTGAATATACTAGTCACTTCACGTTCCCATCAGCTTCGTTGGGACTAAACCACTCGATAAAAATTGGGAATCCATTCTGTTGTATAAAGACCAATACTAATCAAGTACACATAATGAAATAAACAAAATGAAAGGAAATATTCTCGGTTCTGCGATTACTGCACAGGCTGCTCCTCTCCGGCCGGAGACTCCGCTGCCTCCGACTTGGCCACTGAATGGACGGACTTCGTTTCAGGGTCTTCGTTTTCGGCAGCTGCCGCTTTAAGCACCTCGATCTCGTCTTGCAGTTGCTTGATGCTCGAGTTGGCCTCGTCCAATTTGGCAGTCAGCTGCTTGTGCGTCTCCAAGCCGGCTTGCAAAGACAACTTCTCGATAATGTAACTGTAATCGAGATGTTAAGGAAACATCATGGAAAGTTTGTGGTTGGGTACAAGAAATCTGGATGGTTACAGGACTGATAATGTGTGTGAAGTCCGAAATTACAGTTTGCGTATTATTTATTAAAAGGATACTTTAAAGCGTCTTCGGGTTTATCGACTTCTTCGTAAAGGTTGACTAGAACCTTAGTTAGAGCATCCATGATACCGGCTTTTTCGAGGTATTTGCGGAATTCCTCTCGTTTGCCTTCAGACGGCTTGAAATGAAAATAATTATAAAATTATGACAGATGTTTGCTAGAATTCTTACCTTGTATGTTTGGGGAGTGCTCATTGTTACTTAAATTATAAAGTAATCAGTTTACTGGAATCGTATGCGATATAAATTATCGGATTTTTTTAATTAGGACGATTTCTCAAAAAATTGACAGACGTTTAAGAACCTTTTTATCACAGTTGACACAGTCAGTAATTTATGTAAAAGAAATGCAGCGAGTTTAATTTACAAAACACTTGGTTAATTTAATTTTTGGGTTGATTTTTTTTAAACTTAATACTGTAACACACTACTGATTTTCAAATGACATAACATAAAATAATGCAAAGTTGGAATTTACTTGTTTGATCAATTTTTTAAGTTTTAAGCTGTAATTATTGATAATACGTACAATCAGTTTATTGGTTAATCGTTCATACACCTGTCAATTATTTTATATCGACCAATCACGTTGAAACAAAAAACTCGTGAAGATGAGGCTTAATGCTAATAAATATGTTTAAAGTTGGTAGCACTGCTTCAGAATAACCAACAAATTCAATTATCAAAAGTCATAACAATTTTAAACCCATGCTCCTAATTATTTAAAAAAACAAATTAAGTAACAGTTAAATATTTCTAGAATATGGATATTACAACTAGCCTTATTGTAATACTAGTACTATATGGTGTCTTACTATTTTTTGACAATTTTTTCAAGGTAAAACACTATGATTTTCTAACACCAACCCTTTTAAACCATTCAATTTCTTTCAGACATGTGCACATTATCCTTACATAAAATTTTTAGAAGGTACAGGATTCGAAATTAAATTTTTTTCAATCAAATGGCGAACGAAAGCCTTCAACAGGTTATTAATTCGGTGGGGAAACAGTAACCTTAGGTTCTTTGATTGGTGGTTCACCGCAGGCCTCTATTGCACCTTATGGTTCTTACCAATCGCAATAATACTTATGCTATACAGCGTGTTTCAAAACTTTCTCACTACACGGGACCAGCAAATTTTAATAGAACCAGTTGTTCCGGGGGTAAATTTACCTGCCTCTGAACTCGGTTATTACAGCTGTTCGCTCATCGTGTGCAGTATTATTCACGAACTGGGGCACGCATTGGCGGCAGTTTTAGACGACGTTAACCTGCTAGAAGTAGGTGCTCACGTATTCTTCGTGCTCCCCGTAGCTTACGTAAACCTAGCAACGGATAAATTATTTGCAGTAGAACGCAAGAAGACTCTAAGAATAATTTGCGCTGGAATTTGGCACAATTTAGTTTTATCGCTAATAGCAGTTATTATCTACTTGTTACTTCCTTCGATGTTTAGCATTTTCTTTTCAGTGAATAAAGGAGTTACCGTTAGTCAGATAGGCAAGAACTCTCCGATTTTTGGCCACAAAGGGTTGGTTACCGGTGATGTTATTTATAGAATAAACGACTGTAAAGTGTTCGATGAAGACAGTTGGTATGGCTGTTTGAGCCGAGTTAAAAAGCAACAGGCAGCGTTTTGCATTAACCACGATTTGATTCGCAGTTTGGACGAAAGCGTGCCATTGAAGCATTCCGATAACGGTAAATTGGATTGTTGCGATGGGGCGAAATCGGAAAACTTCTGTTTCGAGCACTTGTCTTCAAACGATGATGATGTGTTGGAATTGCCCAATCACGCTTGCCTTCCTGCCAGAAAGGTGATCGAGGAGTCTCCTAATATTTGCACTTCCTCGCCTCATTCGTGCCCCATTAACAGATTTTGCTTTAGACCAATATTAAATAACACAGCAAGTATAATGACTATAACTTGCAGGAATAAGTTAGTAATTTATTTAGGGTATCCCGAAGATGTTTCGAGATCGACTGAAATATCCTCTTACATACCAAAATTATTTTTTACTAGTCCATTTCTACCCGATTTAGTTACGAAATTTACCATGTATTTAGCTTTTATATCTTTTGGTCTAGCGATAGTTAATGTATTGCCGTTTGTTTTCATGGATGGGCAGTATATTTCAGAAATAATTGTAGACATTTTGTTGAAGAAAAGGATCGGCAATAAAAAATGTAAATTAATTGTGGGTGTTGTAACAACACTCTTCACGTTGATGTTGTTGTTGCACTGTTTGTATTTTTTTTACAATAAAATATTTGTATGAGCATTTCTACATAGGCAATCATTTAAACCTTTATGTCAAAATGTCCCTCTTACAATCCTACTATTCTGGTTAATATTTTTACAATAGATTATTTTGCTAAGTTTATGGATGTTTCTAGTTCTTTTAAGCACCTTTCGCCGTATTTTATGTACATTTTTATTGTAATTTCGTCCGTGTGATGGGAGTTATTCCTAAAATCGGTTCTAGCCCAAGTCCTTAATTCCTGGCGATAATTTTCATCAGGCACTCCTTTTATTGCACGAAATATTTTCCTGTACAAAGTTTTAACTTCTTGTCTCAAGATGAACTAGAAAATATATGTTGTTTTATTAAAGTAAATATTGTTGTTCTGAACCTACCTGTTTTAAACTTAAAATTGGCTTATTTAAATTCGACATAGGCTTTAGTTAGCAAGACTGAAATCAAATTTATTTAAAAAAAAGTTTTTAATTTTACAATAAAATTAGGTTATTTTATTCTTATTTTTAGTATATGGCCTTTATCTTTACAGTTATTTGAACATGGTTATTTTTAGGTTTTTAAAAATTACTTTGACATTTGACGTTTTTGACAGTAATTGTAATTGATGTGAGGGGGGATTAGGAAAATATGTTAAAAAGTTATTAAATTTTCTGTGATAATTAGAAAAAATGGAAACCATAGTATTAGCATTAGATTTAGAGAAAATTTGTCGTGTTTGTTTGTTACAATCCGATTCAATGTTTTCCATTTACAGCCAGTTATTCGATAATATTACTGAAGAGAAAATGCCCACCATTTCCAACATATTAATTTCCATTTCAAACATGAAGGTACCCAATATCAAATTATTGTAAACAACAACTGTTTACTTATGTTGTATTCTTTGCAGATACGCGAATACGACAATTTGCCAACCATGATTTGCACAAGGTGCATAAACAGCGCTCATATTGCATACAAATTTCAGCAACAATGTAACACATCTCAGACTATACTAGAATCTTATTTAGAGCAAATTAAAATGAATTCTCCAATACGTACGCCCAATACAGTCGATGATCTCTCGCACAGTATTGTCGATGATCTCTCGCACAATATTGTTGATGATATCTCGCAGAATATTGTCGATGATCTCTCGCAAAATATTGTCGATGATCTCTCGCAAAATATTGTCGATGATCTCTCGCAAAATATTGTCGATGATCTCTCGCAGAATGTTGTCGATGATCTCTCCCACAATATCATAGATGATCTTTCACACAACATTGTCGATGATCTGTCTGCAAGCTCTATAAAACTGGAATCTGATGAATTGAATGACACTCAGTATTACAATAGTTCAGAAACAGATTTGTTGTTAGACGACAAAGAAGACTTGCTCGCCGAGGGCTTGGAATACATTGCTAACGATTGCATGATTAACGAGGAAAAGAAAGTTTTCGAACAAAGTTTAATCGACGAAGAAGAGAGGGATAACGATGACTGTGATGATTTAAAGAGCTGCATTCCCCTAGGAGAAGAGACAGTAGACGATTTGATCGATAATTTCAGCGTAGAAAACTTAGAATTGATCTCTCCTAAGCTGGATTTTAACTTAAACGTACGAAGGTCAGGGCCCAGTCTGATACCTCCTCCGGATCCACCTCGTGTACCAGCTCGAATAAAGAAATGCCCCAGTATGGATTATTACAAAAAAAATGAAAACGATGCAATCGTAAGTATAAATAAAAAACCTTCTGTTAACTAATCGCATATAAATTAAATTCTCTTTAAGTTGTACGGATGCAACCAATGCGATCAGTCCTTCAGCACCCCTAACGATCTAAGAATCCACTTTAAAACGCACGATGAAAAGAGACCATACTCTTGCACTGATTGCAAAAAAACGTTTAAAACATACGCCCATTTATTGTTCCATATTAGAAGGCACGCTGAGAAAAAGATATTTGAGTGTAAAGAATGCGGGAAAAAGTACAAACAGTCCGGTACTCTCACTGCTCACATGAGGATTCATACTGGTAATTGACAATTAATTGGCAGCTTTAAATATTATTAATTTGTTGGGTTGCTTTAGGTTCTAAGCCGTATTTGTGCTCGGTATGCGGCAGGGGCTTCAGGCAAGCGCCTGATCTTACTTACCACATGAGAACCCACACCAAGGAGAAACCGTACATGTGCAGCATCTGCGGCAAGACAATGTCCATGCAATGCCATTTGGTCCAGCACATGCGATCCCACACCGGCGAGAAACCTTTCAAATGCCCGTAAGTACAATTCTCAAAGCTCCTTATTTATTTATTTATTATTTACCAGGAGAAATACATGTTATAACAGAACATGTCCTATAGAGATAAATAATCTGTACATAGGCCCCGTATCAAAACATACACTTACAAACTAAGAATATTGCACAAAATATCTTAAACTGAAAAACAGAACTACCAAGATCATCCAAGTTATCAAAAATTAACAACAGTCCCACCAAATAAATAAATTAAATTATCAGTCTCAACAAACAATATAAATAAATAAAACGACAAATCTCTAATGTATCATGTATACATATCCCCAATACATCAAATCCAACTAAAATTCTAATAATTAGACTTTATCCTTTATTTATTTACTAACTACTTTATTTATTAACTATATTATTAAGTTTTTAGCTTATTTTAACAGTAACTCTGTTAAAGTTCAGAGCCTTTAACTCACTGGGTACTGAATTAAAAACTCTGATGGCAAGCAGCTCATTATTCTTTTCGCTGACAGCTAATCTTGTTTTTGGCATAACTATACCTTTACTTCTTGTTCTGCCTTGTGAGTGGTGATACGTGTTTTTTAAATAATTGTTTTCACTACATAGAGATTCACGTATAAACATCTGAGATAACCTCAGTGGCAGAACAAAAGGCTGATTACCATATCCAGTTATAATCTTCAGGATTCTATCCTGGAGTTTTTGCAACAGATTTAAACTTGTTTTATATGCTCCTCCCCATGCAATGATACCATAGGTTATGCAACTATAAGGTAGTGCATAGTAAACTCTTAACAAGTTTTGAGTTTTGACTATTACTCTACAACAATCGTCTGCCTTTCAGCAAATGCGACAAAGCTTTTCCTTCTTCTACGAGGTTAAAACGCCACTCTATCGTCCACACAGCGCTCAAACCGTACAAGTGTACGGTGTGCGAGAAATCGTTCAATCGAAGCAGCAGCCTAAAAGTACATAACAGAACTCACACCGGAGTCAAATCTTACAAATGTCCCACTTGCAACAAGAGCTTCTTGTGGGCGCACTCGCTTCGATCTCACGCCGTCACGCACATCAAAAATTCCAAGGAGGACCTAAACGATATGAACGAGCTTTTAGAGGTAAACGACAATTCTCTACTCAAATTCACCACCATGACGATTTACTCGGACGAGAAGACTCCCATCAACGAGTCGTTCGCGATATTTTCGAGCGGGGATTTGGAGTCCGGGAGTAAATCGTTCCAGATTTGCGCCGTTTCTACGGGCGAGCAAACCGAAGGAGTGGAAACGTTTACGCTGTATTCAGCCGACGAAACAGGCCAGGTCAAAGGTTCCGTTAATTCCATACAACTATCCAATGTTAGCATGTAATCGTAATATTTCACTGTGGGTACTAATTACTTATATTAATCGTTACTTGAACTTACGTCTGTTGAAGGTACTAATTGATCTATTCGAAAAAGATGGTGTACTGTTTTCAATCGATGTCTTGACTTTGAGCATGCCATGTTGTTTAGGTGTTTTCAGCATCTAATGCGGAAATATTTGTACATGAAATGTTTAATGTTGTTCTAGTCGTACTTAGGTACATACTACTTCACTTGTTTGAATTTAGTTGAAAGAGTTTAGGACTAAATTGTCTGCTTTATTCGCTGAAACGAATAATCCACCTGTGTGCTATTCAATTAAATCGTTTCTGCGAACGAAGTTATTAATACATATAAATAAGTTGAAAGAATTATAAGTATTGATTTATATTTTTTATTTCGTGTTTTAACGATTTTTTTATATTTTTTTATTTTTACTATTCAGTATTGATTTGCTCGTTATTTTCTTCTAGTAAATTAATATCTTTAATGTGATTAAATGTGATTTGTTGTCTTTAAATGTAAATATACAATCATATAACTGGTTAATTATTGTTACTTACTGTATAATGTAAATCTGTAACTTCAAAACTACAAATTTTCAATTCATTTTACTCTCATTTCCAGCCACATTCAGTATTTATTCAATGAAACTCAACAATTGATCTTATTAAATATTATATAATTTATGTTTTGTATGTACAACATATACAAACGAGGAACAATAAAAAATTAATACAACATATAAAAAAATATATAACCCTGCTCGAAAAATCAGTACAACGTTATTTACAATATTTACAAATTCAACTAAATTTAATTAAAAAGAACTAGATAATTTACAAGCTGCCTATATCGTTAAACCGTTTCAATTTCTCTGGGAACGGATCTTTGAAGAGCACCGGGTCCGCTCTAAACTCGACGGACCGGAGGGGCATCCGGCCGAAGGCCCTTTCGAATTTGCTGATGCACTGCGATCGCTCGACCATGTGCCCCAAATCCGCCGATAGCATCTCGTTGCTGGCGCACTCGGGACACTTGAACTTCTTCCTGGGCGCCACCTTGATGGGCGGCTTATCCGTAATGTTAGCCACCAAAAAATTCATCGCTATGTCCTCGCAGTTCATGTGCTCGTCCACCCAATCTCTCACTTCGACGGGAAGGTGTTTCGTGTATAAATAGCTCCAGTATTTGTGTAGAAAAGCTGCTCCGGTGAGTACCATGGATATTTCGTTCATCCATTCCGATTCGTATTTCCAGGTGTTCGTTACGTTGTCCCATATGTGGGTTCGAGAAGGAAATCCTGCAAGGGGATTTGGGTTAGTACATGAGGGTAATTGGAGGAGAATTTTGATGCGCTTACCAACTATTCGGTCTGGAAATTCCCTCCAAACTTCGTACGCGAATTCGATTTCATCCGATGTTAACATCACGATATCGTCGTCTAAGTGTAGGACTGCCTCCGTTTCGATTTCCTTGAACGGGTAAAATCTGTTCGATAACTTATTAGCTCTCGTCCTAATAATGTTTATAGGTTTCTGAATTTTTGGAAATTCCGATACTGAAAAAAGCGGGTATCAAAAAACCTAAGAAATCGCGTAATTAAGAATACACTTACGAGGAGGTGGGTTTTTCTTCTGATTATTCCATACGACTATAATTTTCATCAAACTAGGAACTTTCGATAATCTTTCTACAAGCGTGAACAAACTGTCCACTCTATCGTACGTTAAAATAACAGCAGAAAACCCGTGCGACTTCGGGGAAGTCATTGGAAAGAATAAAGGATTTCGATTGATCTACAACAAAAAAAAACATCCATAAAAATCACATAATACAAGGTGTCCCGCTCTGTGTCTATTCTTATGCGGGACACCAACTAAACAGTACTCGTCAAGATTCAAACACTCACTTCGTCAGACCTCAAATTAACCTCGTCGTAGGTCCTGCTCAAATGTGGATAGACCCTCTCCTGCAGCACATCGAGAGCGGTCATGACGATTTTCTTCATGTTCGCGAAATGCGCCGCGTAAATGTGCAGCAAAGTGCGCTGCATTTCGACGATCCTCTTCTCCGACACGCCATTCACCACGTCCATGAGCGTACCGATGTGGCTCTCCATCACGAACAGCGCGAATCTCTTCCAATCGATGGTATCGTGGAACGGCATCACGTGGCCGTCCGAAATTATCACAGGTATGCAATTAGCTGCCATGGCTTCCAACAGAACGAATTGACCCATCCTAATGGACACGAGTGGATTGTTAAAGGGATAGATTGAAAAATGTCAAAAAATAAGGTACCTTTCTCCGCGGAAGACGAGGCAAAAGATGGACTCTTTGAGTACTTGGGGGTAGTCGAAGGTTTGCCCGGTTTCGATGTCGCATCGTTGGGTGTATTCGTGCCTGTGACAGGCGTCGAGTATTAACAGGTAATCGTGATGGTGGTAACGCAATTTCTGGAGTTCGTTGAGAAAGAACGGATCGACGTTTATTTGGGAGGACGTCGCCAGCCAAGATCTGAAATATTCGTTTCGTAAAGCCCCCGTATAATCTTTTCCAAGCTTTGATTTTTCTAAGATAAAAACAATCAATTTCTAAAGAGTCATATTAACAAAATTGATGTTAAAATTAACCTGTATGTGACAAATTGAATTATACATATTATAATTTTCTCACATGATTTAAGCAAACGACTTCTACAATTAAATTTTATATCTACTCTATTGTTCTCGGAAAAGCGACTTATTATTAATGTACTTAGCGAAGTACGCATAAAATGGAAAATAAAACGAAACCAAATTGTGCGATAAATGTTTGATATTGAACTTTCTTCATGGTGTATTTTAAAAATGATTAGCTCGCTATCAATTTCTTACTAAAACTGACACACAAAAGTGGAAAGGTTAATTTTTATCAATTAACTAATTAAATAAATTATTAATTAGTCGAAATTATGCCAATGGCGTTTTTATATGATTAATTCCAAAAATAGAGTTAAATATAGTGAGAGAAATATAGTGAATATCTCACTAACCTTTTATGAGATATATTCCTTACGGCTCCTAATCTAGCTACAGGACTAAATACCGGTATTGAAACATCGAATTTTTCTCTGAAGGTGTAGGTGTCGAAACCTGCTCCGGCTATCATTGCCTTGCCTACATCTAATTCGATCACTTGAGCAAAGTCCGGGGAATTGCCGGATATCATGTTGAAAATAAGGTGGTTCTCACCTCCCCGCCAACTATAAACAAATAATATTATTTGCATTATCATTTAAAATAATCCAACAATTTGTAGAAGTACACATTAATCATCTTATAATACTTTATTGTTATATCTTTTATGCACATTCGATATAAAAGAATTATTATCAAAGAACTTGTATGTCCAGTGCATACAATTTACCAAAATTTAATTCGAATTACTCTTGAATTGTTTGGTCCTTGAAAACCCAGTAAATCGAATAAAAATATATCTGGTACTTGTTTTTATAAAAATATCTCGTATGTTAAGCGTTGCTTTATTATTATAATAAATTAAATAATCGTTAAAAGTGTCGACGTATAATGGCACCCAACAAATAAATATCCATGATACAACTAATTAGAGAGAGTTTGAATGTAAAGTTCGCGTGATTGTCTGCACTTGTTTGCCGTCAATTACAGCATAATTGGATTTATGTAGTTTAGTTAAACCGTCGTCAAAAAACCCATTAAAGGCTCCAAAGTTTTTTCAACTGGAGACGTAACTCTCGTGAAAGACACTTGTAGTCTTCAAAGAAACCAAATTTCTCGCGCTCGTTAATATAAATAACAAGCCATTAAAATTTGTAAGACAAGTAGGTACACTTGAAGTCGATGATATTAACATTAACATGTCGATAGAGTAGCTGTTGAAATTCTTCGAAAATTAATTCATTAAAATTATTCTACTTCACCAAAAATATCAATTATGTAACAAATAGATTGATTGATTAGAATATTTTAAAATTTTACGATTAAATTTGGCATTCAGACAAGCAAAACAAAATTTAACAACAGTATAATGTATTCTATGTGTGTCATTAGATACTTACAGAGATGAATATTCAAAACAAAATAATTAAGCATCAATTTTATATTTAGGTACAGTTTGAGCATGTTAATTGCTTATTTTAATTATTTATCAATCAAAAATTTAAGCGTAATATGAGTGCCAAATTGCGTATAGAAATATTTAAACAAAGTACAAGGTATATTTATAAGAGGAATAATTAATTTTGAACCAATAGAAAACATCTCAGTTAAGAGAAATTGTAAAAATTTCAATGGATTGTTAAATAAACATTAGTAAGGTCATCAAATGATTTTTTTAATATTAATTGTACAGTAATCTCACAAATTACTCGCGAAAACCGCATGCTTGCGTAAACCATGTTACTCTGAATATTCTTATCAATTTACATTGCAAGTATTTGCAATTTCCTATTACTCGTTTTTGATAGTTCGAATGAAAGATAAGACGGTTTGAGATGGTGAGTGGAACTCCGAGTTCTTAATAAAAATTATAAATAAATGTACAGTAATTTTTAAAGAATTTGAGATGGAAATCATAAAATTTTTAATTTTCGGTTCAGTTTTAACTTTATCGCCATTCGATATTCAATTCTTTTGAGGTCGACCAATTTAGATTTAAATGTTAATGCTTGCTCAATTCAATTAAAACAATATTTATTGCGTGATTTAAAAAAAACGACATCAGTATAATCGTCTGGAAACGAAAACCTATTCGAAACAAGAGAGATAAATCCATATAATATAAGTAAGCCATAATCCTTGTAATGTAATATAGGCATAAAGACGTAATTCTATATTTATACGTAGAAGTATTGATTTTATTTAAAGAATGTGTTATCTTTATGAAAGATTCTCTTTCATTTTTATCTATGAAAACTAAGTTAAATTCCCAAGATGAACAGAATAAATACACCTTTTATGGCGGATTTATCAATGCTCAGATAAATCTATCTGTTAGATAATACCTTCTGCTAACTGTCAAGTATACAAAGAGTCTTTGTACAAAACTGTCAACCGTGATTAACTTTAAAAATTCAAAGACCTTAAAATTACAATGCTAGATAATTATACATCAATTGATCAATATATTAATTGCGTCACATATAACAACTTTATTTTGCAATTAAAACCAATTTACTGTTAGCCTACATAATAAGTACATAAAGTACATAAAGCATTACCATACATCACACGCTTTATGGTAAATAATCTTCACAAAGGATATAACAATTGTTATTTATATATAGGAACATAAAATTTACATTATTTTTGATGACTTCCTCTAATGACAAAAATAAACCTTTTAAAATAGTTGAAAACATGAAGATAAATTAACCGAATTATCTCTTGAAGCACTGAAAAGACCTAGTAATTTTAGACGCGCCAGTTAAAGGGATAATTAAGTGGGAAAACAACCTTCCGCAGTTTCCATTCGAAAAGAGATCGACGAATAAAGGCCCCATTTTTCCGAGGGTCGCCTCGTTCCTCGGCATTATCGGCTCTTCGAGCGGCCTTTGAAGCGACCTATCTGCCCGTAACATTGAAAAGAGGTCGTTTCGTAGCGCTACACATGTCAATTTGCAGCTTTTACGACTTCGACGCAGGATGTGGAAGCGTTTTCAAAAGGTCGACGTTACATTTTCGGCGTAATTATATCGCCTCGTACAATGGAAAATGGAAGAAAAAACAGGATGTTGCGAAGAAAGGGAATCGCCGGTGTTTTCAAATCGCGACCGGCGCGTTTGAATTCCAATTCATTCTAATTTCTAATCGCAAAGAAATGATTACATCAGAATTCAAAAGCTGTTGAGATTATTGAAAGCCGTTCGTGGGCGAACAAATCCAGTTAACTATAAGTTATATAGTCTTATTTTTAACCTCTGTTTAATTACATATACAATTGAAATTCGGAGCATGTAAACTCGCAATTCATCACTTTAATATATTTTAAGAATTTGCTAATTCACAGACGACTCGCACGCATAGTAAAGAGCGCTTATTATAAAGCAATCGATTGGATTCGGTATTTTAAATTCGAAGTAATAGAATTTCTAACTGGTATTTTGATGTCAAGGACTCTTCGGAATCGAAAAGTAAAATTACATAAGCCCATCTTCACAGCTTGGGGACTTTCTTGCTTGCTGGAGCTTATTCAATAAAGAAAATGATGAGTACTGTAAATTCGATGTATTTGTGAATTAATTGCATATTTCATTTAATTCCACTGTCATTTAATATGTAAAATTATATTGTTGTTTTAATCCCGCCTACCGGAAACATACGATTGTACGGGGTGTCCCAGAAACAGACCAAATTTTGGAATACAAAAAATTAGCTACAAAAAGATTTTGTAGGATTATGGACATATATTTAAATAATAATTTGCAATAGTCTCAACCTTTGTGACCTCTGTTTTTTAAAAACGGATCACCATTACCAGACTTCTTTTACATAATTGTCTACATATACAGGTAGATGCAAAATTGTTATGGGTGTAACAATGACTACTTCTATTAGTCTCATATAAAGAAAAAAGGAAGAACGATATTGTAGGGAGATTGCAACTTTCTCAATCTAATTACTGTAATTTTTATATTTCTTTCAACTCATAGGTTTGACCATATTGCAAACAATTTTGCATTTATGTGTATTTTTTTGTAAACATTGTTGTAAAATAACCTCGAGTTTTCAAATGGCACTGCGAAATAAGTATAATCGAAAAGCAGCTAATTAATGATAAAATTAATGCAAACAGTAGGATTTATCTCGACTAGCGAGATTAGAATTTTAATTTAATATAATCGTGATATGAATTCGATAATTTCATTATAACATAATAGTTCTATTATATCAGTAATGTGCTTATTTGATTTCATAAATCAACATTTTAAGTATGTAAATAAATTACTCTAAATATAGGATTTTTTCGTAAAATAAAATACTTACTATGGAAGAGAACTGAGAGCTCTAGACGTTAAATTCAGTCTAAGTCTATCTTGATTGAGAGTATCTATGGATGGAATAAAAATACAAGCCTCCTTCGGATTAGCCGTATAATATTTAGACTTGATCACAGCGTTAAGTAAATGATAATATTCTCTGGATAAGTGCTCAGTGGCGGGCACACCCCTTTCGTCCACATATTTCCTGAGGGGGTACACGTACACCGATATCCTATCATGTCCGGTATGGCCACATTTGTAGATGTTGAAGCAGTCCCAATGCGTGCATTGCGAATTTCTAGGAGTCACTATGCTAACACTATTCGTTAACTTCACTAGGGGTAGGTTATTCAAGTTGTGAAAATCGATTCTTTCATAACTTTTAGACGAATCGCTGGAGAGGTTTAATAGCGGGACAGAGAGTGCTATAAATATACAAATTATGAGTAAAACAAAGAAAAAATTTTTGTATCTTTTGTAGAGCGAGGACTTGGTGAAATTATAAACTTTGGAAATTGCGATTTTTGTGGGAACCGTCATTTTTTCTCGCACCTAATTCTGTAATTAAATGGTAAATGCATGGCACTGGGTTTCGGATAACTTTCACGCGAACGAAACTCACATATTTCTGTTTTAAGTCATGTTTTTCACTACACTTATATCTACTTGCAGGACACTCCTGTCATCTCCCTACAAAATGAGAAGCAAAAGTAAACAGACTGTTTTAAGGTTAGATGTCAGATATCGAATCAATTTGCGTTTGCGTTAAATCACATATTTGTTGGAGCATTTCATTTCGGAATAATCAAAGCAGTATAGGCAAAATGTATACACTGGAGTAAAATATGTTGCCAGTCATTTTTTCCATTGACAGCAATGATTTATCCATTTGTCATTGTCACTTGTCAATGGTAATTTTTCCGAATAGTCTTAGTACCTGTTTTTTTAAATATAAAAAGAAGAAGTTTATTGTATTTGTCAACGTCAAATCAATCGATTATCAATCAAAACATTACAATTATAAATAATGGATTTTAAAAAACGAACGATTCAGTTAACAATCAAATATTATAAAGCATCCAGTGAGTATACAATGCGAAACTAAACGCAGTTTCATATTTCACGCCTCCCGTTTAAAATCATTTGCATTTAACAGCTCTTATTGCACCTTATTTACAGACGATGAGAATCCCATTGTGGTAGAGAAGTCGATCGAAGTTGCACCGTACGCGGATCCCAATAACTTGAAATCAGAATTGCACAAAATGTGCAATGTTACCAAAGAAAAAGTAATGAAATTAAGGAATGCCGATGGGATTTTGGTGCCTATATCTTTCCTGACAGACCCTAACATACCTGACAGGTAAAATACACACTAATTGAATGGATATGGATAACCGATAAGTGCATAGTTGTTTGCAATATGGTCAATTCTATGAGTTGAAGAAAGAAAGATTATCAAAATGACAATGGTTAGAGTGAGAAAGTTGCAATCCCACAATGCCACTCTTTCTTATACAGATTACTCCATTTTTCATAGCAACATAGGCTATAGGTGCAACAAAAACAACTTCAATTAGACACTTATAAAGGAAAAAGAAAGAGTGACATTATGTCATTGCAACTTTTCACTCTGGCGACTGTTATTTTAATAATCTTTCTTTTTTTCAACTCATAGAAATGCCCATGTTGAAATCGCGAATGAAGCACGGTGTATATGGCTAATGTATGTTGTCTTTGTTGCACCCATATTGCATACAACTTTGCAGTTATCTGTATATTCAATTATGAGTAACTGACTCCAATGTTGATATGTAAAGAATTAATATTTTCACCACTAAATCTGTATTATAATTTTATAGGTGTTTCCAAATTGATGTCACTTACATATCCTACAGAGGTGAGATTGCAACAAAAATGCATTCTTCCTACTTTAATTTGTTTGATATTGCAGACAGGCCTACTGCGAGTTTGCTGCAAGATGCCTACGTTGATGCTGTTCAACAGAAAATAAGGACATTGGAGAGTCGAATTGCACAATCGGAATTATTGTTGCCCCAATTGGAGTGGAGAAGACAGGCTTACATGGAAGACACTCTTAACGGATTGCTCTATAAAGTCGGCTTTTTAAATCGCAGATTTGACGAACTCTTACCCCAATTCAGGGTCAAACAACCAGAAAATATGGCTTAATATTGAACATTATTATCTAAAATATGTTTGTGCACTGTATTAGAATAATTGTATACTGTACTAGCACTTTTCTCAGTGTATTTTAATTTTTCTTTGTGATATTAAACGTTAGAATTAAATTTGTAAAAATGAAACTTTCTAGTTGTTTTTAATCTACTAAAGAGGAAAGTATTGGATTCAATATGAACTAAGTTTTATTATGCTTTGGGAATTCTCATACCATTTTAAGACTTTCAAGTGGTTTTTAAAGGACTGCAAACTTGAAATTAAAAACTAGCCAAAACTTTCATCATAAAAGCTTCTAAAACCATAGAAATATTTTCCAATAGATCAAACAATAATTTCAAGCTTTCACAGGGTGGTAACGGCAGTTCCAATCAAACAAATTTAAACCTAAGAATATATAAACGAATTTATTCATCCACGCCTAGTAACAACTCATTACAGGAAGTATGTTCTGGGTTTGCGGACAGAGAAGCGGTTCATAGACTTGTGTTGGATACGTTTGGGCAACGGGAACCGAATCTTCGAATCGTGGAATTGTTTGACTTGTGGCCTCCTGGTGTCGCTCGACTTGACTTGTTCCACTTTAATAATCTGTAATAAAACATTAACTCATATAGTATATAAATTAATACGAACAAAGAAGATTAAAATGGCGAAAATTATGAGGATTGTTAAGGCACTGAAACCAGGAACTTGACCACTAAAGAGCCAACTTCTAACGATGCAATGTACCTAAATTAATATAGCACAGTTTCGACCTACTTAAATATGGCAAAGATGAGTAGGAGATACCATAGTGCAAACTAAAAATCCATTATAATAAAAAAATGCTTACCTGAATAGCATGTGCTCTAGCCCGATGACGAGCCCCCATATCCCTATAGCAAGCCGTTACAGCTCCAGACACGCTGAGGTCCCTGTATTCCCTGTACATGTTATGTGTACCGGAACGGGAATCGTACCTCAACCAAATACCAAAGTTCTTAATCTTGGTAGGGGTTTTTTCGGGTACCGGCTTGACCGAAACGATTTCTCCGGTGGTCTTCTTGAATTTCCTAAGTTGCCTCAGAAAATACCAGAAACGCGATTTAGCCACGATCGGGTCGGGAGAGAATATCCTCATTTTATACAATGGGGGGCTTTTCTCTTTATCGGTGGGCAATTTGCGCCCGATAACTTCATATTCTTTCAACTGAAACAGAAATTATACGGCCATTAGTAAATTGTCGGTACACAACAACACACGTGCACAATATGGAGATAAACAAATCCACGAAGAATCTGCCAATTCTGAATTAAGCATTTTATAAAAATGGACTATTAATGTCGAAATAATTAATATAATTGAATAAATTCTGTGAATTAAACGAATATTTGTTAAAAAACTTCTACTAACCTCTCCTTTAGCTTTCATGGCTACGGTTTTTTGACAGAAAGGAAGCGGAAACTCATGTTGTCAACTTACTTGTCTAATGTCACTACAATTTCACATTTCAACGACAGTGGCGCCACCATAATTCTTCTCATTTCCTGTTACTACTCTATTGAAAATCAGCCAACTTTTTTTAAACAACTTTATTTTTATTTTGAACTATTACATATTTTATACAATATAAATCTGCGTATAAATTTATTTACAAGTAAATATCAGTGTGGTTTTGAAGTTAGTGTGGTTTGGGAGTGTGACCGTCTACGTAGAAATTCCTCGTTGCCTTTGGCAGTTCAACTTCTAAACCGTCCAGATCTTTGGTTAAAGTAATTTGACATCCTAATCTCGAATTTTGTTTGAGGAACGGGGCCATATCCAACAAGTCTTCTTCGGTCTCGGTTGCTTCGGGTAGTTTTTCTAAATGCTTACTTTTTACGTATACATGGCATGTGGTACAAGCCAGAGATGCTTCGCAAGCTCCTTCCATGGGGACTTGAAAACGATGAGCTAAATAAAGCAAATTATCGCCTATTTTACCTTTAACTGGCACTTTTTCGCCGTCTTTTAACACTACGGTTATGTTTACTCTGAAAGTAATACAAACGCTCATTAAAATATGAGATATTTATAAAGATTTCACTCACATTTCGTCTTCAGACTTGGGATCTTGCCATTCGTATTCTCCATGACGGTGAGCTGCAAATTTAAATTTAGATACATTCAAATTGCAAGTTTATTTACTTACTGCGAGAAGTCCGAAAATATCTAAATTGGGCTGCTAAATGAGGCGAGTTTAACTTGTTTATAAAAAGAGGTAATCGTAGTAATTTAGAAATATAATTGATACTAATAAACATTGTTCTCGTAATTAATTTAATGTTATAAATTGCATCTTTTGAAGGTAAACATAACCTCAATGGAAATTGATTGAAAAAAATACAAATTTTTAAAACAGAAGATATTTTGACATAGTGTCAATGTCAAATGTCATTTGTCATGTCAATGTTTGTTGTCATTTCCAATATTGAATTTTTTGAAGGAATGTGCTGATATTATTATTAAAAAAATTAAGTAACAATTACAATCATATTTAGCTAACGATGGTAGTGATTAGCACATTAAGATCATTAATTCGACTGCCAATATCAATTGTAAAAAATGACGGTGAGTTAGTTTTTTCCTATTTCTCAGGCTTGTTATGTAATATGTTGGGTTATAAATGTTAGAATTATTTGTTATTGTTTCCAGCACCGAAAAGGTTTATGTCTGAACATAGGACGTTCGTAATAAAATCGTCCGATTGGCAATGGACCAAGTTTAAGGATTATATTAATTTCTACGTTCTGCTAGGAGTAATTCCCTGTTCACTTGCAATCTTTTATGCTAACGTATTCATTGGACCATCTACTCTTGCAGAGATACCCCCGGATTACACTCCTAAGCACTGGGAATATTACAGAGTACGCATAATTTAATATGCATGTTTCATAATAATTTAACAATCTGTTTATAGTTAATTAATCACAAAATGTAACATTTTATTTTAGAGTCCTGTCACGCGATTCATTGCTAAGTACATTATGACAAACCCCCAGCAAGATTACGAAAAATTCTTGGCTTATATGTACCAAGAAAGCGAAATAAAAAGAATAAGGTAAATTAATTTTGTAATTAACGAATAAACACACAATTTCACTAATCAACATTCTCTCTACCTTTCAGGCTACTCGAAAGCGAAATAAAAAAGAGAATGAGCGAAAAACTCGATTATCAAGCGTACTATTACAGACCTGTTCTCGCTAAGTACCACAGAGTTAGTAGAGAAGCCGCCGATTATTTGGAATCCATTAGAGGAGAATAAACGAAAGCTATATGTATTGTATTGATTCATCAATACTCTCAGGTTGTAGAGTTCATGAGAGTTCTACAGTTTGTTAATAGTTATTTAGATAGTGTTATTTAATAAATTTTTAAAACAATCTGGGAATTCTCTTTTAAAACCTAAAATTTACCCTTAAGCTTTGTTGATTTCATCTTTATATTATACAGTTTCTTTTAGGGAGTCTTTATTCTTTATATATTTTTAACTCTTCTGTAAATATTAATTACTATCCAGCAATCCTTAATGATGTGGTAATATTTTAATTCAATTGGCACTTTTAAACAATTAAATGAACACTTTTGAACACACTCTTGACTTACGTTAAGGAAACGAGTAATTTCATAAATGGAACACAAGAATTTCGAGATATTGCAGAGGGGTCAAGAAACTTTAAATTAATAACGGTCCGCAGGAATTATTTCTCGGCAGCATAATAACATTCCATTAGTTCCTGGATACGAAATATTATATTTTCTCGTTGCATAATAAATCCATAAAAGGGAAATTATCAGGCCGGTAATCACTGATAGAACTGCTGCAGTAATCTGGAAGGGTTGTATTAAGGGTCAATGGTTCAGTCTAGATCTTCTATATGCGAAAATGAATTACCCCAATTTAATACTGGGAAAAATTAATAAAGTAAAATGAAGATTTACAATAATTTAGTGACCTAGTAGAATCCCAATTGTCCGGTAAGAAGTATTTTAAAACGCTATATGAAAATACCAAAAAGAATAAAAATGAAATTACCTACGTGAAATGAACTACTTAATTATATTTTTAAAGCATCCATCAGTTAAGAATATCTAATATTTTAAGGGAATATCATCCCTGATCCCTTTAAAATAGATTAATTGACCTCTCTTAAATATCGATTAATGCTCTTAGTATACTCACAAAGTGTACCAAATTTAGTTGTTTTAAGTTTGAGTATTGTTGAGATATTTTTTTTACTTTAAAGGCCTATAATTTCTCAAAAATGTAACTTTGTATTAAATCAAATTTGGGTTAAACGACATATTTTGGACTCCTGTTTGTCGGTTCTTACACGGAACACCCTATTTGTATAAAAAAACGAACAAAAATTTTTTGAATCACCATTAGCCCTCAAAAAATTAGAGAAATAAATTAATTGCTTATAAAAGTAGTCCATCAAGACAAGACGCCGGTTGCAGGGGCTCTTTCTTACCATCGATATTCCAGTGTATGTGTGGAGGTCTCCAGGGTGACCGATGGTCGAGATGACCAATGCCTTTATATTACCATAAGTAGCGGGTCATGAAAGCTGAAAGTGGTCAGTGTGGGCAAGTAATGAGACCGGTGCGCACAAAAAAGGGTTGCTCGAACTTTCATCCCGATTGGCCTACAGACGTGTAGCATGTTATTACTTCGAATTTTTTAAATAATCTCAAATGAACGTTTTGTTTTAAATAATGTGGAATGGTTGAAGTTTGCGATCGGATTGAGTATTGGTAATGATATTTTTAGGTATAAGTTTATTCTAATTTTGTTAAAGAAATAAGTTTATTATTATTATTAATTATTGTTGTTATTATTATTATTATTTTATTGCAATTTCTTCATTTTATTTGGAGCCGTTGAACTCATATTTTTACACGGCATTTGCTAATTTGAATTTCAAATGTGCTTTGTATTGGATTGTTTTATTTACTCCAACCGGGCGAATTTTTTGTTATATTTTCCGCAAGAAAATTTATACTATCTAGGATGCCGTGCTCCTTGATTTGTTTATAAACTGTCAATCTTATTTTGACAAGAATTCTCATTTCTGTAAATTTTTATAATATTTTTCCAGCCTACCTTGATCTAGGGATCCTGTAACTAAAAAAACAATTACCTATACTTTTCCAATAAAAACGCGGATGACATTTATGAATAATTTAAAATACTGATTTTTTTTGCGAAATCAATAAAATGTCACTTTATTTACCCGAGACGAATGCTACAATTTTGAATTTTCCATCGATTCTTCCTATTGTAAAAAACTGTGTCAAGTAATTGAGGAATTATTTATGAATGATTGATTTGAGCTTAGAGGTTTTGGTCCTTAATTTGTCAACTAAATTGCTTGACCAGCGACCACACTCAATAAATTAATTCCTAAGATAATAACCATGAACTTGTAAACAGAAAACAATTAGGAATCAATTATGCACTAGAAAGTAATCATGTCTTGGAAATAAAACATCAATAAAATTAGAGTCCACAAAGAGAATCCATTTAGTCATATTTCTTGGAATCATAAAAAATTCAATGTTATATTTAGCAAAATCCACTAGGCAAATCTCTTCGCAATCTTTTTCTTTTCTCGGCCTTCATCAGCCTTGCTTCCTTTCGATAAGAAAGGTGACAATGCATTTATTTCGAGTGAATAACAGTCTTCAGCACATACGAAAAGAAAGGCGTTTTCGCCCATTATTCTTCTCGCTTTGCGTGCTGCCTGTAATGGCTCTCACGCACTCGACATATCTGGATTTGTCATCAAATCTAGTTATAATTCAGGTTAAACCTAATATTTTTTATTTTCCTGGTAAAGCGGCTGTTCAACTCCCCGGAAAATCAGACGAAACTTTAGAGTCGGTGTCCCGAATACATAAATACACTAATTTTCTGAAATCTACTATAATTTTCTCGATTAATTATTACTACAGTATTCGACAAATTATTTCTCTGTAGTTTTTATTGAAAGTAGGTAATCTTTCGGCGTAATTTTATAATATGTCTTCTGCTTAATTATTAAATAGTTTGTGGAAATTATGGTCGATAAAAAAACGTTAAGTAAAGAACACACATGCAACAAATGTAGAGGTGTACTCAATTCCAATGAATAACTAATAAACCAGCAATCAGTGTAGGTACTTACACCAATCAAAAAAAATCTAAGGGGGTCAAGCCGGATTTGACTTTTCCCGAGTGTGCACGCCACACCGCCGCGCCAAGTCGAGCACCCCCATTTTTCACGAATAATTGATTGGACCATTCCAGAGTGGCGTGTGAAAAACCGGCGGGCTGCACTTTTCCGTCGTATTATGCGCTGGCTGCTCCTCGTGTGCGGCCCTCTTCTCGTTGTCGCCGCGCCACGTTTCGATCCCACCGCCCTCCTCAGGGACGTGCTAGTGCCCGCCGACGCCGCCGTCGGCTCCGTCGTCTACAGGCTGAGGGCCAGCGACCCCACCTTCGACTATCCCCTCGTCTTCGCCGTCATCGGACGGTCTAGCATCGTCGACGTCGAAAGCTTGAATTGCAGCAGGTTCAATTCGGTGAGCTTCGAACCATTTTAATGAAACCTCATCCATACAAATGAAATATGAACATTTTTATTGAATATTTCGTAGGTATGTCAAGCCAACGTGGTGCTGAAAAGGCGCTTGGAACCCGGTCGAATTTACGATTTCACAGTAGAAGCGAGGAGCCAAAGGAACGAGTATTCCACGCTGAATTGTTCGATTCGTGCCACAAACGCCACAACGCCTTTGGAGAAGATATTTCCCGGAGCTCCCAGTTTGTTGTCAGTGTCGGGTGAGATATTCCAAAGCTTACATTTTCTTGAATTTCTAATTATGTACCTATAAAGAGGCTTCAAGAAGGAATACAGAACTAGGCACGATCCTTGCGAAAGGCAATCCGCAGAGTCCTAGAGCAGTGCTATTAGAGTTATGGGGCTCCCGAGAATTCGGTTTGCACCAGAAATTGGTAACAGATCGGGACGCCGAAGGGACGGTCTTGTTGCTGAGCTCTTTGGATTACGAGAAAAAGACTGTCCATCATCTCACTATTTTAGCCAATGTAAGTACCAAAAGCTATTAGAAGCATGCCTCTTAACAATTTTTCTATCTACTGCAAACAACATACAATTAATTCGAATAAAGAAACTGTTGATACTAAGCAGATCTGATAACGAATTTAATTAAAACAAACATGAAGGGCACTCATTGTTCGCCTAAACACCCACAATTAAAGTGAAAGTATTGACGCATTTTTACTGCTACCTTTTTTTAAACAAATATTTGCTCGTCTAATCAACAGCAGAGGTTACGAAAAAAAGACTGGATTCCCGCGCACGATATTTGATTTCGTTTAGTGACTATCCTTATCGTGCTTTGTAACTCGAAAATAAGTAGCCTTGACAGAAAAGACGTTTACGCTCGTTTCATCGTCGGATCGAATTTTAACAAGTCTACCAGAAGGTTATAAACTCTTTAAGGAAATTAATAAGCACCTCTTCTGCGATTATCCAACCTTCCTAAAGGTTAAAACCTTAACCTAGAGGTTACATTACAATGCAATGTGGCAATTCCTATGAGTTGAACAAACATTATTACAGTTACAGCGGAAGAATTAGGGAGAAAAAAATTCCAACAATATATCAATTAGTTCCAACAAATCCACAATATAGCTCAATATCATAACTCTCCAGAATCGTTTAGATTGCTTCAGGATGAATCAGAATTGTCGAGAATAACTTAGATCTATCCAAGTTCGAGTTTAGGAATTTCCTATTAGAAAAGCTAAGCTTTGAAGAAACTTGCTAGCTCTGCAGTAGAATATTTCTAATGTTCCAACGAATTCCATCCTTCGAATGTAAATGTTTCAGGACCCATGGACCAACATGGAGGAAGATACGAGGAACATAGCGAGCTGGCCTCTTCTGGTTGCCGTCCTGGACGAGCAGGACACTCCTCCGGTGTTCAAGCTGGCCCCTCCGACGACAACATTGAGCGCCAGCCTGAACCCGGGCGATTTGATCCTGCGCGTCCAGGCGGAGGACGGCGACAGGGGGAATCCCCGCGAGATCCGGTACGGCCTGGTGCCCGAGAAGAATCCCTTCGTGGCGTTTTTCAACATGGACGAGACGACCGGTAAGCGAGCGAAAATAGCGCTTTTTGTCGTGACGCGGAAATAACCCGGCGCGATCTTGACAGGAAGCCAATCGCGAAAATAATAACCGATTAATTTCTATTTCAGTTTTAATTATTGCTGTGTTAAGCGAGATGGTTATCAGGATATTTGTGCCTAGCACCTAACGTGAGAACACGGTGTAATTATAACAAATTTTACATGAAACGTTACAAATAGTTATGAGTTTTTTAAGAGAAATGTTCTACAAAAATAATAGCGAGATATTATCATCGCCATTAAATTAAAAACTCGATTAACTGTAGGTCATACCCCATATAACTCATCTAAAAATAACCCGTCAAAACCTCATTGCATACGAAAATTGCTTATTAGGGCCTTATGCATACCAATGTCATTGCCTATTTATACCGACTTATTACCTTCGGTTGTAATGAGCGCGGTGGGAAAGTATAGCATTTTCGCATTTTAGCGTAGATTATCGACCCGAAGGATTTCCGTGTTAGATCGAGGCGCGATATGCAGCTTCCGGAAAACGGGAGCACCTCGTATGTCTGTGCGGAATTTATTCAAATGCGATCCAATTTCGGCGCTCGAAACGATGGATTTCGATGTCTCGGAAGGGTTTCGTGACGCGAATCAAAAGCCCGTTTTTTATAACCGCTGTAAATGTTTATTGGCCCGTCGGGGCTGAAGGAGTAATTATTATTTTTAAACGCGAGTGTAGGTAGCTTCGCGGGTTTATTTATGGAAGTGCTCGGAAAAAAGCGATTGCGTTTTATATATTCTGAGGAGGTTTACAAAATCTACTCGTAAAATGCTTTCGATATGAGTATAGAGTAGAGCTATAAAGTTAAACCTAACTACAGTTTACAGGGAATAAATTACTGGGAAATTGTGGGAAGAAAATTTATGAAATTCTGACTTCTAGTAAAGTAAATTATTTTTTGTACTCAAAAATGTGTAGAGTAAAAAACCAGTTAAAAAATATTTTACTGATTCTGTTCTTTTGGACGCTTTAACAGCTAAATTGAAACTTTAGAATTGATTTTTTTAGGAAAAAACCCTATAAATGGGTCACTGTGGTTGATTTTACACGAGATTACCGCATTTATCGCTCGTTTTTTATACTAAGTGACGATAAAATTTGAATTTTTACCTATCTGTGGCACGAACACTTTCCCTCGTTTCACAGGCGTGCTTTAACTCGCCCTTTAATCACTAAAATCGAATTAGAACAATAATCTTCTAAAATAAATCGAGTTTTTCATAATGAATTCCACTTTATTCTGATACTTACCAAATTACCACTTTTATTAGAAACTCGTGAAAAGTATTCTTTAAGATTTCCTGCAAATACGCCAATGGCTTTTCTGTCTGGATCCGCTGTAAAAGTTTATCAAACGCGACACGCGAATCGTTCTTTAAATTGTTTCAAAGGTGCCATTAAGAGGCAATAAATGTTGGAGAGCTGTGGAAATCAATGGAAACTTGGATTCGATTTATTTACCTAATTTATTACATTATTACATTCTTTACTCTCTATTCACACAAGGTCGAGCAGTTCGTAAACAAACACTTGAAAATTCGACTTACTTTGCGTCAAAACATATTTACCATGATGATCGCTATCGATGGAAATATAGGTCAATTGTAGGTATCCATTATTAACATTAACGTAAGGTATTTTTGTGTTCTTCTAACAAATCGATATATTTTTATTATCATATGATAATGTTTGATGATTTGGTCATTTGAGTGCATGGGAACCCCATCAGGATCTTTCAAATTTTTTAATTATATACTTTTCCTGTATCCATAAAAAATGAGCGACATTTTTTTGACTTGTTTTGATTAAAATTAAATGCTACCTGCGAATACGTCAGACAACCCGAGGAGTCTGCTAAAAATCCACAAGTCTGGCGTTAATTGAGCATAATTAATATACAAATTCTTTTTGTATTAGTTTTACATTAAGAATATGTAACAATATGTTAATGTGAACCTGTCTCTAATCTCATTAATGTGTATATGATAATTTCAATATTAATGGCTGTTTTGATGGAGCAAAAATTTGCGTCATAGAATCTATTTTAAATCTCCGACACTATAAAGATGATTAGTTTGTTACAAAATATTTTATAAATTCCTAATTAAACGATAGAAGTAAACACATTTATCACTAGTGTTGTTAATAGTCATTTTTACGAAAATCGAATTTGCCGTCCCGTTTTCGAAGCTCCATCAGACAGCTGACGAGCTCATTTCAACAGACAATTCCAGTGTAATCATTAACACGCTACCATTAGCGTTATGAAGTTGACAATATGAATTTTTGATGAGCATTCATTGAAAAGCAATTGCCATAACTAGGTTGACACACATTTTAACTCGCCAATCTATACCCCCAACGATCCGGAAAAATAAATCAATAAAAATCCACTGTACATTTATTACAGGTGAACTTCGCCTAGCTCGCCCTCTATCGCAAATTCTTTCGATTTCTCACACCGGCCAACCGATTCTCCTAACCGTAGTCGCCGAGGAGGTTCGATCGGATCCAGCAGAAGCTCCTGCTCTATCTACTACCGTCCAATTGGCTCTAATTCCACCAGGAATCACAGCCGGCCAGCCCACTTTCGGGGCTATAGAATACAACGCCCTGCTGGACGAAAACTCCCCTCCAGGAACAGTCCTGGATCTTCCACAAGCCGAAATCAACATCCAACCAGGCGATGTTGTTACACTGGACCTGGAGAACAACAATGGTACATAAGAATTATTTGCTCCATAAACTACCTAACCCCTATTCGACTTTCAGGCACCTTCGAAATAACCCCGAAAGTAGTCGAGGGCAAAACTAAATTCCAAGTGCTAGTAAGAAACTCCACGTACCTAGATTACGACGCTAGACAATCAGTAGAATGCTACATAGTCGCTGTGGAGCACGGCGCCGGGAACTACACGGCCCGCGCCAAACTAACAGTCCTCCTGAACGACGTCAACGACAATCCCCCCAAGTTCACCGAAGAAGAGTACCGCGGGAAGGTCCAGGAGCACGCCAAGATCGGTACGCACGTGCTCCTGGTTGAAGCAGAGGACGCCGACCAAAAACCGAGCAGTAGAATTAAATACACAGGACTAAAAGGCGAAGGCAGCGAGCTGTTCCGTTTGGACGGCGATACCGGCCTGATAACTGTAGCTGACTCCACCAAATTAGACGCCGAGGCCATTCCTGCGGTAACGCTAACAGTAGAAGCAGCTGACGAGAACGGCAACGGTTTGAAGACCAACAGCACCGTGATAATCAAACTCATCGACGTCAACGACAATCCCCCGGTGTTCCAAAAGGACGTGTACGAGTTTATTTTAAAGCAAGACCGCACCGGCTTCACCACGCAAGCCGTTATAACAGCCCTAGACAAAGACGCCACTGCTCCGAACAACGAGGTGCATTACGAGATCATCAATCTGCCGGACAATCTCTACATCGACGAGACGTCCGGCGAAATCCTGGTTACGAAAACTTGGGAGAATACGGAGGTGGTAGCGCTGAGAGCGAGGGCTTGGGACGGGGGCGTTCCCCGGCTGTATAACGAATGCGAGGTCAGGATTTACCCGCCGGAAGGTCAGACGAGGAAGATGAAGTTCATTTTTCCGGGATTAAATCCGGATCGAAGGGACGTGGAGGAGACCCTGCGCACGATAACCGGAGGGGCGAAGGTTCACGTTGATAGGATAGGGCCGTACCGCGGCCACGAACCGGGCGCTACCTACGTCGCTATAGATGAAGATAACGAAAGGTAAAAATAATAAATTTATCTAATGCGATTTGTTCGATTACTAGAGTCGTTTTTTAGGAGCGTGGTCGAAGCGACGGTGACCTTCTCGAACGGCTCTCTGGTCGATTTAAGCGAAATAAATAAAATAATCAACCAACGAATAGAGAAATTTAAAGAAACCCGCTTGAAGGAGCGAGAAATTATAAGGATCAAAGAGAGCAGCGGCGGCAGTTTGCTGTGGCTGCTCATCCTTTTTTTCGTTTTCCTCCTACTGGCCGCCATAGCTCTGATCCTTTGCTGCCTTTGTAAGCAGTGCCCGCTCTACCACGCCACCTTCTACAAGAAGAAAAAGCAAACCCCGGTCATCGAGAAGATGGAAAGGGTCCACGTAATCGGCACGGGCGAGGGCAAGGACAACAAATCGGTGCAAGTAGCCGAGTGGTTCGGAAGGAAAGAGGCCTGGACGCCCGACCATGGAGTGGACGTGGATGTGGACTCGATGAGGCGGCACGAAGTAGACAGAGGCTCCGATCGCGACGGTATGAAAAGAACCATCCACCGGCAGAGCGACGCCCAAACCGAGCCTTTCAGAGATCCATTCTACATCCGAGAAGGCAACGCTGATATACTCAGATTAATCACCAGAGGCGGCGACTCCCAAAGAGCGCCCCATTTGCTAAGCGACCAGCAATACATGACCGACAGTGGGAAAGATATACTAATGCGTAGATTCATCGAGCAACAACAAGCCGAAGCCAGATCTCAGGTAGGCACAATGAAATTGGATTTATAAGTAGAGGAAGTGCGCCATATCAGGACCACCATAAGCACTTTTCTCAATAAAAAGTTTAATTTTAAATTTTAATTTCAACAATTCCTTAACCATTTAGTTAAGAAAAACTCATAAAATTCTCCAAAAAAAAAACAAAATCTTAACTGAAATAAATAACATTTTTTAAAGTATATCAATTTTAAGAACTTTCAGAAAGTGAACATAATATGGACCACAACCAGATTTTTCCATTTCTAGAATATAATTGACTAATTCATCTTCCAATTCACTGGGTTTTATTGATTGTCTCTCAAGTTTTTGGGTGGTGATATCATTAAGTGATTTGTTTTGGGTGTATGTTTTGGAAGCATTCAAAAAGTCAATTTTCTTTTCTCGTGCATTTTTAATTGCCTCCGCCATTGCATTTTTTATCCCATGCTTGTCTGGTCTTCTTTATCGTTTTAAAATCTATTATAGAACATAAAAATTAATTTTTAGCCACTCCATATTTAAAACGTGTCACTGGTCCATATTGTGATACTTACTCATTTTGAGATTATTATTTTTTGTCCAGAAATTTGGAATATTATAGAATATTAAAAGTTAATACAATTGACTTACCTTCCTCGCGGTGTTATCCACTTTCACAAAAATCCTGGATCACTGCAAGCGACAGATGGGTCAAGGAAGGAGTGATGCTTAGTGTGATGATCTTTCACTCGATATAAAGCACGTTCTTTTTAAAATGGCGGTGGTCCATATTACAAGACCGGTCCATATTTGGCCCACTTACTCTATATGTATCTACTAGATGATCTTTTCGCAGGTGCTGCTACCCAACGCGGTGCGCGCCCACAGCGAGCACGAGCTGCTGGAAGCGTCGCTGCGCCAGCAGAACGCCCTGCTGCGGCAGATCCTGCTGGACCGCGAGCGCGACCTGCGGCTGGAGACGCAGTCGCTGCCGGCCGGCACGCAGACCGACCAGGACGCCGGCACGCAGACGGAGCCGCAGTACCTGCGGCCGCCGCGCCGGGAGGTGCGCTCCGATCACGACCGGAGCGACTACAGCGAAGAGGACGACGAAATCGCCATCGTCAAAGCCAGGGCGAAGCGGAGGAACGGCCGGAAGGCGCACATCAGGCGGAAAATCAAGACTCCCATACAGGAGGAGAATGAACTAGAGATCGTCGAGAAGCCTCAGCACGAAAACCAGCAGATATACAGGTTTGTTTCGATCGTTTATAGGTACCCATATCCTTTATGTATCTTCTGATTTTTTTAGGCAAACTAGAACGAGCGAAATGAGGCAAAAACGAGCCGCCAGCGACACTAAATCGTACCGATCGCAATCTTCCAAATCTAGCCTAAGAAAAGACGTGTTAGAAGAGATTTCAGCTTCGATAGAAAACAGCAACGAGAGCGAAAGCGGCGAGAAGTCGGCTGGAAAACCCGGCGAAAAGGACGCGAAGTATTACAAAAGAAGAGAGCTGTTCTCCGACGACAGCCTGGACGTGTCTCCTCGTTCCGACGAAAGAAGCGGCGATTCCTACAAGCAAAAATTCCACTCGGAGACCGATTTGAGGATGATATCTTCGCGGAGATCCTCGGAGCGATCGAATAAGATCAAGCTGAAATCGCAGAGTCATCTGGATTTGAGCCAGATAGGCGATAAGAAGAAGAACAAGAAGCCCGTTAAGAACGGCGTGCCGCGCTACATGGACTGGTACAAGAAGTCGGAGAGCACTAAGAAGGATAGCAAAGTTCCCGAAGAAATTCATAAAACTGCCAGCAAAAAGGACTCCAAAAACACCAAGCGTCCAGTCAATTCGAGGTTGTTGATGGAAACCGAATCCAGCTCGAGGAAGAAAGTTGATAATAAGAAGCCTACGTTCGGGCCGGATCATCCGTTGCTGCAGCATTCGGAGTATAGATATGAAGCTTCTTATCCTAATCAGCAAAATTTGAATAATGCGAAAAAACCGGACGAGGACAACGATTCTGGGATAGCCCTGACCAAGCCGCCTATAGCTCAAAAAAAGAGCGTGTTCACTATAGCTTACGATGAAATGCATACGAATCAGTTAAGAGCAGACAGCGCTTCTTCCCCTTAGTATCGATTTGAGACAAAACCCCGTACGATTCCACTTCTTGCAAAACGCTAATTTTATTATTGTCCTGTTTGCTCTAAATGGTTATCATCAAGATGTATTTTTATACTAAATCTATGTCATTTATTCTGTAAATAATTAGTTCATTGAACCTTTGATAAAATTATATAACGTCTTTTATATATTAACAATGTGCAAAAAAGATTGTAAGTAACAAGCAAAATATAATAAATAATTTTTTTAATTAACATCTTTATCTTTTGTTTGATGTGGACTTTTTCGTGACGCATTAACCCGGAAAGTACTGTTGGAATTTTGCTCAAATATGCCATTAAAAATTATGTGATTAGTTTGGCAAACTGGAATTAACATTAACAAATGGTTTATTTTAAGCAATGAGCGTATTAATTCCACGTGTAATATATTTCCCAATCGAAAATTGATAAACCGGCGATTTAATTAATCGAAATGCTTTGCGAGCCACACTGTATACACATAAGGTTATATAAAACTAGAAAGTGAATGAGTGCCAAGCAAGGCCAAGGTCAATAAAGTTCGAGGTTCTTTTATTGTATAATATGCCAATATAAATTATCATTGCTGTTAATAGAATCTATTATTTTTAACACGCACTTTTACGAGCCAGGTCTTTCACACTTTTTTTGTAGTAAACAAATAAATTTGATCGTGACACTTTAAATTGGACTTTGTGAGGCATCTTTAACATCTTGAACTGGCTCAAATTGTGTAAAGAGTGCTAGAAAATTCGATGTTTTCTTAATTAAGCTCCACAAGAAACTATAAATGTGAATCATCTATTAAATCATTCATTAAATGCATGAAGATTTGTTGGGTTTACATTAGATTTTATAATTTCAATATCCTCTTTGGAAGATTGTATTATTTGTGTGAAAATGTGAGTATTTTGCAGTAAATCATTTTAACAGTTTGCGGATTCGTTTAGACAGAATTTCGCGTTTCGTTTTTCGTTAAAAAAATCGAGGAAAAGGCATTCGCTTTCTATCATTAAGATTAGACCAAACAGTGAAAGGTAAAGTAGATCACTGTAAAAATGCATTTCACTT
Source organism: Phyllotreta striolata (assembly GCA_918026865.1). Classification (NCBI taxonomy): domain Eukaryota; kingdom Metazoa; phylum Arthropoda; class Insecta; order Coleoptera; family Chrysomelidae; genus Phyllotreta; species Phyllotreta striolata. The sequence goes on from OU900095.1 coordinate 11,369,230, forward strand.
TCTATGTGATTTAAATCGGAATATTAGGAGATTGACAACATGCCTTGCTTAGTACACTTTATATTCTAAGTCACGGCCATTATGAAAATAGACCTAGTTTCGGCCTTTTTTTTATTCGCCAATGTAGCTCAAACTTTCCAAGCGCTTTTAATTTATTGCAGATCTGTGTGTCCCTTTTTTTTCGTAAATAATCATCAATTTCTAATATACATAATTAAAGGCGAAATGAAAGGACACTTTTTATTTTCGCGAGCGAAAATATACCAGCCAACAAAGAGCAGTAAAATTTGTAAAGAAGCAGCGAAATCTTAATCGAAAACTGGTGCGAAAATGATCGAGTAGAAAGAAAATTTGTAGCTATAAAAATATTTTTATACACTGACCTATAAAATTTACACTCGCCCGCGGGCTATCTGCCTTTGCAGCGCGAGCTGGCATTAAAATTCCACCCCCTCACACCTGCTTCGCGATGCGGGTACCGGTCATTTTTTCTTCATGTACCTAAAATTGGCCTTATAATTTATCCTAGCTACAGGTAGGCCAACTGAACTGAGGAATGAAACAATGCGTAGATAAGCTAATGTAGAGGGTGAACCCGAAAATCAATCATAAAACATCTGTTTCTCACTCTGTATTTTTTAAAAAGGGGTTGTAGAGGTTTTTATTTGATTTTGAGTTATAAATAAATTACAATTTTTGTGCAATTTTTGAAATAAGAACTTTTATACACCTAATTATTTTCACTGGTCTGAAATAATTATAATAGAAGTTTCTTATAATTTTTTAATAAAGTTCAAGTATGGAACAATTTTTCAAAATTTCTATCGAAGTTTTACATAAAAAAATTACGAAAATATTGCAAAAGAAGCGAATATAATGAAATATAAATGAAGCATTGCATTACAATTAATATTAGATATTTAAATTAAAGTGCAATATTTTATTTAAACTTGGGTATGTTTTAGATCGCCCTGTAAATCGAACGCCGAATATAATTATCCGACGTGGATGCGTGTACAACATGAAATAGCGAGGGAGTGTAACACGTCGAGAATCGCCCCCTAATCCGAAGTGGTACCCACAAAAAACAGAAATAAACCGCAATAAAAAGAAATGCATAGCCTATTAACCAAACATATTCAGCCAATGTGTTCAGTTTGAGTTGTGAACTTCCGTTAAAAGTCTTGGTTGTAACAAACTCTTGTAATGGTACGGCTATTGAACTATTCTTCATCGACATACCAGATTCTTAGATCAAATAATCTCCTCTTCTATTCTATCGTGTGAAATAAGAAATGATGAGTGTTTGGTGTCTGTGTAAGTGATCGACGGGTTTTTCATCGGGTTTTTTTGTTATTTTCGTGCTGATGACAGACTCGGATCAGGTTAGTTCGATGGATATGTTACATAAACAATTTTATTCTTTGTACTCAGGTATGGTGTTTTATTGCTATTGCAGTAGATGCGGTTTAATTCATATACAATGTAGTATTTCGAATTATTTTTTGAATGATAGGTACTGTATTGTGTGAAGCTAATTATAGTGAATCAAAACGAAGAAATAATTTAGTTTACTCTTATAATTATGAATAAATTGAATTTGATTAGTATACGGGGTGAGTTGATGAATTTTTTAATGTAATCAGTATTTGTTATAGAAAAATATTTAAACTGATTGCAATTGTTGTTTATTTTATCCATACGTTATGACTGTTTGTGATAAATTTGTGTTATTGAATCTTCCAGAGAATAATGTTAAATATTTTTAGAGATTTTGCATTTTATTGTTCTGAAAAGCAAATAATTCAATTTGAAGGATATTGAAAAATTCCGACAGATATTGTTTTCCCATTTCTTTTTATTTAAAAAATAAAGATTAACATTACAATAATATTTACGAAGTAGATTTTATTTCAATTTAATCGCCAACCCGTTTAAAAAATAATATTATTTCTTTCATTGATGCCTAAAAGATTATTTCTGATACAAATTTAAAGGATATTAAAAAATATACTTACTGAAATAGAAATATGTAATTTCGTTTAATAATATGCTCCCTTATTACAAAATTGTTTTCATTAATAATCGCTGAAAAAAACAAGTTATACCGACTTAAAAACGCCTTATGAAACATAATCATTTCCTTCATAAACGTTATTAGAAACAACTTCCTATTTCTGCTGAGAAATACGTGAACGCAATTTCTCATCGTGCGAATTTCTGTGTAATAGCGAAAAATCACGTTGGATGTTTTAAATTATATTTGCTCCTCAACGAATCTCGAGCACGAAAAACAAAAATCAAATTCCAACGCATCTCAACCAAGCTGGAAAAGACATTAAAAAAACTATAAATTTTTAATTTCCCCAAGAACAGACACCAAAGCTGGCACGTGCATGACAAATGCGCTTTTCGAAACAAAATAAACCTATGATATGGTTGACCAACCCTTCTAGTTTTCGGTAGTCAATACGTGAGCGAGATTCCCCCAAGTGATAATCCTAGATGCACGGTGGGGTACTATATTTCAGTTTGTTAAGTCCAGTGCCGCATTCAGTATTAACAAGAGCTGTTTTCTATAGGGTAAGGGTGACATTTATCTACCATATGTACTTTATAGAGTCAAATATTTAACTAAGACAAGCATTTGTTTAGTTAAATTTATATGTAGTATATTTCTCAAGTAGTATAGTATTCTAGGCATTGGATAATTTTAATTACTTATCGCAGAATCAATTATTTGTCTAGTAATAAACTCACTTAGTTCTCCCTGATAAATTTAATATTGTCAAGTATTTTAATGTTGTAGATTTTTTTAAAATTTACTGTAGGTAATTAAACGAATTATTTTTTTAAATGATTGTACCTAATATTTGATTAGGGAGTAAAACCGTTGAACAATAAAGATACTGAGGCCGTCACTGGTCCATCCAGTAAGAATTGTCTCCCCTATCAAAATCGTAGCCAGATTGAAGATAAGGAAGGCAGCTTCATTTATAGTAATTGTGAAGTTTTACTTCAGTGTTCGGGTTACCGGCGTCAAGGTTAGATTCAAATTATTAAAACTGAAAAAAAGAATACAGAAAACGCGCGTAGGATCGCGATTTTTTTTCGGTACGTGTGAACTGGGTAAACAGCATAGGATTTTCATTCTTCGCATGTTGGACATTTGATAAAGGTTTTGTTGTGTCTAGGACACACGTTCAATTTTCGATGTCGTGATAAGTCGATTCCGGTTTGTTAACGACCTGTACACTTCCCAAAAATAAGGTAAATAATTGTTTTCTCAGGATTATTTTTTTGAAATTTTCGTGCATTTATTCGCAATTTAATTGTTAACGGTCTAAAATTATTTTGAAAATTTGTAAAACTAGCTGTTGTTTTAATTTTATTTTCTACCGTTTTAATAGATACGTATAATTTTAAATTGCCACTTAATTTACCACTCATTATTTTGTATTTAATTTTCGCAAAGAAGGGCGATGCTACTATGCGTGACTATTACAAGAAAAATAAAACTTTTTTAAGACCCATGAAACCAACAAGATCATATAAAAACAACCTCCCAGGAACGCCCAATTTGATCATTTTTCAAAAATTGAAAAACTATAATTGAAAATCATATAATCACAATATTTCTATATTCAACCAAACAAACGACTTGTAAACTTACTAGCTGCGCATTTTGCACTAAAATGCAGGAACAAGAGCTCTAAACCCTATTAGATATGATATGAAAATAACAATAATAATTGATAAGAAAGGCAGAGTGAATTGCTTTGCACCAAATCGGTATAAACCCGTCATCTGTTAGTATACGAAGGAACTGCATATACCGAGGTAATGCACTTGTTAATCTACGCTCTGCGGTGCACACTGCACAATAGTAAACCGGTAGTGTTAGTTAAATATAGGTTCTCTATCCAGCTGATGAGCATCATGCAGCTGTAATCATATCACCATTATTAATACAAACTTTCGTATACTACATTCACGTTTATAAAACGATGACGTCACAACTTAATAAACACCACCTTCGATTTTCAGATGATCAACGAAATCTTCGACTCGTTCAACACCCTCAATTATTTACTCGTTATAATCGTCTTCATAATTTTCGGCTACCGCCCGCCTTGGTGGACACGAAAAGCGGTCGATTGGGTGCAAAAGGAGATCCAGGACCTCCCGGGGCCGCTGTCGCTGCCGCTCTTGGGCACCCGATGGGTGTTTTCCTGCGGCGGTTACACCTTCAACAAAATCCACGAGTTCTACGCCGATATGTACGAAAAGTACGGACCGATCGTGAAAGAGGAAGCGCTGTTTAACATTCCCGTGGTGAGCGTGTTCGAAAAGGAGGATATCGAGAAGGTGCTGAAAAGCAGCGGGAAATATCCGATCAGACCGCCCACGGAAGCCGTGGCTGCTTACAGGAAGAGCCGGCCCGATCGGTACACCAGCGCAGGAATCGTCAACGAACAGGGTTAGTATTTTACGAATGCAGCAATAGAAAGATTCATCCTAATTTCCAATCCGGATTCGCCCGCAGGTGCGGTGTGGTACCATCTCAGGACGTCGCTCACGTCGGACCTGACCAGCCCGAAGACGATCTCCGGCTTCCTGCCGCAGGTGGAAGAGATCGCGGAGGATTGGTGCAGCTTCGTGAGGCAGCACCGCGCCAACGGCGACAGGGTGTTCGATCTGGAAGACGTGGTGGGCAAGCTGGGGCTGGAGACCTCCTGCGCCTTGGTGCTGGGCCGACGACTGGGCTTCCTGATTCCGGGCGAGGAGTCCGATTTGGGCAGCAAACTGGCCGCTGCCGTGCACAAGAATTTCATCGCCATAAGGTAAGCAAATCCTCAACAAAACGCTGTATTGGTTAAACGATTTGTTCATTACAGAGACACGTATTTCGGATTGCCCTTTTGGAAATTCGTACAAACGTCGGCGTATAAGAACCTCGCCGAGAGCGAGGAAATGATCTACAAATTAGCCTTGGAATTAATCCAGACTGCTGATGAGGCGACCCACGACAGCGCCGTGTTCCAATCAGTCCTCAAGGCTGATATCGATCATAAAGAAAAGACTGCTGCCATCGTTGACTTCATTGCTGCTGGTTTGTATTACTTCTATATCCACCTATACGCTTCAATACAACCACCCTGTTAAAGCATAAATCTCATTGCAGGTATATACACCTTGAAGAACAGCCTGGTGTTTTTGCTCTACCTAATAGCCATGCACCCATCAACGCAGGAGAAGATCCTGGAGGATTCGTCGAAATCGTACTTGAAAGCGTGCGTGCTGGAATCCTTCCGGCTCCTCCCGACTGCCTATTGCCTGGCGAGGGTGACGGAAGAGGATCTGGAGCTGTCGGGGTACAAAGTCAGCGCCGGCAGCGCTGTGATTTGCCACACGGGAATAGCGTGCAAAAATGACAAATATTTCCGCGACGCCGGGGAATTCCGGCCGGAACGGTGGCTGGGCGAAGAGAAATCCGCTACTACCAGCAACGCTACGTTCTTGGTGAGCCCGTTCGGCGTGGGGAGGAGAATTTGCCCCGGGAAGAGGTTCATAGAGCACGTGTTGCCGATTATACTGGAAAGTACCGTGAGAAACTTTGAGATAGAGACGGTCGAACCCATGGAGTTGCAATTTGAATTTTTGCTGTCTCCCAAAGGTCCCACGACCATGTTGTTTAAAGATAGAGGATAAGTTATGTAAGGGTGAAAAGGGCTTCGTTTTAGGGATGGAAATTCTATTAAAAAATCAAAATGCGTATTACTATTGGAAGCAAGTTTGTCTTATAGCTACACATGGGCATCCATTTAGTGCTATTGAAATAAAACAATATTTTCCTATAGTTCTAGAAACTAGATAATTTCGTACATAGAAAACATTTTTAATTAAAATTAAATTTAGAACTGAATTAAATTTGATATATGCTCTTGGTAATATTACTTAATAACTTATTGTATTTTATAATTAGTTTCTCCATTTATGATGTTTAAATTTTAAAAATATCACGAGGGTAAGGGAAAAAGTTTTCGGCCTGATTTTCAGTTAAATTATATTATTTTCCCCGACTTCAATACACTTGGTCTGGCATCCTGTACCTTCCCGGAAATGAGAATATGGAAGGCTTCATGTAGACCGAGAACTTTTCACCTTACCCTCGTATGTATGTCGTATAGAATAAAAATTACCTGTGGAAATACGCAGGATATATTCGGTGATAACTGTTTTCAATCGACTGTATTAGATGTAACGTTAATTTATGTGATAGTGTAGATCAGTGGAGTTGTAGGTAAAAGTACAAAATATTATAATCGTGGGTTTTGTAGGCTGTGTAAGGTCGGAATGTATTTTTCGTACAAACTATTTGAAATGTATTTCAATAAACAATTTTTATTAAACATTTTCCTGTTTTTTTTTTTGCAAACTACAAAACTGGAAGATTTTTCTATTAAATCTATTCATTTCACAGCGTAACTCTATAAAACATTGATTAAAAGATGCCTAAAACAAACAGTAAATACAAAAGTAAACGATTATCCAGTGCATCGTCTAAACTAAACGATAGGAAAATGCTTTATCGCTAACTCAAAGATTGATTCTCTAATTCAACGAGAACTAGTAAACTAGTCTATAAGCGAGTGATAATCGAACAAAATAAAATTAATAACCGAATTTATCGTTCAAATTAGTCTTTCCGTCTCCCGATTGGTCATCGGGGGGTACCCACATGCAATAATTTTCGCGATATGCATCTTCCTCGTACCCCCTTTGACGTTCTTGTTCTATCTTCTCTTGCCTTTGTTGCGTTCTTCTCTGGTTCTTTTTCTTCTTCTTTTCATCGTTATTACCATTTTCCGCGCTCTCGCATTGCTCCTCTAACGCATTCAAACTACTATCAGGTGAATTGGATGCGTCATTAGGCGGGCTAGAATCGTTTACTGGAGCATTCGAGGAAGAAACTTGACTGCATTTAGCTTCTTCTTCTTCTTCTGCTTCCATTTTATTGCTATCTTTTTCGACGGGAGTTTCTTCACTATCGATAAAATCCTTAACGATAGTCTCGGATATAATCTTCATTTCTTTGGCAATTTTCTTCACTTTCTCTACGGCCCTGCACTTTTCTTTGGTCATCGAGCTGATTTCCAAGAGGAATCTAGTCAGTTCCGAAGACACTCGGTGTTTCGTTTTCTCATCGGGCCCGGCTCGTTTCATGTCGGCGATCAATTTGAACACTTTCTTCTTTTTGGCGAACAAAATTTTCCAATCGACGTCCATGCGATCCTGACTGCTGGCCAGTTTCTTGAAATCGTGCAGTATTTTTTGCCATTTCTCCTGCACCATCGCGTACAATTCGGTCTCCTGCGCGCTTTGTCCCTGCTGCATACCTAAAAAAAATAATAAGGCATTTTAATCGGCTTTATCGGCTTCAGAGATGGTATTTGCACTGCGATTAATGCACCATTGCACCAGGTATTCTGGTATACAGGGTGTTAATTGATTGAGTGCCGATACTTTAGGATGATTTTAAGAAGAAGAGTTTTTATCAATATACTCTGTGTCCCAAAAAGTTGTATACAAATGGCGAAAAAGTTTATCTTACATTTCACAAAAAAATATTCTTGATAAAATTCTCTGCATGACTTGTAGATCCATAATAGATGATAGAAGTTATTTTTTCCTAAAACTGTAACACTCTGTAGCTCGAAAACTAAGAGGTTTCTTCTTAAAAACATCCAAATATTTACATCCGGAAGTATCGGCACTCGATTAATTAACACTCTGTATGTAAGAAAAGTGCATAATAAATGGTACTATAGAATGAACCTAGTGCAAATAATTCTTGTTATTAGTAGAGGTGCACCACCGTCTACCATCTCTGATGAAATTATATGAATTATATTACTGGAAAACGGAACCGACGCTGTCAACAAGTTTTCAAATTTTTTCAAATATTCAATGAAACGTAAACCACTATACGAACTGGAATTTCGAGCATCGTCCTCATCGGATACAACGGAAGAAGACGACGAGGAATCCTCTAAACCCTCGCGACTGGTGCCCGGTAAATTTTCCTCGGAAGCGTTACTGCTCGTAGTTCGAACATCCTCGTTATTATCTCGGTTCTCTTCAGTCTCGTTCGAATCATTGCCAACCGTCGTTTCGGTTGTGGTTACTTCTTCGTCCGCCTCGTCGTCCGCGTCGTTAGAATGCACGACGTTCTTCGATTTATCTTCGAATTTCACTTCGATCTTTTTCCGTTTGCCGAATATCGGAAAAGCCTTGGCTTTGGCGTCTTTGCTCGTACCGGGCAGGGAGTCTTCGTACGAGAGTAGCGCCGGCATCGTCGCCGGTTTGGCGATGTTGACTAATCTAACGACTTTCGAGTGTTCAGCTCGAAGTTGGGATATTTCTAATTTCAACGCGGATAAAGCGGTTTTGTCCGATTTCGATTCGGATAGGCTTTTCATGTACGCGTCTAACGAATCCTCATCGGCGTTGCCTTTATCGTTTCGATCTTGCTTTGATTGGAGCGACGATAGTTGCTTTTCGAGTTCAGTGATTTTGGTGGAAATTGATTTGGCTTTTTCCATCTAAAAAAAAAGAAAATTATACAAGCTGTTAATTAATTGAGTGCCGGCACTTCAGTATGTGAATATTTGGATGATTTTAAGAAGACAAGTTTATATCAATGTATGTCCTAAACTTCTTGTTTAGGACGTGGACAAATTTCAACAAAAAATCAAAATCAGTCTCAATGAACTTGGAAAAAAATTGTTTTGATTTTTATTTTCTTACGCAAAAATGGTACGTCGTACGAAAGTGAGTCTTTTGACCGAATTTGCTCCAAAATAAATGAGGATTTTAAAAATAATTTTAGTTTTTAGAAAAAGCAGTGGCGTACCATTTTTTCTTCAAACCTATTCAGTTCAAACCACTTACGGACGTCACTGTGAAGAATTTAAAAAAATCTTTTGCCTCAAAAAATGCTTTTTCATAATTAAAAAGTGTGTACAAAATTTCATAGAAATATCTGGAGTAATAAGAAAATTATCGTAGAAAAGTCTTCTTGTAAAACTGTCACACGCTGCAGTTCGAAAACTAGGAGATTTAGGAACTTTTCTTCTTAATCTCTTCCAAATATTCACATCCTGAAGTATCGGCTCTTAATTAATTAACACCCTGTATGATATCTATTGTAATTGTGATTAGTATTGCTTACCAAACTTTCGTACGTTTCTGCTTTTTGTGGAGCTTTGGCATTCATCCTTTTCTCTCGCTTTTTCTCGATGGTTCCGGTTCTATCCAAAAACGTGTCTTCGTCGCTGTCATAATAATCGTTTTCTTCCCAATTTTTCGCTTTCCTCTTGCGAGATTCTAATATAAAATCTACCATTAGCACAGTACTTGGAGGAATTAACTCTGAACCATTGACTCACCGTGAGTGGCCTGACGAAGGACTCCGTACCTATCTAAAATCCTGCAAGCTTCCAAAGCGCATTGTACAACTGCCTCTTTCTTCTTCCCTTTGTGAAGAACTTCGGCTACAATAGGCCTTCCCATTTCGTCATCTACTGGTAATTCGACTCTACAAAGGAATTGTCCGATACCTGCAAATTAAAGTTTTTGTAGATTTATTTGGGGGATTTTTTACATCTGCCTACCTTGCTCGTTGCAATTGTATTCAAGATCCAATCCCTCTCTTTCGAAGAACCCTCTCAGTGCCTTTTTAGGATCATCCAAATACAATTCTTCATTGTTAGTTTGGGCGTAAGGATTTTCCGATAAATCAGTCTCTTCTTCTGCATCTTCACCTAAACGTATAAAACATATTTAAATAAATACCCATTACATTACCTAATCATTCATACCTAATCCCCAATCGACTCCCCTTTCTTCCTCTTTCTTCTTTTTCTCCTCGAGTTCCTTCTCAATTCTCAGTTTCTCTTCCTGTCGCTTTCTCAGATCTTCATCTCTCTTCTGTTTTAACTCGGTCACAGTCAACTCAGATTCTTCTTCTTCATCGTATTCCGGACCATTTAGTATAAACGATCGGGTACTGAATCCCAATTTCAACATGTGGCCAACCTGGAAATCGAAATTCCCCCGTTAAAACAAATTTTCGCGAGATTTCCATAACGACATTGATCAATCGTGAAGTCTATCAATAACTACAGATATCAGTCATAAATTTAAATTTTTTTCGAATTCCATATACGAAATTATACACCGAAATGGACGCGCTAACGGAAAAACAGGTTAAAGAACAGCTAAATGAAATCAAGCAATCGTCTTCGGAGGATAAGCAGTCCGATGAATTGGATTTGAACAATGTCGAATATATCGGAGATATTAACGGGGAAAGCGAGGCGCAAAAATCCCTAAAACACATCCAGGAGATATTCCAAAAAACCGAAGCGATGAAATTAGAAGCCAAAGAGAAGGGTCAGGAATTAGAAGATCAATTCAAGGTAATAACTCGTACATAAATTATTACTCTAAAAATTATTTTCTTGCAGGTGTTAAAGGAGCGATTAAACTCCAGCTCGGAGTACTTGATCAGAATAAAGAAAAACATCGAAAACATTAAATTTTCGTACCAACGGAACGTCATCGAATTGCAAAAAAAGTCGGAGCCGCCTGCCGATATGGCCAATCACAAATTCGAGAACAGAGAAGACATGGAGAAATACATCGAAGACGTTCGACAGAAAATGGACGATCTGCAAAACCGAATGACTATGCAAAAGGAGAAGCAACAACACGTCACCGAGAGCTACGAAGAGGCCTTTAACAATGTGGTTAACGCTCTGCAGAAACTCGATACCGGTGAATGTTCGTCCGTTAAATTCTTAGGTAAAATTCTTAATGGTATTATACAGGGTGTCCCGCAAGTAAGTACCGACACGGAGCAGGGAAGTGTAAGGGGAGCACAAAATATGTTGGGATACCATGTATAGTGGTTAACAAATTTCTTTTTCAGGTGATGCCCAATCAGAAGGCGACAAATAGTTGATTGTACGACTTACTCTCATTCTAACATGTACTTTAGGTTTAAGTTTGCTTCTGTTTAAATATGTACCATGCGTGCTATCCAAATCGTAGATGTAAAACCCCGGTCCGTCCTTCTCGGAAGCCTCTTTTCTATATTGCAGGACGGCGTGGTACCTGCAACAATTATTGCATTTTTACCCTTTATTACATTAATTATACGTATTTTAAATAGCTGTATAATTGTATTATTTTTTTGCATCGCTACAGCACACTTAGAATTTTTCCACATTATTTGTATTATCAAATCTTTAATTGTAATACCTAGAGATAGTAGGATGTTGCAAATTAACATTGCAGCTGGTTAGCCGGCCGAATACCCAAAACGGCTTATCCATTAAGTTAATTGTCTCGATAATTGTACCATTTTTCAAAACTTCAAAAATATAGTCTTTCCCGTTGCTCTTTGGTAATCCGGACCAAGGGGGCTCTTTGTAGGGTAATGGTACTGAATGGTCTGTTGCTTGTTGGGCTGGAGTGAACGTGGGGCCTACGAACAATGTAAATTATTACGAGTTACGTTGATAAATTGGTGATAGTGGTACCTTTAGTAAGTTTGGAATCCTCGATCTGAGTGGGCTCTGCTTGCTCGGTACTTACAGGGATATTTTCTTCCGCTGTTAATGGGCTTTCGATTACCTTTTGTGCAGGTAACTTTTTCGGAAGTTTGCCGATCTTTCCTATCAAAACCGGCTTTTTAAACACGTTTTCGCTTTTTGGTTGATCCTGATCATTTTCGTGCGAAGGATTTTCGTCTTGATCCATTATTTTCTGATTTCTCAAGTATTTGAAATTGAAAATTGAAAATTACAAAAACACGAACATTCCATTGAAGTTTGAAGTTGACACATATCAACTGTCAGTTGTCACTCAATTTCTTCGTTTTTTTATTAATGGCGTCAACGCAATGTCACTCTGTATATTGAGTATTACGGTCACCTTACTTTTTTTATTATATACCGGGTGAGTAACAAATGTTTGAGACTTTTTTTTTGAATAATTATCCATCTAGTCATTTCATCAAGGTTAATTTAAATGGATTTTGAGAGGAATTCAGGGTATTGAAGAGGTTTTACTTATATAGTGAGTAAATGTTCAACAGTTGTTTAAACACAAAGAAGCAATGAACTTATGACAATGATGAACTCTTTGGGTTTTGTCTGACGCGTTTTATTTTATTTTAAATTTTAAATTTTAAAATAGATGGCTATATAATTATTTACATAATTATTCTTCAATTTTAGTAGGTGAACACATTTATTTCATAAATACATACATATTATTAAATTATAAGATCTTATAGCGATTATTAATTCTTTCTAACTGCGCAAAATAAATGAGAAAAATATCATTCGCGTCAGCGGGAAATGTTTTTATTAACAATTTAAATCTATAGTAGTTGGGGCTTTCCAGATCGGTTATTTACCCAGGACATGAATTTTACAGAAATTAGTAGTTGAAACGTATATCAATTTCCTATCAATAACAGTTGCAGCAATTAAATGGTTTTCAAATCAAAAATATTTTGCACGCTGATTTCCTTATAATCTCTTATCTCATGAAAATGGCGGATTATTAATTCCAGGAATCCTTTTTTTATTTTTTTAATGGTAATTTCAATTAATATGCATGAAAAATCAATTAATTTGATTACAAATTCATCGAGCATTAACTAAATTTATATTTTTGTTTAACTGACCTGTAGATAAAATCTATTATTATAAGAACAGGTCAAAAAAATCAAGCCATATTGATACATTTTTTTATTGCAGTACATATGTACATACATATTGGTATTAATCTTACAAAACAACGCGTATTTTCCATTAATTTCTTGTAATCGCATGTTGGAAAACCTAATTAAAATTGCGACATATTCTTAAAATTTTTATCGCCCGCACCAAAGTTTATCTACGCCGCTGTTAAAAGCGGTTTGGTTTGTCTTCGGAAATGGGAATTTTCAACATAAGTATATAAATAAAAGGAAGCAAAGTGGTCAAGTTACTTCTTGTTGTTGTTCGACATTCCTACAAATCACATCAAAATAGAAAGTTGATTTTGAAGAAGTTAAAATGAACCAATTAACGATAATATTTATTGGTAAGCTTAATTATTTTTTAATTGAACAAATATATTTTATTTTTAAAATATTTATATAATTATTTTTTTACATAGGGTCTCTAGCTGAGACCTAATATCTTACTTATACTCTAACGATAATACCCTCTATTTGGTAATTTTGCAAGGTAATTTGTTCCACTGATATTATTTTTTTTAATTTTAAACAAATTTATATTTTTTTAAGAAGTGCGAAAAAATTTAGTAAAAATAACGCTCAAATCAATGTCAATCATATTTTTATTTAAATTTTTTATATTCTTAGTTGTGCAATAGTCTTATTTATTATTAGGTGTATGTTATTGAAAGGAAAGCTAACCTTCGAATTAATTTTTCTCAAAATTCTAATATATTGTATTTTTTTAACATTATACTTTTTACAATGTTTACAAATTCATCACGGCGATAAAAAAACAAATTTTAATTAATACATTTAATTAATACATAAATATGAAACATTGCGAACTTAAACTATAACAAGATTTCTACATTATACATACAACTTGGGATTTTCCTACCTCGCGTGTTTAATCTACATATGTACATCCAAGAACACTAATTTTATTTAAAACTTCATAATTAATAAAAAAAAGCTTATCAAGAAAATATGAAATTATCAAGCGACTAATTTGTCAATTTCCAGCAACCCTTGCTTTGGGTGTGAGTTGTTTACCTCCCAGAGTTAAACGCCAATTTGACTGGAACACATTCAACAACCCCGACCAATACTGGGACTCTAACAATGCCAACACTATCCGCATACCAAGACAAAGAAGCCAGGAATCTTGGGGCAGGAGGAATCAGGGTTCGAACACGAACTGGAATCAACCAAGCGGCAGACAACTCCCTCAAAATTTTAATAACGGTATGTACTATTTTTTAAATCTTCCTATTGGTATGATAACCATATTTTCCTTATAATTTAGGCAATCAAGGATTTAACAACCCGTCTGACACAGACTTTGGGACCGGTTTCAATCAAGGATTCAACAACCCATCCAACACAGATTTCTCAGACATTTTCAATCAAGATTTGAATAATGGAGCTAGTTCTACTGTCTCTCCCAGTTCCGATGGAACCACCAGGGTTCCGGCTGCGTACAGGACCTGCATGGGCGCCTGCCAGTACACCAGGGAGTACAATCCCGTTTGCGGCAGTGACGCCAATACCTACAACAATCGACAGGAACTCGAATGCGCCAGGAGCTGCGGAAGAAGTAAGTGGTTTTTATTTAAATAAGGCTGCATAGTTGTAAACTAAAATGGATGAAATACGTGTTGCTGAATTTGGGTAGATAAAACGATAGCTTTTATCGTGCGATATCTACTTGAGGTTTCGATTTGCTGTAAATTAAAACCGCGTTATAGGAAGTGTGACTAGATAATGTAGTCTTATCAAGTCTTAAAATTATTAGGTGGTTTGAATTTAATTAAAAATACATTTTTATAGTGTTTATTTATTGCAGTAGTATGTGTGCATGATATTAAGATATAATAAGTTCATTTTTTGTGCCATCTAATGTATATTGTAATTATCTCTTATTTTTTTATTTTCCAGATACTCAATTAGTAAGAGGAGGAACATGCCAACCAGTTTAAGTCCAATTTGTTTTATAACTGTACCTAGACTGATAATTGTATTTATTAATTCATTGACATAATAATGATACTTATGTAAATCATCAACGAATTGCCAGTGATAAAAATGTGCCCTTTTTATTATTATTTATAAATATGTGCTTTGTGTAATTTTATAATTTTCATGTGAATATCTATTACACCTTTTAATAAAATTTAACAATATATTTATATTTTTTTTGTAATAATTGTTTTACATTGGTTTACCTAAATCTAACCAATTATCTAACATTGCTGACGGAAATAAAATTCCATGTGTCGTCTTTGGTTCTGAAATAATTTTCTACTCACAAAATTCTATGTGCTAAATTGTGAGTTTGTGATAGACATTTTTCAGTAACATTTTAGTGATTCTTAGTTTTTTGCGGTCCATTTTTTCTCATTGTGTAGAGCATTTAATATGTCTATTTTTGTCTGCTTCTCAAATTTTGTTCAAACGTAAATAAACGATAGCCAAAATTCAGCAGCTAAAATCGCACATCCTTTAAACCAATATCAAATATTTCTGCATATGTAAATGTTTTTGAAAAATTATTAAGTCGGTACTTACTGTTATTGTAAAACCATTATTGATAACCTTATCTTTATATAAGTCGACTTGTAGAGGTTTTTTATTAAAAATCAACATCATGTATAGCATCTGGCGATTTTTTTTATTCCAGTAAATCCATGGACACTTGCATAGTGTGTTGTAGAAATCTTCGCTCTACATAAAATAAGTATTTGAAATGTATAAAAAATTGGCTGTAACGCAGAAACTTTTACTGTACCGTTTTTGAAAAAAATCGTATCAAGTTATAACATACACTTACTTCATTTATTAATAGTTGACAATAGTGTACGTATAAAAAAATGAAAATAAGGGTTTCCAATATTAAAAAGTAGATTAAGATATTGCACTCTGGATACAAATTCTAAAATAATTAAGAAAATATCATTTATTTGATTTTTACACAGGGCATTTCTGTGCGTCACAAGAATCATAATAATAGATAAGGACAATTTTTTGACTTTTTAAATTTAATTGATAATTTTTTGATGACCCCCTATCTGCAATTAAAGTAGGTACCTACATTTATCTATAAAGCACCCTGTATAATAATAAAAAGTAATATAAAATACATACATAATATATGAAATATGTCGAACTTCCTAGCGAAGATACTACAGCAAAACATGTACTCAAGGTACAAAGTCTTTGTGATTTATAATATTTATCGACAAACCTACAATTTTTTTTATTATTAATAATTGTTCTTTTGTATTTTCTAATTAGAAAATATTGTTAGGTAAATAAATCTTTATTTACCTGATAATGTAGATGTGCTGGTGTACCGTGATTTTTAGAATTTGGGATACGCGGTTTTGAAATGCTTCATCTTCTGAGAATTTATCGGAATTACACAAGTTCTTCATTAAATAAAATTTCATTAAGCGAAATTGTAATAATATGTGGGTCACAATGTATGTCAAAAATGCTAAAGTTAACGCAATATTATAAATAACTATAAGTGAATATATCGTTAACACGAGATATAAAATTTCACGACTTAAATATTTTTTCGCAATCGAGAAGATAAAATTTGCATCAAAATTTTCATTATTTATGATACGGACGGTGAACATATTGAAAGCAATAACCTGGACAACCAACATATTGTAAAAACAGAAACAAAGACACATGGTCCTTTTTACTTCTTCAATGACTCTTTTATTGAATTTGGAATTTTTCGTTGAGAGAGATCCAAAATTTTCAAAGATGTACTGGATATGGAAATCTCTGAACTGTATGATATACGTAGCGTTCACTATCAAGCTGACTAGATACTAAAAAATGATATTAAGAAAGTATTGACTTTAATATTTTGACAAGTTAGAGTATACTGCACTTTTTTATAATGCTATATACTGACTATCAAAAATTACAAACATTTTTCACCTGCGAAAACGTTTTCTTACCATGTTATATTTAAATTAATAATATACACATACTAACTAATAGTAATACGAGTTAATAAAATTGATTTAAAACTTACTGGTTGATTACTAAAGTATATAATTATATCTTCTATTTTAACACCCTCGTTTTTTACAATCCATAGATAAACATGATAAAGTGGTAAATCTAATTCCACTATAATTCCAATAGCAAATGCTATGATAGAAGCAAGCTTTGCATATTTCACAACTTGATTAAACAGAATTATTTGTAATATAAATCTTAAAGGATCTCCTAAGAAAATATTAACAATTAATAAATACTTTTTAATAACTATATGGTAGGTACTAAAATAATTACCTGTCCTACTCATAGGCTTAAATCCAACGTTTTTATTCGATGAGGAATTTAACATTGTTATCCAGAGTGATGAGCATTAAGTAATAAAATTATTATTCTTCCTTGGTATTATTTAAGTCTAGAATATATTAGGTATTTGCTAATGTATTTACTGACGATATTAAAATGCCTTAATATTTAATACAGTCGTATTTAATTTAATGGCATTTCATTATACTCGTACTATTTATTTTCTTCTTCGAGAAATATTAATAATATACTTTTTATTGTAGCCCACGAACAGTTCAATTGTTAAAACAACTGAATTATATTGATTACAAGTAAATATTTATGCATCTATCTATTTATTTTTGACATAATTTATGCATTTATTACGTCCTTTAATGTATAGCTTAATTATCAACTAAAAGTTAAATAAATGTAGGCAGGATCTTCTGCAGTGTCTCAATAGTGGCTATTATTAGGAATAACTATTAATTCCTATTATTTTGTTTCTAATTTTAACAATTTATACATACGTAAAAGTTTGTGATTATAATTTTAATAACGACTAAAAATATCAAAAATTAAGTACTAATGATCAATCATAAGAATACATTTACTTACCTAATAAAGAAAAACATAGTGGATAGTTATAGAGCAGGTGTTCCCTTTTACTTTTGTTTGCTGGTTAAACCTCGTGCAAATGCAAACATACTATAGCCAAACCTAAGAAGCTAAAAGCAACTAAAGTTAAATAAGAAATTTCATCGATTTATTTGATTTTATTTTGTTTTTCGTAAAAATATATGTATTATTAGATAGATATTAGACTTTGAGATCTTTTTTTTCTTAAGATATCTTTTTAGGATATAATTATGTATTTTTCTGTAAATTTCTTACTTACTGTTATCAAATAAACACGATTGAAAACTTGGCCGGTCACCGAGAGGTACATAGGCTTCTTTAATAAAACTAACATCAAATGGTATATTTGTCGATTTTTTTTATTCCAGTAAATCCATGGACATTCGCAAAGTGCCATGTAGAAATCATCGCACTATAAAAAAGTTTATTCAAAATGTATTCGGACTATAAGAAACAAAAAGTATGCTTTTGTAAATACAGGGTGGCCCAGAACTCAAGCCACACCGGAAAATGCCTTATGGAAACAACAATGGAGATCCCAAAACTGCAGCCGAAAACATGAAAAAGTTATTCCTTTGGCAAATAAAGAGGTTTAAAATTGACCAACAGTAGCAGTTCACAAACGTGACGTGAATTAGCTATACACCAATTTGACATTATTGAGAGATTCTATATTCTATGTCCTTTTCACTTTCAAGGTTAACAAAAGCTTCCAAAATCCGCTGCGACTATTGATCAATGATTTGCTTCTAAATCAATCATTCAGGAGCTCCGTCATGCTGATACCAAACCTACAGAATTTTTGATTGCTTCAAAAGTGGTTCGAATCGAATGATCCATTTTTTGATCAATTTAAAAGAAAATCTTTGATCAATAGTCGCAGCTGATTTTGGCAGCTTTTGTTAATCTTGAAAATGAAAAGGACATAGAATCTTTCAATAATGTCAAATTGGTGTATAGCTTATTCACATCATTTTTGCGTATGTGAACTCCTACTTGAATTGGTCGATTTTAAACCTCTTTATTTACCAAAGGAATAACTGTTTTATGTTTTTGGCTGCAGTTTTGACATCTCCATTGTCGTTTTTTGGGGGCGACCAATTTGGGGGCACATATTATTATAATTTTTATTTTGAGTTTCTACTTCTTTGTGCTTTTTAAATCATCAAAATAAACACTATTTTTAATCTTCTAAAAATATTACGTAAATATTTGCCACAATGACAAGCAGCCTTAAATTAATTCATATTGGGACTTACATCATTTATTAATAGTTGACTGTAGTTTAGGAAAATCAGAGCAAAAATAACAGATGTTCCCATATAAATGATCATTGAAATATTGATATCCGGATGAATTTTCTAAAAAATAATGTTTGCTTCTCAGTAATTTCTAATACATGGACACTTAAATAACAAACTTACAGCATAAATAAAATAAGATGAACTTCCTATCGCAATTATTACAGAAGTACTTGATAAAACCATTGCTATTTTATGCTTGTTTATAAAATTTTCAAGGTGCCTAAAAATGAACTTTAATATTGTAAATATTCGTTGCAGCTACAACAAAATTAGGTTAATAGTAAGGTACAATCAATAATTACCTGAAAATATTGAAATGTTGTGTTATTGTAAATTTTAAAATTTCGTATACATCATTTTGCAATGCTTCATCGTCTGAATAATCATTAAAATTATTCAAGTTGTTAACTAGATACAATCTGATTAACTGAAGTTGAAGCCTCATATGTGTTACATTATACAACCAAAATATTGTAATCAATACTGAACTATAGTTAAGTAAAATGGTGAAAATAAGATATGAGGGATATATAATTATATTGCCTAAATATTGGGATAATATAACCATAATGTAAATGCAGTTAATGTTTCTAATTAAATTGAATATTATAAAACTATATGCAGAAGTACTATTAATAAGCGCAATAGCGCAAATTAAGAAACTGCAGTACTTGGCATATTTAATTTTTCTACTGGCGCATTTATTAAATGTTAAATTTTTCGTTGATGGATATCCGTAATATTTCAAGACATATTTAGTAACTTCTAAGACCTTTTGACTGTATAATGCGACAACTAACATGTTGAAAATATACTGAAAAAATACAATACAATTACAATTATTACATACATAGGTATAATATTTTTAAACCAGGTTATTAATTTCTAATGATATAATTTTTTACTTACAGGTTGCACAAGAATAAATATCATTAAATACTCTTTTGTAAATTTGCCATGTTTTACAATCAAGACATCGTATAGGCACAGAAATAAATTTACCTCCAAAAAAAATACAACTCCAAATGTTACAAAATAAACAAGTTTCGGGTATTTTAAAATGTGCCTGCCAAAGAACATTCGTTGCATAAAATTTAAAGGATCCCCTAAAAATAATAATGTATGGAAGTATTAATGATTACTGTAATTGAACTTTAATTGCACAAAAAACAATTAAATAGGTTATTATTTACCTGTCATACTCAATGGTATAATTTCGACCTTTTTATTCAAAGAAAAATTATTCATAGCGATCCAAACTGATCAGCATTCGTTATGAAATTACCAAAGAATATCTACTTATAGATTGCTTTATTTACTCATATTTAGTATAATGTCGATAATATAATTCCTTAACGGTAATATACATAGGTAGGTACTTGCATTTTAATAGATTCATTTTTAATATAATGGAAATACTTAAATTAGAACCTTATATTTTTTTGCATTTATGATAGTTATGTAAGAAGTATATTGAAAATGTTAGTTGAAATTTTTGAATATTGTTTTTATAAATACTCTTCTTTAATGAGTAATTAATCTAATGCAAAAGATAAGTATTTGATAGTCATAGGAAAACTATTTTACAGGGAATTCTATTTCTTCTATTTCAAGTTTCTATTTATATGAATCATCGCTACACGGAACTATCGTTAAGCATTCAAGACTCAAGATATTAAGTACCTCTGTGAAATACCTGTTTTGTAAATTAAGCTTGTAGATAATAATAGTTTCTACGGTAAGTATATAATATAATATACTTGGAACTTACATCCATTACTCGTAGGCGCACGATCACCAAGTCATGGATATGATTTTAATGAAAACAAAAACAGTTTTTAATAATTAAAACCTGGTGGGGTCCAATAAAGTTTCAGTTAAGTGCGTGCTTCTGTTGTGAAATAGTGATTCTTAAACCATGACTTTTGAACGGCAAACCATAATCTCAGGTAAGTTTTTGAATATAATTGTATAAAATATTAGGTTGATGAATTCAAAAAAATAACTAATTAAAAAAAACCTTAAGTTCATTATAAAGATATTTAGAATTGTTTGAATATCCCACACTCTTGTCTAAATGTCTTTTTAATTAACCCATGTATATATTTTTTATGACCAAGAGTAATTAAAAAGCTTGTTCTTTTCGGTAAGATTTTTTTGCCACACTTTATTGGTCATAATTTATTTTTCAACATTCTATTTATTTGATTGACAGACGATTTACGATCATCATTTGAATTACAAGTCATTAAAAATATTAAGTATTTTTAAACGATTTAATATTATTTTTATGAAAAATTGCTTTTTGCTGTTACTACAGGAAATCCCATAATAGATAAGTAGGTACATAAAAAATAAATCGACTTTGTAATTTTCTTAATAAAACCAGTAATAACATTTTATTATTTCCAAAAAAAATCTGTTTTTATAGTACACTTAACTAATTATTTCAGTTTTCCTTATTCTATCTGGACTGAAAGGAATATTCTCAGCAAATTACGATAAAGAAAATTATTCCTGGAAACATCGAATGGAATACAAAGGGCTACGCAGACTAAACGGAGAAAGCAATTTTTGGTACCCCGGTCGAATTACAGACGAATACAGAGACTATTCTGCTTCAAATCCCTTTTCACATGGTGTAACCAGTAAACAATTACCTAAAGAGTATCATCCTAAACCGCTGAAATCAGATTTTTCCGATTACCATAATGAAAACTCGTTTAAACATGAGCTATTTAGAAACCAAGACAGAAGACGTCCTGTAAATCCCATGGAAAGAAACCATCACTTTCATTCGAATAATTTCGACAACAGGAAAGGATTGATTGATTACAGAGATCCATTTGATAGTAAGTAAGTATTCACATTGTGTACCTACCACAAAAATCCTACATTTTTGTAGATTTCAATCAACAACAACCAGTAGGAAATTTGGACCGTCCAGGACGACCCTTCGGATTCGATGAAGGAATATACGACAATTTCAATCCTCGGGAATTTATGCTGGGAGGCGCCACCGCACGTCCTCCTGCTGTAGGAGGTGTTCCTGGAACCGGAACCACCGTCTCTCCCTGCGAGCAATCCTGCCAGACCACCATGCAATTCGATCCTGTTTGCGGTGATAATGATTTCACTTATCAAAATTTGGCAAGGTTCAAGTGTGCGGTAGCTTGTGGAAAAAGTAAGTTTATTCAATGCAGAGTTTATATGAATTCGGGGATCGAAAGATTTTATTGAACTTTAACGGGATTATAAGGAGCTGTTGGGTTGAATTATTGTTTGGTTAAAATTGTATTTCTTCCGAGTTTTCAAGTTAATTTTCACTCGAATTAGAAGTGTTTCTTTATTCACTTTTGATGTTATTGGAGGATTGATGAATAATTTATTGTTTGTTAATTTTTCAGGGGTGAAGATTCGACGCATGGGCGCTTGTTCGGTTCCGCAGTGATTTTGGAATTAGACTGATTTTATTTTTTGTGTTGTGTAACAATTCCAAACGTGGTACAATTTGGTATAATAATTTAACTTTAACTTAATAATTTATAATAATCAATAATGTAGAAATGGATGCTCAAGCGCTATCTGTTGCTTTGCGTTAGAAATATACTTCGAAATTTTATGTATTGATCTGTTCTTAGAATTGATTGGATGTAATATTTCAACAAAGCTTCTAACAGATGGAGCTGTTTCAATGGATTTGTGGAATTCTTTCTTCAATTCTTCACAAATCTGATCGGTTATTTTAGTAAACTTGAATGGCTTGTTTCCAAAATGTGCCAAATCCATCATTTAAAAATTCTATAAATTTACTTTTCTAATGGTTTTATAGCATCTCTTTCATTTGTCACCATATAATACATTTTATAACTTGTGTATTTTCGTTATCTAAAGAAATATTATATTTATAAAATGAAGATTTTTAATCAAATAGAAAGAAGAAATCTTTATCAAGAGAAACCGATTTTTTAGGAACTAGTACTTTTTGGAAACAATCTATTAATTATTTTTAAACAAAGAAGCTGAAACACATATACCGGGCGATTCATTAATCATTATGGCTGGCGACTAGCAGATAGTCTGTTTATGGCGAATATCGATATCTCATTTATCTTTTGAGTGAGGCATTTTACCTCTAAAACCCCCAAAGGAATCTCCCGGTAAAAAAACTACATACAGTTATGTTTTGTATTCAATAATTAACTTGAATCTTGCTAATTAAAGATTTTCATCCGATAATAATTAATAGTTTTACTAATTTAGGTAGGTAGATGGGTGCATCAAATTATCGTTATAATAATGCAAAAAATACGAAGAATAACTCGGCTGGTACGCTAATATAAAAACGATTGACCGTTTACATTTTGAAAAACGACCCCTTCATTAAAATAAATTTAGTATAACATTATAATACAATCATTCTTATCTTTATAACGGTACCTTCCTCAAGGCTAATATAACAAATATAACAAGCGAAATGAAACTACAAATTTTTCGGGCAGGACGAAGGACCGTTTTAATTGTGATTTAAGGCCTAGGTAACACTTTTTAACAAACTTTAAATCATGTTCTTGCAGACACGAGGGTTCCTCCAGGACCACCCTACTCGTTTGACCGCGAAGCAGGTACGCAGTTGTTATTACCCTTGACCCTTGCATAACACTTACCACACTTCGTTTGATTTCCTATTTTTACTTTCGAATTTTTCGAATCGGTTTTTTATTTGCTACTTCCTACTGGCCTCGTGTCGGTGGGAATTTTCGAACTCGTCGTGTTTCCACATAGCGCGCCGTCCATCCTTAAAGTCCTTTACAAGGATTCCTAATCGTTTGCATTCGAAATTCAATCATAAATCGATCTAATTTTCCAATAACTCATTAAAACCGCTCGTTTAGCTGGCCTAATGATTTATTTTACGTTTTTTTTAGAATAAATTTATTCGGTCTTCTTTAAATATAACTCTGACTCGGTATAGACAACAAAGAAAACAATATTTATTTCGTTTAACATGCAACGTTGGAGTAAAAAAAATGTATATTTACGATCAGAGCGGACCGAGACAAAGCAACGGTTTTTAGCATTTCCAGGAAAAGAATTTAATACACCAATCACCAACCTTGGTGGGAAACCGGCGAATATTCAAAGCCAATGTCAAATTTTGTCAAAACCAAAAAGCTATAAATTATAACATAGATTCGTACGCATACAAAGTCTACATATGCTTTGGACCAAAAAATTGTTCTTTGAAATTAACATGCTAATCAATGTTAATGCTAAATGGTAACAAAGGAAAATACACCAAATTGTAGTACATAGTTTTTAAGACGTGGAAACAATTACATCCATGTTATCTCAATTTCTGTTTCGGCGTTTCTGGAAAACAAACCCCCCATTTCCGTCGAAACGTTATTATAATCATGCTCGATTATCTGATTCGAATACTACACTTATGAAACTAAGCTTAAACAAAACATTATTTCTCCAAACACTATTACTGGGCAAGCAATAATATCATTTGCTTTGTATTTTGTGTCTTAGAAACAGCCGTTAGCGCGGAATTCTCTTTGAACTTCGCTGCCGTAATTGGGAGAAGCTTCGATATGCACGTTCTTTGTTGAAAATTACTATTAAACTGTTATGACCATATTCCAACTTGCGCAATCTAAAGGAGTATCATGGTTTCCAAGACGAACGTATTGAAAGCCGGATTAAATACATAAACTTTTTTCATCCAATTCATCTACCCAAAGAGAGCTTTTTATCGTCCCAAGAGAGTCAAATATTAATATTAGTCAAAAGTTACAATTAACATTGTTCTCGACATTAAAGGAAAAAACTATTCACCTAGTTAATGGCTGTAAATATTTAAAACTCGTAATTTACCAAACGAATTAAAAGTTCGTAAAGTAAGCTTTACAAAAGCCAAGACGTTTCAACTGCAATAATAAATTTTAACGAATTTCTTGAACTAGTTAACAAACAATATGTTACGTAATTTGCATGTACAGTTACAATCCTTTTTGTCCGTTTTCTTTAATTTCTATACCTGGCTTTTACCTCTCAATCGGAAATGTCCACTCACTTGATATAGGTCACATTAAGGATAAACGTCCCTAAGGTCTTAGATTCAATTACGATTTTTTCAAGCGTAGGGGACACTCTTGAAAGTGTAATACTCTTGTAACGCTTATTCATTTACCTGCCTTCGTTCACATTGCCGAATTAATTTAAATATAAATGCGTGTTATTGATACTTTTGCTACATTACACTCATTTGCAGGTAAAAATTTATCTTTATTGTTAGTAGCTGTATGTATTTTAACGTTATTTATTGCAACAATTCGGTGTTTCACATTGAAATATAAGAGTAATATTTAAAAAAGTCACATATTAAGAAGAGATAAAATAACATTAAAAGAGAGAAATTTTGCAAAAAGTATGGATACTGTAATATATCGATAAGGTGAGGAGGTAAAATAATGAATAAACTATGTGTGTATATTGAATGAAATGTGTACAATAAATTTCAATGTAGGTAATATTCAAATACTTTACGTATGTAGGTACTTAATTTATTAAATCTTTTTTTGCGTTAATAAATATTTGCAAAATTCTGTAGGTAATTAATTATTTTTATTTGCATCGGCCGGAATTATCGATTGAGGGGCGACTTCGCCATAAATCTGGGCCCTCCGTCGTGTTTTTACAAAAGCTCTCTTATTCGGCCATTCGTCGGGCAAAAAAAAGAAAAGTAAATAATATGCGGAACATGACACGCCATAAAAAGTACTTTATGACGGTGTATTTCTTGACCAACAACGCATTAATCAAAAAAGGTCATAGCGAACTGACACTTTCCTGACGAGCGACTCGAGTCCTGCGCCCCGGCGCTGCCCAGAATCGTCCTTTCTATTTTGCTTCGAAGGGTTGCCAACGATGACGCAATAAAAATATGTTTTTAAGTGGTGCGTTCCGGGAGTAAATTGTTTTTAGCCGGTGTTATTGTCGAAATTTTATAGTCACACTTCGGGCACAGCCTGGCCGAATATTAAAAATTTATTTATTGTATAGATAAACAATAAATTTAGTTCGTAAAAAATTGTAAGAGTAACATCCAAATATTTTTATCATGTTCCAAAATAATTATTATTTATTCTCAATGAAACGATTTGGTTCAATTTCGAGAAGGCGGCAAATTACAAAAAAACTGCGGTTATTAAAGATTCAATTAATTTTTATTATACGTATAAATTTAAATTGAGTTATTTCAAAAAAAACTTTTCATTTTACCGACGTCTCATAAACAATTTAAAAACTAGTCACTGCTAATTAGATTCACTACAAAAAAAGCCGAATAGCGCGTGCAAATTGTTAAAAATAACAGGTTACGATATAATGTATAAGTTGAGTAATCCCTTCTATAAAAGGTTTGTAAGTCTCGTGTGGAGTTCATAGGTCAAATGACCACTGGCCACTGGTCACCGACTGACACTGGCCACCCTTTTTCTCTCTGCGTTCTCTTCCGTTCCCTGCACGGCCTGTCGTCACCTCTTGCTACTTTTCATTTATCAAAATCTAGTTCTGATTTATATAAACAGTTTCCCTGTGGATAAAATTGGTTTATGTTTTGTTCGGATTGTGTTTCAATTCGTTTCTCCGGGTTTCCTTTTCCTTGACATTCCAGATTAAGTGGATATATCTATTTAGTTCGATGTTGTAATCATTGCCAACTAGCCATTGTTGGAAGCTCCACACATGTAGTATTTAAATTAATATTGTTATACTCAATGTTAAGATATCTAGAGCTGGAGATGCAACCAGCGTGATCGTCGTATAGAATTATTTCTATCGATCTGTAGCATATACATACTTTCAATTCAAATTTAGTAACCCTTTTATAAATAAATTACTTAATTCGGTACATGCGATTAAAATTAAATAACCAAATTATAAGGGTGTAGAATTCACCTGATATATCATCCGCCCTATTTTACAGAAAAAAATCCATTTATACCTACGGGTTTTTTTCGACGGAAAGATCGCTTTTAACAGGTTGGAACTGGTAATTACTGTAATTCGATATTTTCGTACAATAACTTTTTTGATTGTAGACTGTTCATTTCCAACTTCCTTCCGTCGTACCCATTTATCTCCGGACGAAGAGGAATAGGGGTGTCGTTCCGGGCGAGGAAAAGTACCAGTCGAAACATAAAGCAAGTGAATACTTCGGAGCGTCATTACTACAGGTTAGAAAAAAAAAGAGGGTGAGATTTAGGTCGGTTGGGGATGCAAGTTGCTCAATGTTATTTCCCTTATATCTAGGTAAGCGACAATGGACTGGAGATGATGATAAATGGCTTGGGATTAGGCATGTGATGGGGATTGCCATGAGAAAATTTTTACAGTTCTTGCGCGCTCTCTTCGGCATTACGTTACGCCTGATTTTCTATAAAATTTTGAATTAACTTTAGTGTAATTGAATCGAAACGGGTCTATTCTGACTTCATGCTAATAGATTTATTACTACAAAATTAAGAAAGTTGAAAAATCCTTTGAATACCTCAACTAAATAGTGTGGGCCTAACATCATTCAGAAATCATTTAAAATCCTTTAAATGAAAAAAGACTATCATGAAAAAGACTTCAAAAAACAAGGGAATATACTACAAAAAAAATGAAAAATCGCCTTTCATGTCCTAAATGTTAGATAAAATGTATAAAAAAAGTTGTGTATTTACAGGATTTTATATATTTATTATACACATTGAGACTTGATATACATAAGTACATATTGAGATGCAATGGCTATTTTAGACCTTTACAAAAATGTTCTCATCAAAACAGAAGTGAAATTTAACTGACTCTTCCGTTTGTTACCCTTCCGCAACCCTTAGAATAGATTTCTATCGCAGCAAACTACCTTTTACCTTAAATAAAGGAATTTATTCAAACATTGTCCGTCCTTTTTGTAGTAAAAATGGTCAATCGGAAGTACCTATACAGGAATAATTTGATTAGGGAACCCCTTGCAAGGTAAGCGTATGTAAGGACGCAACGGAACGGGACCAGGAAGGGCTAGAAAATTAGCAATTGTTATGCTTCGGCTGGACTCTAACCCTTGATAAGGACTTTCTTTAATTTTTATTTTTACTATTGTGACCGTTCTTATAACTAGATACTGTAGTGGACAATCTTCCCATGACCATCTACAAAAAAAATATACTCTTTTCGACTGCGGATACTTGGTATGGGAATCAAATATCTTCCTGTTTTACCAACTGACATCACTCTTAAAACTTTACAAAGAAATAATAATGAATGCAGAAATAACTGAAAAATTGTATAGCACTTAAAAAATCATGGAGGCACGCTCAAATTAAATCCTCTTAACAAAGCTCTATAAAAATTGTGAAAATAACCTAAAATGTAAAAAAACTAGATAATTAATTAAAACACTCTTAATAACAATGTTGTTTATTGGTTCCTATTTTTTCTTTTAATGTAATTGAATTCTTTCATTATAATTAAAACCAATTTTTTAGTTATCTATCCAATTAATAGATTTTTGTTCATTGGAAGATTCATTGATTGCTACAGCTTTTTTGTTTCACTGTTCGAAAGAGAGCTTTGAAAGATTCATAGTAGAAGGACCCTCCTTACCGTTACTTCTAACGTTTCCTAGTGAATGCCAAGATGAGTCCCTTTTATAAAGTAAAAAAAGACACCCCATTTTACAAACAATCAGTGTGTAATCCAAGCAGATACCGAGAGAGCCGAGATGAAAAAACCGCCATTGTCTACACTCTGTATAATTGACATTATAAAATTTTTTACCAAGAGTTTTGTTTTGTTCGCAGGGGTTTTCTCATTTCGCTTTACCTTTTAAACTAGCATAGTGTTGATTTTCTCGGAAAATAACAGGCCATTTGATATGTCTCCTAATTAATTCGAATAAAGCGTTTAGAAGGGCAATGATTGGTAAGCAGCTGGCAACGAAATTTCGTCATTTCGGATTCCGATGTTATTTTTAATCTTTATTTTATGCGCGAAACAACTAACCTATTAACTACTAAAACGCCGAACATTAATTGGTTCGCACGGCATTGCCTTCAACGCAAATAAACATTAAAATAAAAAAGCGACAAACACTGCTACAAAAAAAGCAGCCGTGGATCTTGTCCCGACAGTCGTATTTCTGTAAATGATACTTAACGGCAACGGCCTCATCAGGTTTTCGACTGGGTTGTGTTTCGTGTTAACGTTATTTTAGTTCGTTAGAGCAGAAATTAAAGATGCCATTAATAATAATGTTGATTGTACACCTATCAGAATACCCAGAAACGTTTAAATTGACATGCATGAACCTATATAATCATTCCCACTGAAACTACTCTTGTTGATCCATCCTGTACATTTATTTAAACATTATGTTGTGCTGATGGATGAAGGCATAAAAGCTTGAGCTTTCGAATACCATAGGTAGCAATTATTAAACAAACAAGGATTACAATTTTATTAAGTTAATCGAGAATAATGCAACACGTTTTTGGTTGGTTTCCGCGATTGGAATCGGATAAATCGGCGTCACGAAATCGATCTGGGCGATAGTTCGAATGGCCGTATCGTGCCATCCGTTCGCGGGAACTTATCCACGGCCGTCGAGAAGAAAAAAAAAGACAAAAGTTGAGGGGCCTGCACGGCGGCGAAGGCCAAGGCTACAGCATTGATGCAGCAGACTCGGTGCCAAGGTCGCTCGAGATCTCCCAAAATTTCGCGATCCTCGCTTCCTTTCCACGACTCCCACCGCGAATGTTAATGGGGATAAAAAGCCGGCGAAGAAATATGGCGGTCCGCGGGAAAAGTTCCGGTCATTATTTCGCGCCGCGCTCGATCCGGTGCCACGGGACGGAGGATGGAGGAAATGAAAAAAATTCGAAAATCTCGATTCACTTATTTTGTAGGTAAATAAAATAATACCTGGAGGTCGTTGTCGTTATTTTTAAGTACCTATTTTTCGTTCCTTTAAAGCATCTTCTTTGTATATCAATATTAAATTGGTTCTCCTCATTTTAGCCTCATAATTATAGGAAAGTATTTAAAGGATTCATTCAATCGAGATCATTATTTATCTTTGTTTGGAACAAGAATATAACTTTTTGAAATCAATTTATTATAGAATATTCCAACTAAGAGCTTCCACTGTGCTAACATGATTGAGCTTTAAATGTTCACATAATTATCATTTTCAACTAGTTTTCCTATAACTCGCTTCCATCAGCACAAACGAAAACCAGATCTAAACAGAAAACCAGATATAAACAGGAAATGACCTAGTATAGGGTGTTTTTTGAACCTTAGCCACGCTTTTAGTAAAATAGACCACTTATGAGGTGTCTTGTGCTGCCTGTCCGAGTCTTATGGGTCATTCGTCAAAACTACAAAAGCCAGTTTTAGGTATCTATTAGTTTGTTCTTTTGATGGAATACTTGACTGTAAGCTTTATTAAAATGTCGTTATTTTCCTGCTAGGTATACGAAGACTTGTTAAAAACGGGTAAGTCGTTTTGATAAACTTGTTGTAGATTTATTCGTGTAGATAGGGAAATAAAAGTGACGCGAAATTGTAGGTATACAAAGCTTGTTTGAAGAACGGGAAGCTATAACTGCCAAGCGAACTATAATAAGATTATTTAGAACAAGCCTATTTAATTCGAATAAACCTTACCTAATCAAATAAAAAAATGTACATCTAAAAGGTAGCTAATAATCGACAAATATACCTACCATAGTTTCTTTCCTTATACAGGGACTTTCACAACTTATCCGATAAATTCTAACTACATATGCACTGTTATGAAAAAAAGTTGATTTCTCAAAAAAAATGTAATAAAAATCCTACAGAAATCAAATTATAAACCCGAGTTTCAATAATAAATTGAAAAATAAATATCTGCATAATTTTGCCTTAATACTTTTCTGTAGCAAATGTTGTACCAAAACAATGGTTAAAACAAAAAACAAGGATTAAACGCACCCAAGCTTGCATTACAGTAAACGGAAACAATTTTGAACATCTTGTATAAGTAATTGAACTGTTAAACTATTATTTTATTATCTCGATGTCTGTAAGACTTTTATTACATTTTTTTTGGGAAATCAACTTTGTCGGATAAGTTGTGAAACACCCTGCATTTTCCTTACTTTAACTAATTTTCTTTGAACTAAAATGTTAATAAGAAAAAAGAAGTGACTGGCCCCTACTGGAAAATCGAAACCCCTACCTACCTCCAATGCATTAGTCTGAAAAAAACAATTTATACCTGGCCCAACAGAAATTCGTTACAACAGAACACACGCTAAATTTGATTCCAATAGCAATCTCTGAGGAACCTTACCTTATTTACTTGACAATGAATCCACGTTTGCGCTTAGAAAGGGTTAAAATTATGTATGACCCTTGGCGGATTAAGATTTATAAGGTAGCGGGGATTAAAAGTCTGCGTGCCACTCCATTGCAGATATAAATATTGTTTAAGATGGTGAAAACCCTGTTTTGGTGAAAATATAGGATAATAAAGAAATTGTATTGATTACTTCTGTATTCCTTTACGTCTTTCTTTACTCGTATTTATCATAATTATTATGCAATAGAAAAATCTCCAAAAAAGCCATTTGCATATTTGAAAACGATTATGTTAAACGTTCTATTGCCGGTAACATAAATTTGTGTTCAAATTAATACGTTCGTGCGAAGTTTTTGTCGTATTTTACACTAAATTAAGCTCTAACAAGGTTGAACCTATTACGGTGTATTAGAAAAAAAGCGCCCACTAGACCTGACCTCCCGCAAATTTCGCATTTGCCATAAAAAATCCTCTTGTTTTGACTCGAACTAGTCAATTGTAATGGCGATATTGTCTCAATTTTCAAGGATTTCCCGGCGATATTCAAATTTGATAAAGTAATTATTTAATTGCTACCTAAACTAATTCGTTCAACTTTATTGCCAACGACAGGCTATAATTTGTTAATGATTACGAGAGTGTTTATTGCTACTATCAATAAAAAACTTAGAAACAAATTTGCTATAATAGGATCGATTTAAAAACGTGACCGAATTTTAATAAAACCACACGTTATTTATTTCATAAGCTGTTATTATAGATGCAGTAAAATTTACCTATCAATCAACAATACACAAAGTTAAAAATTCGTGAATACTAAATAATGGTTTATTCTAAACATAATTTAGGTAAAAATTAATCCTTTGTTATAAGTAGATACTTACCTATTTCTTAAGGACATGCACTACTCTTGACTATTTCAGATAAATAATTGAATCTAAAAAATAACAGATGAAGACTGAAGATGTGCTACAACTTGTGCACAATTAAGTAACTATTCTTTTTTAATTTTTGGATCAATCTAGATGCAGCGAAGTACCGAAAGTCTATCAAAATATTTTCGATGTAGGTACCAATTTTGATAAGATCTTCTCGGTACACATATGGTTTTTGAGCGTTGCCTAAAAATTAAAATTCTATCTCGTGATAACAAAGTAGATCAGGAAATTTGATACTGAAGTACCTACCAACTGCAACTCTCCCAGCAATATTACAATAGATATCAAAATACTCCAAAAATCTATTTTATAGGAGTCTTGTTATTACAAGTGTTACGTATTCTGTATAGTTTCCATGGGTAAATTATACGTGGATGCTGGCAATATATATTCCTAACTAGGAATTTGGTGGATTATGCAAGGTATGTGATAATCTTCCAAGTTGTCTAGGGATTTCGGAAATTGCTCATATTATCTATCGCCCATAAGTTTCATTTCAAACACCTGTAATGACCAAAATATTTAATATAGAAGTAATAAATATTTACTTTGAAGACCACCTAATTTTTATTGAAATGTAATAAACAAAATGTTAATAAAGCATTAATTAGTTTCTTGAGCAATGTATGTAAAGTAACAACGGCGACTGAAAATTTAACGTAAATAATGTTGATATTCAAATTGCGCAAATTTACCGAAACGCCAACGGATTTGTAAATAGAGAAAATGAAGTAAAAGGCCAAAGAGACGAATATAACAATAAATCTAGAATCA
This sequence comes from Phyllotreta striolata, assembly GCA_918026865.1. Taxonomy (NCBI): domain Eukaryota; kingdom Metazoa; phylum Arthropoda; class Insecta; order Coleoptera; family Chrysomelidae; genus Phyllotreta; species Phyllotreta striolata. Next base: position 11,402,395 of record OU900095.1, read on the forward strand.
TAGAAGTTCGTTAACAGGAATTGTCCTGTTCGCCCATAATTAATTTACGGCAACCGTTGGATTTGCATGCACAAAACTTAACCTACTCGGACAACAGAGAAATTAAATTTCTATGCTACTGCTACAGTACTTCTCTAATGGGCATTTGCCTAACAAATAAAAGCGGTTTCGCTGTCTCGCTCGCCGCTTTTGGACCCCTTCTCTGAGGTCCTTTCTCCTCTCCCGCATCCTATTCGTTGTCTTCATCGAAGGTTTACGAGCACCACGTTATCTAGTTGGAATCCCTCTTTCCAGGAGTTTTTTCTACATGTTTATACACAGTGTTTAAGATAAATAACAAAGGAGTTAGAAATTTATTACGCTTTAATAGAAAAAGTGAGGTGCTGGTTACGTAAAGTATATATCGTTAGAAGTTCCGAATTGATTCAATAAACTACAAAGATCCAATCGAAACGCTCGACTGTTTTTTCCGCTTTCGGAAAATATTCCGAGATCCGGGCACGAATCTGAAAGGATCACGTTGCGACCGAATCACAAGAAATGCTAATCCTCCAGAGAGAGAGAGTCCAGCGAGCGCAGCGGAGCGGAATAACAGGTACACAAGTGGCGTAAAGTTCCAGTTGCAGTCGCAATTTAATTTATTCCCGAACTATCGGCCGCCCCCCGGCCGGTTCCCGGGGGTCCGGCGGGCCGCGGGCCCGCCCCATTCGTCTTCCGTTAAAAGCTGTTTAACGTTGACAATTGTCGAGCGCATGCAGAATGCATGAGTTGCAAGTCGCAATTCGGACGGAGACAAATGTGTTGGTTAAACATTTTAATATGCATTGAGCGAGGTCTTGTATCCTAATAAACCGGCGCATTAATTCGATAATGTCTTCGTTCTGTTCGTATGTATCGCCAGAAACGAATTGATGTTATTTGCATGCTAAACTGCGACTGCATTTTAACTTTTAACTAACTAATAAGCTCCTTCCGCAAGTAGGTAACAATTTATCAAACTCTTCGTCATTAATTTCCTTCGCGTTTGTCGTGAAGGAATGCGTATAGTAGTAGGTACTAGATGGAACGGAGGAATTATATTACATAGTTCGTCTGAATCCAGAAATGACCAAAATCAACATTTAATAATATAATCAATCTCCCGGATTCCATTCCCATTAAATTTCAATCAAAAGGTGGAATTGTCCGTTAATCCCTGACACATACCGCACGTGCCCGATTCTCATTTCTCGGCGCGATCCCGTCCTTTTCTTCTTCGAAAAGGACGACGACACATTTCAATGCGTGTTTGCCTAAGTGGGCTGTCAAAGGGAGGTTTTAGGGGTACGGATGGGTGGCGGCTAACCTCAGGTCACTCCGCTACTTTCGCTCCAAATTCGATTAAAAACGTACTTCGCATTTTAAAAATGTCCAACGGCGGCCCAGCCCTTCCAAAGATATCGCCCCGGAATCCTTGGTTAGGATACATTTGCGAATAGAATTTAATTTTCTTCCGATAAAATCGATCGTACAGACTTTGAGACAGACTTTGAGTTGCCACAATGATACTTTTTAAATTTAGAATTTTCAGAACCTATTTACTGTAACTGTAACTTTATGCTTTGATGTAGAAAAACGTACGCCACTGTATTGGCGAAAATTTCGAACCAACCAAGTCCATTTTCAATACTTTCGCAATTACTATTCAACACTATTTTTTGTGGAAACAAATTACATAGTAGAGTAACACGACAGATATCAACGGTAGCATTGTTCCGAAAATTAAAGTTTGTGCCTAAACAAACACATTGTTATTTCTAATAAGAGATCCCATGTTAGTTTTAAATCGAGAATACATCTCACGGCAAGCAAATTCATTCTCTGGAACAACCCCCCGGTTCCGCGCCCGCCCGCTTTCCCCCCTTGTTTAATCGCCTATTCAGCACCGGCCTGTCCAAATAGCCAACGGTCAGCAGGACCTGAGCAGGACGGGCAGTGCGCGTAGCAGGACGAGCGCGCGGGGCGCGACAGAGACGGAGCGCTGTTCTGCCATGCCGCTTGTTTTTTCATCTCAAGTCGTAGCAGGAACAGAGAAGAGAATTTACAGGAATGCGGGCTAACTAGAAGGAGGTGAGTCATACATTACGTTAGCCGCCAGTGGCGTGCCTCGGTTCCATCTTGTTTCGGAAGGTTTTTTTTTGTGCGCCTCGAGGAGGTCCTGGGATAAATAAATTGATGTATTAATACTCGAATCAATTCGTGATTTATGTTTGGAGTTTTTGCTGGAAAAGGGATTTTGTAAACTACCTGAAATGTAACAAAGCACGCAATGTATATTACCTTCAGTTTGAGCGGAAATTTAAAAAATTATGACAGAATTAGGTAATGCTCTAATTCTAAAATAGAACTGAAAAGATTCAAATAAAATATTGCTTTTTATTTGCAAGCCAAACTCAAAAATAAGAAAAGATATACATACAATTTTTGCAAAATTTCACCACTGTATCTTGGAATTCAGATCATTTTACTGATATTAATCATTACTTTGTACTTGAGCTACTGTGCACCTGATACCCCAACACCAAAGTAATAAATTATATACAAAAAATGTAGTAACAAAATCAGGATTAGTACCTACGTAGCCAGTATATGTATATGTTCCAATAATAAGAGAGGTATAATCATGGAATAAATAATTTCAGAGATATACCATCCAGCGACCGTTTATCGCCATAATTTTTCTGGAAATTTACAAAATCCAGGATTTAACAGGGTGCCGTTGCTGGCGTATCGCCCCGCAGAGATGATACCAAAAACAAATGCCTTACTAGTACGCAGTGCACACAGTAGTAGCATCAGGGGAGCCGAGATAAGGGGCTAATTACCCGCTGGACCACGGCCGTCTTTAATCAATAGCACGAGCCAAGTCGTGTGTGCGGCCCTCGTCCTTCGGCCCCCTTCGCACACACCCCTTCGCCCCGCTCGCACCCCCTCGCGGCCCAACGACACTAACTTCATTTGCATGCCTAGAGCTCTCGCCCACCAGAGTAGAATATTGGATAACCTAATGTATGACTCAAGGGCGTTTAAGGGACGGAGCGGGATGGACGCAGGAGATGATCTCCTTAATGAGAGGGGGAGGTCAATTGAAAACACTATCCTGAAAATTGAAATGTATAATTACGAGACGTTTGAATGAGCGGAATCCAAGGAGGAAGCAGTCCTGTAGAAGAGCCTTATATAGAAAAATATTAACAGAGTTAAGAGCCGATGATTGGCTGTTGAAGCCTATCCGCATCGATTTTATATTCGAATTAAGTATAATAAAACGGATCCTGAAAGAAATTTAATAATCTTGTCGTGCAAAATTCCGGTTTCCCTTCGTTTTCCCCGTGGTCATAAAAGACCGAAGGGCGGATAAAATATAGCGAAAATCCCGATTTGCATCGTCCTAGCTTCTATTACGATGCGAGTCCGAGTGATAGTGGACGGATATGTTAACTGGACTTATCCCCTTTCTGTAGCTTACACATCGAAAGAATTGCTGCGTCGACATTTACTATACAAGGATTCCATATACATTCAGTTTCGATGGAATAAAAAAATACACTTCCTGCGATTCCTAGTTTTCGTGTTTTTCTTTGCGTTTTTAAATTCCTTTTTTGAGAAACTTGAGAATATGAATGATAATACTCAGTTAAAGATACATTGTGGTTTTTATCATATACATAGGTACTTCATTCATGTTGTGATGCCTTCTACCTAAGTGCTTAATACTTCATCGTATTTCATATTAAATGCATTAGATGCATCAGGTGTAGAGCAATCTGATGAAATTATAGCTCGCAGAGCCGGTTTATACCAAGAGTAATTGTATTATAAAATTTTAGATATTCTTCAGATACCTTACTTTATAAAAAATATATTATCCCATAACAAATAGATACAATGTATAATAATTTACTTTTTAGCAATCTTATTTAATTCTTTAATATCTAGTCATCAATTACAAGAATCACTGACTCAACTGGTTATACTGGTTAAATATAACCAACATAATTAATTAATTAGTAATATTTTGAACATTCCTTATGAAATTGAAATAACCGATAGAATGTGTTACAAACAACCTGTATAGCGAGCAATATCGCTCATAAAATGAGAGCTGAAACTTTTAAAATACCCTGGAAAAAAATTAAAATTTTACCTAACATTATGGGAAGATGACCGGAGAAATGAATTATTGAGTTCGCTTTACCCTCCGAAAAATTCCTCCATAGGCCGTACGCCGTCGAGCCCCAGAAAATGTGCCGCTCTGTATTAAAGTTGGACGGTTATCGAATATATTGCCAAATAGCTAGAGGCCCTGAGAGGACGCGGTCGGGGGGAGGTTGTCAGCTGAAATAACGGCTTGTAACAAAAGAAATCCTAGGATGCGCCGGCCCGTGAAGATAGATGTTATCTAAACTAGAAGGCCATTTAGATTCAGCTCGGATTTTTTTAAATTACCCAGATTTAATTACACCTTTTGTGTTAACTTTTCTACTAAATTCTGGCAGGCTTCGTTCAACTTTTGAATTTCACTAGGATAATGTTCGGTTTAAAGACGTTCCGATGAAGCCCTCTTTCTTTTTTATGAGCATTTTCCTTCGAACTCTCTTCAATTCATTTAAATAAATAAAGTAGATCCTTTTATCTTATATAATACATAAAACAAGTATTATAAATTCTTATTCGTTATTCTTCTTCACTAGAAAAATTTCACCTTATCTTCCATGACGTGTTTCTTTTCTATTTTCTTATTTTCTACTTCCATATTATTCCTTGGAAGTTAATGTTGATAACTAGATTTATTTCTTCTATTACATCAATATTCGGAAGTACCTATTATGTGGTATAAAATTGTATAATGCAATTTTATGCGGTTATCACTTGCTTTACAGGCTCGATTTGAAGATAACAAACCTACCCAACACCCAACATTATCAATTTGTGATATCTCGCTGCGCGAGCTCAAGTATACCTATACAACTCTATTATTATACAAATATTTACTCAATTTTATTCGAACCGTAGTTGACATTTGCAATAAAATTTTATAGCTATTTATGAAATATTTCCTCAATTCGGTCTCGAGCAAACAAATACCATAATTCCCAACTGAAACCCCGAAACCCAGTGAAGCGCCACTAAACCCTCTTTATCTCGACCGATAAATAATAGTACCGACTGCAAATTGCACGTTCGAATTACGCATTCGGTGGCTCGGAAAAAACGCATCTTCATAACCGAAAAATAAGCACGTCTGGGGCGACGTGGATGCGGTTTTTGCGATCCGCATTCCGCCGTCGAGAATCTAGAACAAAAAAATAGTACGAGACGACCCTTCTATCAATCTAAATTAACTGCGTTGTGGACGGAACGAATTCTTATCCCTGACCTACGCATCAAATTTTTCATTGTGTTCTAACTGCGTAAGGAGAGAGACGGGCCCCGAGCGCCAGAACGAGACGAAAAATATCGTTGATGGCTAGGTAAGTGTTGAATAGATCTGAGAACAAAGTTTTTGTGAAGCGGCACACCAGAAATTTCAGAATAGAAGAATAATATTGCAGCGTATAAAGCACTAAGAATAATACTACGTATGTATGTGCTCTGGGAGGTATGAACGAGTTAAGATAAGAATAATTTATATGAAGTAATCAATTCAGGAGTTTGAGAAAGTTTATAGATTAAACTATTCTTCTGGTCAAGATATTTGGCTTACTCAAGAGATAATAAAAATGTATCTACTATACCTAAGACATTCTGTATAACTTTTATTTGAATTAAGATAATAAAATGTTTAGCTTGGGTTATTGGGTATGGTAAATGAGGAAAAGTGTTTGTAGTTTAGTAAGCGATCGGTAAAAACGTCACATATTCGGGATTTTGCGACTACTTTGATGATATAAAGAAACGGGTAAGTTGATTTGATTGAATATTCTAGTCAGTGTTCTTTCTTTTAGTTCGAAAAGGCCAGTCGTGTGTGTGTGTGTGACAACCCTCTCTGCGTCCCCACGTTCTGCCTGGAAACCTTCCACCGCCCCCTGCGTATGTGCTAAATGGACCAATAGTCTTTGTTCCTGACGAAGTTTGCCTTCTAGATATATTGTAAAAGACAGTCGACTTTCCACTGGAAAGAACTCAATTTCTTTATAAGATGTATTCAACAGATTTTTCTTTAAGTTTGAAATTGCGAGGTATAGGGAAACACCGCGTAAGGGGCTCATGGTGACGGGATAATTTACTAGTTTACCGAATAAATTCGTTTCGAACGGAGTGAATCGAGAAAACGTATTAAACCTCAGCTGAAATAATACAATAGTTGTTCCAATTGGAAAAAAATCCAATTACATACGTAATGGGAATAATATAATAGTTTTTATGGCATCTTGGAGTAGTTTTCTTCTGGTTATTGATTATTAACTGAATATATTCTTTATTTTATTATCATCTGATATATAAAAACTTGTAAGGGTATTCTAACAAACCGAGCAAAATGGCTCTGGAACACGAATAAACATCATAATCCAGAAACTAGCAAGACGCTTGTTTTCCAAAGTGAAAGTTAGTTTCTTCTCGTAACTTTTTTATAACAAAACAGTCGAAATTTGAACCAGTATAAACTTGACAAATTTTTCTGTAGGATTCTAGGTCTAAAAATTAACATAGGTAAACTTTAGTTGAGTAATAGATTGAATAAAACATTCTTTTTATATAGAGAAATAATTCCTTTTAATGTCCCAATAAATAATTTGTCGTAAATACAAAATCCATAAATTCGGAATGATTTAAAAGGAGAGCGACCCTCCTGATAGAAAACAAGTTTGGGGACCACTGGTCACCAATTTAACAACGCCCACGCTCCTTGTGTATTCGTCCTATTCCTTCTCCTCCTTTCTGCAATATATATATCGGAAGGAAGAGAGAGAGTGAGCGAGCGCGCGAAGGGAACAATGAAGAATCGCCGTTAGAATTTGCATGGCCCTATCTCCTGATATATGGCTTGGCGGCGTACAGCCTTATCTGCACTGTCCACCCCGGCCTGGACGGTCGCTCTACCAAGTGCTAAAGTTTAATTTATAGTAGCCGCACTGCATTGTCACGTCTTACAGATGACTGAGGCCAGTTCCTGCTGTCGACTCGAACGGCTTCCTACAAGCCAGCAGGAACGACTACGCAACGTTCTGATGTCCTGCTGCGTAACCGCAGGAACGTGTTTCACGATATTTTTCTCTCCATCGCATAATTCTTTCCACTCTATACTCCCTTGTAATGTTAAACTCGCGTAAATTAGCAGGGATATTTTGCTATAATGTCGATTTGTAATGATACCCTGCGCGCCGTTTGTACGGAGTATTACTGTTGTATAAACTTCCGACGCGAAGGACCTCCTTTCGCTTTCGTTGAGCCGTTCCCGAAAGTCGATATTAAATCGAGTACAGTCCTGCAATGAAAGGAGACGTCCAGTTTAGTTCGTATAGCGCACGTGTCACGTGTAAAGCGAATTGAGAAACGAAGCGTTATAATATAGGATAAAAGTAAGATCACAACGCGAGAGTGTGTGAATATTATGAATAAAATTCTGTATAAAAGCAGGATTTGTTTTACGAATTTCGCGAACTTTCATTTTCGTTCTGGCCGTTGATGGAAAAATCGCTTGTTTGGTGAATTTTTTTTCAATCGAAACGAGATAATTGCGCATAAGATGCCTTCGAGCTTTAGAGAAACAACTGTTTGGGCATTTCAGTGAGGGGTGGATTTGTCAAAATTAATCTTAACATTTTTTTCATTTCCCCCCTGACAAACGATGGTTCTTAATGACTTAGGTGAAATATTACTAATACTTAAGAGTTTTAATGGCCTCGTGAGAGCGAAAAAAGATCAGTTTAGAAACGGATAAATGAAACAGAGGAAACAACGTTAAATGTGTATGATAACTCTAAAAAATTTATCGAAAAGCTCATATTGCGAAGATAATAAATATTTTTTATGAGCTTTTAGTAACTTTCGAAAGCTCAATAATTTTGTAGTTGAAATTAGCAGAACTACTGATAATATTGAGCTTTTTAATGAAACTTTTGGTCAACAATCTAACAAATTGAGTGTTCGAAAAAATGTTTTTTATAATTTTTAAATCAAATAATTATGTTTGAAATTTGTTTCAATAATTCATCCCAATTAAATCTAATAAATTCCTCCACGACACCCTGAAATTCCTGTTTTTGGGAACAATATGACCCAATCCGTTTGATTGATCACGTTAAAAAAATTAAATGAAATAATTAAAAAACGATTTAATTCGGGTGGACGCAGCCCTACTGTAACTTGTACGTTGAGGAATGCTATTTTTCACCTTCACCTGCATGGTTCGTTTGAGTTGAGACTCGAATAGCTAGTTAGAAGTTCCCGGAGTGATAGGAGCTTATTCCCCGGCGAACGTTTAGCGGAAATGTGGCTACTTCCAGGCGAAATCGTAACGATCGCTGATTCTGTTGTCTTATTTATCCAGTATTATTAGATCAGAAGAACGAATTCGATTAATAACAACGGCTTATTTCGAATTATGTTTATCGAATCGAAGATGTCCGCATACACATTTTTGCACCTATATATTTTTCTCCTGTAGTTACTGGATTAATAGAATAGATACTATCAATTGCGTGTTGTTTGCATAGGATCAGTAAATTTTGTCTGGCAAGAGGGATTCTGATCTTACAGCTCAGCCTTGAGGAAGGCTTCGTTTTTTATTCCACGTACATATATTGAAATTTCTGTTCTTAAGGTATGATTGGAGTAATAATATTGATTTAGGAGAATGAATTTCATTACATATAAGATGATTATTGTGTATAGATATTGAACAGATAAGAACAAAGTCGAGCAAAATAAATAATAATCGAATTGGGAGTACTTACTGGCCTTTTAATATTTTTCATGCTATATAATTTGGATACTTATGCAGTAGGAATAGCTGTAGACCTGATATGCGTGACTTTGTAATGTTAATTTAATAGTAAACACCACTGCGCATAATATTTTCACGTCTACAGCTATTACTACCGCACTGTACCTACCCAAAAAAATTACCATCACACAAAGTGTATTTTAATTAACTCTAAACGTCTGAAAATATACTAGAAGTGTTTTAGACAATAAATTAAATCGATGAATAATAATTATTATCGGTTGTATAGAGCGGCGCGTTCGAATATATACGGTTTTATACGCATAGGGCGAGGGCGGTTCCGACCCTGGACATCCATCTGTGACGCCGAGCTTAGCAAGAGACCAAAAGCAAGCAAGAGCGAGTAAAGTTAAGGGGGTAGCGCGGGGAGAAAGGAAATGTAAAGTAGGCTGGTGGACCTGGGTCCAGCGAGGCTGCCCTGAGGTATTGATCTAGAGGCCTAGGAAGGGTGTGAGTGTGTGTGTGCTGACACGCATTCTCACCCCCTCGCACTGCCCCCCTTCAGGTCTTACCGGACTCGTATGTAACACTATCTCATTGTCTCATAGTGTTTTGGTGGAGGAGCCGGTGGCATTTACCTTGGAGATTAAAAACGGTCGCGGAGGGAAACTTCATCGTGCACAGAGAGGATGGGAGTTTGTTGTTAGGCACGAAGTTTCAGGGATGGTCACGGTAGATACCTATATATTACAGAGATGGCGAAAGTTGGCTATATTTCGATAATTCGGTTAGAATTTCCTCCTTAATAAAGTTACCGGCTTTAGAAGATCTAATATTAATTTACATGCATAATTTAGAGTTTTTGGACAAATATAAATTGACTTTGTGAATAATTGGGCGATTGATTAATGTTGGAATTTGATAAAGAGAAAGACGTATTCACGAATAAATTTATTAGATATGTTTTCTCTAGAGCAGAAATTTTATAGATTTTTAAAAAGTAACTAAATAATAGTTGCTTCAATTTACACATGAAATAAATTAGTTTGTAGTAAATATTTAATTGAAATTGTAGATAATAGAAATGGGAAAAAATCAATTTTTAAATCTAATTGGTATTTATAGTACCTAATTAATTTTGTTTGCAAATTAACCATTTATTAAATTATACTTACGATTAAATGAATCTTTGAATCATGCTTTTTGATATGAAAAGGAAGCAAATAAAGGAAAAATCAATTTATCTTTTATAGAAACCCTTTTTTATATGCAAATTTTGGCGGATGCTCCGTAAAATTTCACCAAATTAATCAATTATTATATGGTATCATTAAGTAGATATTATGGTAAAAATAGACTTTATTTCTTAAATATTATATAACAATGCCTTTAATTTAAATCATAATAAATATTTGATTGAATTTTAAAACAAAGACACCTCCAACTTCAAAGGTTAAAATTATTAAAACTATTAAAATTCGTTTAATGAAACAATTTTTCAGTGCATTTTTTGCAATTTTAAGATGCTAAACATTCAAATTCTTATGTTATCCTCGATTTTCTGCTCTTAACTTTATTTTTGTGAGTACATTTCAACTCTACCTACATGTTTTAAGTTACCTACATAACAAAAAATGGCAAAATTAGTCTTTTTAAACGAACCGAGTCTATTCGTATGGCAACCTTTATCTCCGCATAACTCCTCATAAAATCGAGATTGGAGGCGAGAACAATTTTTCCACATAATGCGAAGTTATTAATATGACTGCGTCTAGTTCGTATCCAGATTTCGACTTTGCCAATATCGCATCGTCTTTAGCGTCTCCACGGACCGAATAATCGTGTTTAGTATGTGAAATGCGTAAGACGCCCTAGGCGCCCATTTGCTTTTCCCTGTCCACCCTGCCCGCCTCGCTCTCCAACACCGCGCTCTTACCACCGGCTTAATAATGGCTATATTGTATCATCTTCGATAGAGATGGACAAGTGAAGTTGCCGAATTCTTTTCCCGTAGGCCCTGTAAAAGGGTGCAAAAAAACGGAACATAGTTTCCTATAATAATTTTTTGCAAAAATATGTGTTTTCCATTTGTGCATGCTAAATTAGATAGTACTGGATAGGTAGGTACAGTTAGGTAAGAAGAACTGTGCGTAGAGAAAAGTAGAGAAATTTTGCTGTGTTGCCACATTTCGATTTTTTCCTCCACTCCCAGAACTTCGATATCAACATTTTAAGGAAATAAAGTAGGTGCTTCTTAGGACCAAAATTTGGTCAAAAAATGTTTGTAAATCCCAATTTATATTGGTTAACACAACTAGCCGCGTTGATTACAAAAGTGTCATTAACGTGTAGGGTTCCATGGTCATTATGAAATTCTTCTACACTTCCATCCTGTCCTTTTTTTTTCGAGAAACAAACACATTAAACCATGACATGTAATGGATGAGTAGTAATCCGAAATCGTCTATCTCGTTCGAGGTAAATGCACCTTTGTCCTTGCAATTCTTAAACTGCATGTTTGCATTCAAATTTAAGTTCGACTTACGTCATGGTATTTTGGTTCTCGAACGAGCATCGAGCGATTCGTGTTTTATTTTTGTAATTTTAATTTCGCGTTTATTGTCCGTCGAACTGGTAATTTCGCGTCTGTGCAATCAACGACCGATGTTATTGTTCTGATTTGCAGTTACTGGCCGATACACTCGGTTAGTAAATCAAACAGATTCATTGCAGTGTAAATTTTACAGAGTATTATTCCTGACGTTGTCGGTAATATCTAAGAGACTCAAATACCTGCACCTTCTCTTAGGTTATTATAATTATTAATGATTCTAGGTATTAAATCTTCGAATCAAATTTATTACTCTTCTCGTTTATGAAGTAAAATTTTCCACCTACGATTTTTTGCAACATTTTGACCTTCAGCCTGCTCATAATTTATCTAGGTTAATACGTAATTGCAGATCTAGGTGTAGGTAATGGAAAAGAATGATAGCAAGCATAAGGTAAAGGTAGACAAATTGAAATGATTATGTGCAAAGTCAAGGTGAGAGAGTTCGCCTTTTCGGCGCTGGATAAACTCTTGTGAACTTATTTTGGCAACTTTTATTTTTTATTTTGGCCAGACTGTCTGCATGCATTAATTGCATCCTCGAGGCATCTCGAATTCGGTTGTTGCTCTCTCTCCCACTCTCTTGTTCGCTTTTCAAGGTCTAGTTCTGCCACTGTCTAATTGCATTTTGTTACTTTTCTACACAACACGCTGATTATTAGGTATGCATCATATGTTATCGGGTGATTATTTATAATTACGACGTTCCATTTTCAAAAATTATTGTACCTATTCCTTTTTTTTGTCAGGTAATAATCACGACTTGTTTGGGTAATATCGAGATAAAAATTCCATTATTTTTATTGTAAAATAAAGGCACGATAAAAGGAAACAAAAATATGTTTAATGACAAAAGATTAAATTGTTTTATATTTGAAGTATTATTGTTCCTTGTTCGTTTAAGCTATATTAGGTTAATTGAAATATTGTACAGTATTTTAAATTGCTATAGTTTTTATTAACTATTAAATATGTTTAAATTTGTACACCAGTGAATATTAAAATATTGCTCATTTGATAATTTAGAGAATTTATAGAAATATTTACATTCTAATTAAAAATAAGTAAAGTATTTTATTCACCTCAGTCCTTTTGTAATTTGTTCGATTTTTATATAATAGAGTAATTTGTGCAAAATTATGTATAATTATTAAATGAAATAAAATAGAAGCATGGAAAAATATTTTATGACAATCAAGTCAACTGTAGAGATTTTCTCAAAATATTCCAAATTTTAACATAATTTTTAATACATATTTATTATATTCCCTATTGTTTTTTTAGTGGAATAATATGTACGCAAAAATTGAGTAATATTTTAGGTTTATAAAAATATTTTTTTCATCATTTTATGTTTATACCGCAAGAAGATTATATTTCAATTTTCATTTGCTTTTTATTTTGGAAATTATTTGACAGAAATAAATAATTTGGGTATTTTTTTGTAGAATATTTAATATAAATTAGTGAAATATATACTGGCATCCAGAGTATCCCTCAAATATGAAATAAAACATATCGAAATAAGAAAAATTATGGTAATAAAAAGTTTGGACTTTCTCAACTTTGTTTCCTCGAACTTTTATCTCACGATGAAGAAGTAGAAGAACAAAAAAAAAAGAGGAAAAATAATCAACACAAAATCTAGATACATAGGTGTATAATTTCTAAAATATAATTTGATATAGAAGCGTAGATGACTTAGTTTCCTTACCTAGAGAGAAGAGAAGAGAAGAGAAGCGAAACTCCGGTATAAGCATTATAACCGATAACCGAATGTATGTTCAAAAATGCAGCATCTTACCCCCTACTACCCTAAACGCATTAAATGCGGACACGCCATTGGCCGAGAATCCATCGGCCGGCCTATGCAAACTCGCAAAACTTCACGCATCGCACGGCAACTTGGACCACCAAATTCGTCAAGAACACCGGCCGCCAACAGTATTCACTTGAATTTGGCAGAGTTAACACGTCGGTCTACAGGTTTATCAGTGATATTACGGCATTCAAGTGACAAAACTCAGTGTGTGTTTACTCCAGAAAGTTAACCTAATCATGAAAACGTGCGTTTTAGTATTGTGTATGGACCGTTGTAAAAACACTTAATTATGGGCTAAACAGACTTTGAAGGTGGTTTTATTTGTTTTTTAAGTTTCTCTTTTATTTATTATTTTTCGATCGAGTGATGCAAAGTAAAAATCATTGTGCTTTTTCTTATTATCTCGACAATGTTATACCACCGGGACTGAAAACTTTTGAAATGTTATGATATTCAAGAAGTGACTGTTGTATTTTTTGTTTTTGAACTTTTTTGTGTTTATTACTATTAACTGTTTCGAAGTGCAATGGCTAGCAGTAGTGGCGTGCAACAGTTTATGCAACCAACGAACAGTCCGTATCATTGCAAAGAATGCGGTATTTCGCTGAATTCGGCAGAATCATTGGATGTTCATCTGCAATATCATAAAGAAAATTTACTGAAGCATTGGGCTATACAGGCAGCTTCCTCGCATTCTGAAGAAACCAATAACAACAACACTAAGGCAAATATTAAACGTGAGTTAATTTCAAATAATACTGTAGCTCCTGCTGATAGTTCTGATTCGATGCAAAAAAAGAGTCCTGAATACAGCAGGACTACGCCAGAATCGGTTTTTGGTCACCCGCCGACACCGCAGAGTTATCAGAGCGCATCATCTCCGTATCAAAATCAAGAGAATTCTACTTTTTCTCCAAATTTTCCTAATTATCAGGTGAAAACCGAACGCAATTCTCCTACTCCCCAGCAGCAGCAGCAGCAGCAGCAGCAACAACAGCAGCAGCACCAATATCAAAGTAATTACCCTAATTATTCAGAACAGCAATATTTTCCTATGGAATCCAATCAAGGGCAGCAATTCAATCAGGAAGCATTCGTCCACAAATCTTCCGCATACAGGTATCACCCCTATAACCAGTCTCAAAACAACCCCTATGACCGGCAGTCGCAGGCACAGGTGTCATCGTCAAGCCCTGCGTATCCACCGCAGCCGACCCCGTCTCCTAGTCCTAAACAATGCGAGAAGTGTGGTTATGTATGCGAGTCGGCCGCACAATTAATCGACCATCTTAATATTGCTCACCCTACCCAACCTGCCTCGCATCTCGTTCCATATCAGTCGAATCAGCACTTTATGTTTGAACAACATCCGGCCGTCAAACAGGAAGATTCGACTCAAAGTGAAATTCTAGACCTCGATTCTCACAAAGTCGTTCACAACGTTTTTCCTGAAGATGAAAAGCGCCAAAACGGCGATCCGAATCCGCATTCGGTATCGGCTATGTTGAATTCTTGGCCGCCGTCTCAGCAGAAATTATTCCCGCAACAAGATCAGAGAATGTTTGCGAACGCTGATCCAAAAATGTATCCACAAAACATTCCAGAAGACATTCCAGAAACGAAGATGTTTCATCCCGATCAGAAGCTTTTCCAGCCTCATCAGTTGCACAATCAGGAATTTATGAGTAACGGCGTTACCACCACGACGCAAGAAAACAGTATCGCGCAATCGCCTCATTCCTACCGCTCTTTCGAGCATATGACGTCGCCTCCAAGTGCTCCGGTCATATCCAGTACACAAGTTCCTACGAATCCGGTTCCTCCGCCTGTTCCTGTAAAAGGATCGAACTGGAAATCGAACGAAGCCCGAAGACCGAAAACGTATAATTGTACCGCTTGCAACAAGTGGTTCACGAGTTCAGGGCATCTAAAGAGACATTATAATACAACTCTTCATAAAAACGCAGTAAAATCCAGCGGACAACCCGACCCGGCGAGTTTACCAATCAGTGCTCACCATCACCCGGCTAGAGATTCGTCGTCCAAACAAGATGACCGTTCGCAGTCCGGCAGTTCCGGTGACGAAGTGCGCAGCGACGATAATTCCAGCATATCGCAATACGATAGACTCAGTTCTCTGCAAGGTTTAAACGGACCTTACGATAGACAACCACCGCCATCTATCCACCACACTCCTCCACTTCATTCCCCCATGTCGCATTCTCCCATGCCGCACTCTCCTATGGCCCAACATCCTAGTCCTTTAGGGAACAATTTAGTAAATCCAAATTTGTCGAACGGAAGTTCCCCAAACGGGGAAGCAGGCCTCTCAACCACCAGCATAGATTCGAGGGGCCTGCTATCGCTGAGTTCGCCCCCGATCAATACGGGCAGTACCCCCCATGGGTTCAATATGCCGGCCCAGCATATGATGTCAATGGAGAACAGCCAATTTCAGATGTACCCAAACGAGTTGGCCCCCCACGTTACGCAGGTTATGGCTATCAGCAACCTCAGTACTACTGGTGAATACCAATACGATCACCAGAGCACTGTGACTGAAGAAAATCAGCCATTGCCGAGTTTTGCGCAGATCCAAGCGCTCAGATTCAACGTTCTTGGTTATGATTCAGCGAACGTGGGGGGCAGGGGTTCGGTAACGGCCCCTTATACTTATTTCACCGAATCGGTTGTTCCGGAAATGAAGACTGTGATGTATCACACCGACAACGTCAGCAAGTTGACCGTACTTACCGCTGTCGAACCGCCTCCACCAGATCAGTACATTCTCGGCTATTCGTCGCCTGATCGTCACCACGAAGAAGATCTCAGCATGATTTCCATGACGTCCGAGAACGAAACGAAAATAATGGAAGAAAATAAAATGCAAATAATGGACGACATCAAGTTGAGATTAGAAGCTCAACCCAAATCTCCAGAAAAGGCGCACATTAAGCGAGATTACGAGGAAAACACCGGCATCCCTTTGATTACTTCCACGAGTAAACCAGGCTTGCACAAATGTTACGATTGTGATAAGATCTTCAATAAGGCTTGTTACCTTACTCAACACAACAAAACATTCCACAGCGGAGATAAACCGTTCAAATGCACTAGGTGCGGTAAGAGGTTTTCATGCGAGGTCACATATCAAGAGCACCTGTCGAAACATGCTGGAGAGAAACCTCACAAATGTGATCTGTGTCCCAAGCAGTTCAATCACAAAACGGACTTGAGGAGACACATGTGCTTGCATACGGGCCAGAAACCCTATGCTTGCGATACTTGCGGTAAAGGTTTCATTCGCAAAGACCACATGATGAAGCATTGCGAAACCCACATCAGGAAAACACAGTCCAAGGTAGCGGCGATTCGTTGAACAGCACTTTGTACGTAGAAATTAATTGTTTTGTCATTTGGCACTTTTCTACTTAAATGTGAACTCTATTTAAAGAATATTTTATTATATTTGTAAATATTTATTTCCTATACTTAACGTTTCTTTTTTGAAGATGAACAGAATGCGACAAAACAGAGTAATAATTCATATAAAAGAGATGATTGCTCAATTTTATTTTATAGTGTCCGATAATAATCAATACTCAAAACAGCAATACCTCAGAATCTCAGTTATTAAATATAGATATAAAATATTTATATCAGATTTTTATTATTAAAGATATCTTGTGGATGTACAAACTCTAGATACAGGTTATAAGATATGTATAAAAATTAAATTAGAGCATCACGTTTTATTTTTCTATTGGTGGTTCAACTTTCATCAATTGAAAAATAATTGATCTATTTACAGGGTGAGATTTATTTTGAAGTGATTTTATTTAATTAGTGCGGTTGTTTTCTATTATTTAATTTATTCATTTAATATTATTTTTATAATTATTAACCATTGAATATAGTTTTTTTAATTTTACATTAATAATTTTTTATTTTAAATAGCCGCACTAAATATAATTTTATTTAAATGCAGGAAATTTATGTTAAATTGGTTTATTATTTATTCTATATTATACTTTTTATGATATAAAAACTTACCTTGTTCATCGGAATCAAGATATTTTTCCAAAAAATTTAATACGATTTAGATTATTAAATTTAATTAATTTCCACATTCAAAAATTGCCATCAATTGAATAAAGTACAAATTTAAAATAAATAATTTCGATGAATGAGGTTTTTAGGAATAACAGGGTGTTCAAACAATGCATTTTGCTATCTCTTTTACTACGCACTTACTCAATTTTTTTGTATCATAAAAAGTAATTTTGACGAAAGTTTCAATAATGAATTTCATTCTGTATACACTTAAAAGTAATAATACGCAATAATGTTAACAACGCAAGTTTTTGATATTTGTTTCATTTTCTATAAGATGTAATAAAGTCGTGAGTAACTGTGTACATATTTTACCGATAATGTTACGTGATATTTTATTTTCCATGACAAATCTACCTCAGTTTTTGATGAATTTTATGTGCCAATTATAAATTTAAGTTTCCAGCCCGCTGTGGGCATCCCTTTAGACAAGTTATGTGCCAAATATTTCAGGCTAGATATTGTTGTATTTTTTATAAAAATATGTCGATTTTTTGCAGTTGGACATATAGGATACGAAACGTTGCAAATTCTTTTTTGATTTTTCTAAAGGTAAAATTCGAATTTTAAGACTTTCATGTATTTCACGATAATGTAATAAGTTTTGAGCTCGATCCACCTGCGTTTGCGAATATTAAATTTGAATCGAATTTAAAGCGTTTCGTTAATTTAGTGCAATTTATATAATTTTAACATCACTTGAAAGTTGTTTTGCGTTAAAACAAGTTACCAAATGTTTGTCTACAGAGTTATCAAGTTAATTTTATCTATTCTTTGCTAAAACGAGTTAATTTTTGACATTATAGGGTGAATATTTAGTTAATCGAATATCCGTTCAGTTTACAATTTTTTTTTTTCATATATTTATTTAGAAATAATTTTTTCGCTTTCTTGTCGAAGCACAGAATAAACAATTTTATCTTACTTTATCAAAAATAACCGTTTACATTCGTGTCAATGCCGATAACGATAACGACTAATTTCCAATATACCGGAATGAGGATAATTTCTACGAAAAATTTTGTGTAATAAAATAAATGTACCTGAAATTTCGTAAAAAAATTTGGTAGTAGCAAAGAAAAATATTATTAACTAGCTGACTTTGTGATAATTGTTTTGTTATGTTGATGATTGAATATTTGTGGGTGTGATTTTAAATGTTATGTTCAGAATATTGGACAATTTTTGCTGTGGTTCTTGGCCTTTTGTCATGTTTTATTTATATGCATATAGTCAAGAAAAATGAAAAAAATTGCATAACATTATGTATTATTTGTTTAAGACTGATTATATGTAGTACTTTGTTTGAAGATTTTTAAACCCTGTAAATTGTTCTGGATACGTTACAGCTGTTTAGATTTTAAGTTTTGAAAATGTTCTGTTATTCTTACCATTGACTCAAAAATAAATATAGATACTTATTATACATTATTATTTCCTTATTTTTTATGATCCTCTCGATTTTTACATTTTATTTACGAATTCAAAAGATTTAAACAAAAAAATAATTTGGAGTAACGTAATTTCTAATTTTAATGACCAGTGAGGTTTCTGGTAAGAGAATAATTAAAAAAAAATAAATGTTTATGTGTAGGTAAGTACAAAAATTGAAAATCTTTAAAAGTAATATCGTACTTCAATATGAGAGTAAGGAAATTAAAGAAGTTTTACATAATTCCACTTCTGAAGAAGTTTCATCGAATAAGGTAAGTGATTAAATTATTTTTAATCAGTTTTTAAGTAGATAGAAAGCCTATTACTTTTTATAATATTTTTGTTAGTGTCTATTTTTCATTTTTTTATTTTTATAAATACAAAATAGTTTAGTATCACATTTTTTCAAAGGAAAATTTTACAAAGTTCTAGTTATTGAATTGTAATGCAATTTCCTCTTATAATTTTCTGTTTCATTCGATTTAATATCTTTGGAATAAATTTAACTTCCTACTTACTAGACTGTTTAGAATTTATACAATTCCTAATCTTTGCATTCATTCATTCTTTGAATTGAATTATTCTTAATAATTTCTAAATTTTGTAAGAAATATTGTACTTAAATATTAAGCAGGAAATACCCATTTTAATACCTAATGTACGTATTTGTTTGATTTAATAAATGGCGTTTTGGTTCTTATTAATGAGGTTTAAATTATTTATCAAATTATCATTAACGTTATCAGACGGACTTATTATTGATAGACTCGAGTTGATTGATCCATCTTATTTCAATACTAAAATCCCAAGATTTACGTAATTATCTAAGTATTTACTACATTCAGAAAAGAGGATCAGAAAACGTTTTATTCAAAGTTCCACTAACGTTGAAAACTATAGGAATAAAAATTAGATTACGAATATTTGCCGGCTCTTCAAGTTCACATTATAGAGCACAAAAGCATCGCTAAATACTCAACCAACTGTTTTTTCCTAAGAATGGGTATTCAGTACCCACCTGGATATTAGGTGATTTAATGCGATGAAAACCAGTGGTGTCCTGAAAGTTAGCAATGAAAAAACACCCATGAGAACGATCAAAATCAACCATCAAGCAAACCTAACGCAGAGTTTCACAGCCCTTAAATATGGTGTAAGTTTAACACGAGATTCATCATCGAGCTATTGTCAATAAGAGAATGTGTAAATAGCGATTCATTTTTCGCGATAAATTCACATCGCACTGCACTGATATGTTGACAGAATTCTTCATACAGAGAGAAAGAAATAAGTCCCTCTCCCACGACTAGTTGTCTCGATTCAATATCTTTTGAAATCGGATATAATGCATTTTGATTTGTGTCTGCAGATAAAGAGGCCATTGTGAGCATTCTGTCGGTGTCGGATGAATGTCCAGGATGTTTTTCTAACTTTAATTGATTTTCTTGTGCGGATAATTTAAAAAGTTTATTCGGCCAAATCGCTAAACAGTTCTTTTTCACCCGGTGAAGGATTCGCGTTTTCTGGCGAATTTCGCGCGCGATTCTGCTTCGATATTTTCAAAAGCAGATTAATTAATGTCGATGTTTAATGAATGCTCGCAATGCGAAAGGGGCGGTTTATTAAAAATCTTAAAGGATGTCTAATTTGGAATCATTTTATTAATTTAATTTGTAATAAAATTTCTTCTTTGTCGAATGCTCTCTGTTCCAAAAATATAGGAACATGTAAGGAATAATTCGGGCTAATTAGCAGTTTAATGATGAATAAGTGGTTAATTGTTATGATGTAAATGAATCTAATGAAGATAATTAATGAGTTGAGATAGATAAGATATAGGCGAACATATTGTAACATTAGGTAATCATTTTTTAAGTAAAGGGGACAATCGGAAATTGAAATTTTAATTTCCTCATTAAATTCTTCCCTCCTGAAGAGATATGTACTAGTATTGCATAGACACCTAATAGAAGGACAATAGACGAATTTTCGTTATCATTTTCGAAACTTTTTCACTCGATTTTCCCAAAAAAAGGGCAGACCTTGCAAAAACTAGCGAGTGAACGTGCCGATGTGTTCGAGCGGTTAATTTTAATGAAACTTATGCAGCTTGTTCTCGAATTTGTTCGAAACATTTTAGAGAGATACCCAATGATTAAATAAGCGGAATTCAACCATTCGTATGCAGGTATACTCCAAAAATAGTTGCTTTATTATATTGAACAACGCAGATATGAAATGAAAATATTTTTTCAGCTTTTAGTGCTATGTGAAATTGTATTGGTAGTATACAGAGTTAGCAAATCAAGTAAGTACCCAGATTAATTAATTAATTATCATACACTTTGGTTCAAAAAGAAAAAGTCATCGACAAGAGAAAGACATTTATTTTTATACGTTAATAATCCAGAGAAAGTTTATAAACAATTTCTGTATTTACATACATTTGTATACTCAAAATATTAGTACCTACCTATGTAAAAAATCTTGCTTACTCTGGCAATAATTTTACAATTAAATTAAATATAATTTTACTGGGTGTGATACTTTCAAGCTATAGCAATTTTCATACGAACATCGCCCTTTTAATCAGAAATTTAACGTCCCGTTTCAAGAACGGCGTGCGCATTGTTAAACTTTTTTTTCCTTTTAGTTTTCATCGCATCCCGTCACAATGCGACTCATGAGAAAGTTTGTTCTTAACCAACTCCGCACCTTGTCTTCTTACCCTAGATAATCTTTTAATTAGATTTTTTTTAATTAATCTTCACGAGGTGCTTCCGCACGACGAACCGAATCCCGATACGGGATGATCTGAGCATATAACAGCTGCCCATGTTTACAGACATCTGAGTGCCGATATCTTTCGCTACCCTTTGCTTTCCCACGATGCAACCCTTAGAGATATTTGTGCCAGTTGTTCTATTTTTACCAGAATCCTTCCGCAACTATCTTTTCATCCGCGGCTTACACCTTTAGCACAGGTCCGGAACGGTTACTTTGCATTATTTATTATATTTCCTATGGGCTTTAAACTTTATTTATATAATTTAACATTTAACCGTTCATTTTTATGTAATTTATTGTGACTTAATTTCTAAGTTGCGAATTCGAATCCAATGCATAATAATAGACGAAATTATGTAATGACACAACACGACATTATTCGAATTTTTGTTTCGCAACGCGATTTGCGACCTTTCCTATTCTCGGAATAAATTTATTTTCGTGAATGGATGGGCATAAAACCGTTTCGTAAGAGCGAATCGAAAGTGCGCCCGTTTGCGACGGATGCAGCCGCTCCGGTCCTGATATATTAGCATCGTTCATGGGTTACCAGAATTTATGATAGGAAAGGGATAAGATTGATCCTATCCTACGAACTGTAACAATTTTGAATTGTGCTATTTGGGGATTTTAATGAAATCGGATGATTGATTTGACTACGAGTGTGAGAATGCCGGGAGTTCGATTCATTGATTGACATTCAAACGATTGTTTGTTTACTCTTTTTTTTCTGTTGGAGAATTTCGAAAAAAAGGTACTGGAAAATTTAGAATGCCGTTAGAAAGTTTGTTAAATTCATGGGAATTTTTTTCTATTGTGGAAACAATTTGATTCAATTGATGTACCTTATACTTAATAATGAATTATATTATTATACCTATACTCTTTAGTTTTATTTATTATAGGTTTCAATAAAGTTAAAGAAAGTGACTATATTTTGCAGTTACATTGCTTTATAACTTTTACATTCTCTAAATTATAATTTAAATAAAACACGCTTTATGATAATTTTGTGGGGATTACCATTTTAGATGACTAAAATTGATCGAGCGTTTTGTTCATATAAGTAATTCACCCAGTATAACAGAATAAATTAGTATAAAAATATTTTTTTAGTCATCCCAATACGAATTGCGAATTAATTTCGCCTAAAATTAATCACTACATAAACTTCCTATTCGCCTTAAATCGCAAATTTTTTACCGTGATATATTCCAAAATCCCACAATGAAATAATTCGGGGCATAAATAATACCTGCAACGGCTGTCACAGTCGGAATTAAAGAACCTGTTTACACATTTTTTTTAGTTTTTTTTCCAACACACAGGAAGTCCTTTATACGAATACAAGAGCACCTACAATACGTGGAAGTGGAGGGTATTTAATTTCTTTCCTTAGAACAAGTTTTACTGGAGATATGTGTGATTGATGGCGAGTGAACTTGTGATTTACAATTAAATCGTAGATTACACTTTACTATTTTAATCAGGACACACATAAATCATTTTGAATATAATCTGAGTAGGTACCTACATATGTATATGCAAACTTATTTTTATTATAACTCTCTATAACTAAAGCTCAATTTTCTGCGCTTTTTTAAACGGAAATATTAATTTCGCCGTTAATCTTGCCGGTCGATTCGTTCGAAAGGGTGAAACGTGATTAATCCATTTCTTCCGTGTTTATATTTTTTATTGAATAAAACAAAATAGGAAGATTCGTCGTGGATCGCATAATAGAAGGGGCCCCGCAAAACTGCATTTGTGTGAAGTCAACAAATGAGACAAGTGAACATCTGCCCAAAGCGTGACTCGTCATATCTCTGAAAAGTTAGAGCGAATTTCGCCGCACCGGAGGCATTAGAAATAAATGCACTTACGTTAGAAATAACTTTGACGGACGTTTTTAATCGATTTACCCATTCAATCCATCAATTCTACGTCGGGACAATTAATAATAAGACGTTTGGAGTTGCGCTATTTTAACGTTATCTAATTCTTTGCCAAACTTGTGTGATTTTTCTGTTACAATTTACGTGCATTCCCTTACACCCGTCGATAATTGAAGCGTTGTTGAATATAATACGAATTAATGAAATCACAAAGGACTCCTGTCGAAAGGTCTTTAATAATTTGTTTTATCGGGTATTGAATAAAAAGGGGAATATCGACAAAAAGAATGTTTCAGTTGTGTGTTCACAGTTTCATTGTATCTAGCAATGCTCCTCCTTCTAACCGCAACCCTACTGCCTTAAAAAACTATAATTTCAAATCAATACAATTTTTACGTTGAAATAAAATAATTACCCCTTATAGGAGAAAAAGTTTTACAGTTCATTTTTCATTGTCCGAGGTTGTATTTTATCGATTATAGGTACCTACACATTTTCGATTGAAGGAGGCAGTTTTTTATAATGTAGTTGAATTCAAAAGAATCATAATTAATCCGAGTTATTGCCAAATCTTAAACGTGCCTAATGAAGCTATTAGGAGATTTTTTGAAGGTTATTTAACTGTATTCTATAAGCTCTATTATGCCTTAAATATATACGAATGCAAATCTATAGAGAGCTTTCAAGAATATTAGAATTCTTGAGAAACCCAAGGGGGCATTTTATAATCCTTGTAAGTATTTTAAATAACCCGGATTTTAGGAAGAAATTTATGATAATTGGTCATTACTACTTTTACTTTTACAACGTAATCCATCTTCTTAGCATCGAAACATCGATTAGTAACATCGTCTTCTTCGTAAAGAGGAATGTACTTAGAGGAAATTCCGATCATATGATTAAACGACGATGACTTTTCTCGGCGAAACACATCGAGTCGCTTAATTAAAAATCGATTTTTTTACAAGACTTTTTTCGTTCGACGATAGTGAGAAGCTCGATACTACACTAAACAGGATTCCATTGATCAGGTTTGGTATGCCGTGTCTGCCGGATCACTGTGAAGTGATTCACTGTGCTCAAGAAGTCTACGGCCCGTGGCTCCGGGCTATGGGCCAAAATTGACCTTCAGAATACAACATCACCAGTTCTTGAAACAAAGAACCACTGCGCCGAGCACCATCGGATGTTGAAGAAATCTCACTTTCGTCGCCGGCCGAGATTCCACTTGATTATGATTCGGATTATAATCCGATACTTTAGGCCTTTTAAATTAGAATCCGCTTCATAATCCACCCCTATCAACATCATAAAGTTTATAATAACACGATATAGGGGGTTTTATCTCCTCGAGAAAGGGTTTAAATGTACTACAATTTCTAAAAACGACTAGTTTCGTCTTCAATAAACCATCAGCTATAAAAATTTTTAGTAATAAAGTATAGGTGCTTGTAATGGTCGAATATTCTCTCGAATTTCAATATCTGCGACGAAAATCTATGAACCTTTTCATTTTGCTTCGGAAAATATGGAACTGGTTTTATTGCCGAACGGCTAATAAACAAATAGACGAAGCTTTCAAGCGAAATTGAAAGCGAGCTTGGCCTCTGTCGGGTTTCTTTTGATCTCCGAAATGCATTTATGATTATTGGGCCAGTTAAAGAGCTGCAATTACTCCTCTACGGGCTTATCTTGCAAAAAGTCCGCATTGAATGTGTTCCGATTTTATTGAGCGGGGAATAAAAATCTGGTCGAAAAATCCGAACACAAAAATATAAATTTCCGTAAAAATAAAATTCCTCGAACGGGTTTTGACGTACATGCAAGAGTATAATATAATAACGCCGCGATTAAATGCAAATACCTGCGCAAATAAAACAATACATCAATTATGTATATGTATTTATAGAGACGAAACTGAGGAATTTCGTGCGGTTTCGCATTCGCACATTAATCAAAATTAGTAATTGTTCCCCGTGCGAAAATATTTCGCGCCGGGGCCCGGGCGTTCGGTCCGGTTTTAAGAACACCGTCTTTTGATGTTGATTATGAATGAAATGAGCGCCATATAATTTAATTTTGCGGCTTTTCTGCGAAATTTTGTACCACTGACCGCTTTAACCTTCTGCCGCCCGCTATGTCCGGTCTCGTCAGGGACGGCGGCCGAACGGGGAGCAACGGACTCCTGCGGAAATTCGCTCGAATGTTTGTTGATCGGTAGGCGGATCCCCAAAAATATATACATGTAAACAATTTTATTACACCGATAATAAACTCATATAACCGCATCGAGTGTACAGTTTTCACAAAATCAATTGATTGTTGCATCTACTCTACTCTCTTCTGCTCTAATCTACGATAAATTACTAATTTTCTTTCGCATTGTACGCTGTACGGGAATAAGTCGGACTTTAAGATGCCTTCGATGATATTAAACAATAACTGTCAAAATTGACATTAATGATATTTAGTGTGGCAGTAGTTTAATAGAGGTGGGAGTAATTTTTTTCGGTATAGAGGTGCAGTAACGACTGTTACATAATAAGCGTTATTCTATCAAATATCGTTCCTCTGAATACTTCTATACTACTCTAGATCGATAAATATTTTTTACACATATCATTAACGCAATCAATACAGTAATATTTATATAACTTTGGATGTTTTGATTGAGACGAACTTTTTACACTACGTTCATTTGAGTTTTGATTGACTTTTAACCCCCTTGGGCCACCCAATAGTTATCGCGTATGAATTAAGTAAATAGTCTCATTATAAAGACTTGAAGGTTTGACACGGGTGCGCTTCAAAGGGCAAAACAAAACACTTGCAGATATCCCAACGGGGTATATCGGGATGCTTATGCGACCTGTTGCTTCGCGGGAAAAAAATAAACGTATTTATTTTTGTCGGGATGAGGTTGGAAAATTATCAGCATCGGTGTGTGTGTGTGTGTGTGTGCTACTGTAGAAAGATGGGGCTTCGACCCTTTTTTTACCGTTCGTTTGCTGGGCGATACGAGGGATAGAAATAATTGCTCATATACTTAGTGCTTCATTAAAAAAGTTGAAAATTGCCGGAATTCGTGCGGAAGTGATTAATTTGTAAGATTATTATCATGAAATCGAGGCGCTTGTATATTATGTACTGCAGAAGGCTTTTTATGTTAAAATAGCGTAATAACATGTGTTATTGTCTATACAAATATAGAAGATTATCATTTTTTAATTAAATTTAGACCTTTAACAGAGAAGATAAATAATTAAACCAATAAAATCAGGTGCTGGATTTATACATTTAATTTGAGAAAAAATCTTGCTCGATGACTACATTTTTCTCATATTTTTTCAACCCCCCTTGTTCCTTTTTTTGTTCCATTCTTTTCCAATTATCAATTTATTAGTTTCATTCACGTTGTAGGCGTCAG
Source organism: Phyllotreta striolata (assembly GCA_918026865.1). Lineage (NCBI taxonomy): Eukaryota > Metazoa > Arthropoda > Insecta > Coleoptera > Chrysomelidae > Phyllotreta > Phyllotreta striolata. The sequence goes on from OU900095.1 coordinate 11,429,413, forward strand.
TTCCGAGCGAAAAACAGCACCATTTTCGAGCTCTTACAATGCATAAATAATGCGAATAAATTTTATATCGTCTATAAAATTCAGTTTGCTCAGTTATAAAGCTCACCGAATTTTTCAGTGTGTTCCATTAATAGAATCTCGCAAGACCCGATTTGTATTTTTGGATCCACCACAACCCAATGCCGGGTTTTGTCTATTGTATTACCGATTTTTCGTTAGAGGTAAGAAAACCGAAGCGTAAAATTAGTATATGCTCTCGAAAGCCCGAATGTGCTTGCAGAACTTTCGTAGGGCCGGTTTTTTTCTCCGGCTAATTTGGGTTTATTACCGGATCATACGAATCTACCCACTTCAATAGCTAGGTAGAATATACCCCACTTTCTATAATATCCCCAAATTTATTTTTTTTATTCAATTTTACCAAGTTCAACTACTTTATCTATTCCAATCGATCTGTACATTTGTAAATATTTCTTGTAAACATTTTTTGTAGCAAATTTGCAAGCTCTATTTATTTACAAAATTATTGACGAAGAATAAACCTAAAACAACATCTCCAGTGCGGGCATATTTATTTTATTTCTTCTTACGTGCCTCGTATTTCGTTTCCCTTATTTTTCGGTACTCGATGGAGCCGAAATCTTTTAGAATGGCTAGTACCAACTACCCTCGTGGCCTTGAAGCAATATGTTGTTCTTCGGGGTTGCAACGAGCGAAGAATACCGAATGACAGAGATGGATGGCTTCACATAATTGATCCGAGGAAGATAATAGGTAATTTTAGCATTTTCTCGGTACCGGCTTGCTATAAAGATTAGAAACTAGAAAGCTGTGCTCGTCGGAAAGTTGGGAGTTTCTGAAGGAATGAAAGATTTATTAAAATTATGCATGGTCTTTTGTTGGCGCCTTTCTATGGGTGTTCGAAGTATGATTTTGATTGTGAAAATTATTTTTTTCACGCAGTTTGGTTCGACTTTTGCTGGTACTTCTTTTGAAAATGGTATTATGTACCCACACAGTAGGGTTGTTTTATTAATTAAAATTACGTTTCCTACCCAACGATTTAATTAAGGTGTTTTTACATTTATACTATTTTTTTGTAGAAATAGTAAAATTCTATAGAAACTTTCTTGTAGTATGTATTAATTATTGTATTTTGATTTTGATTTCAATTTTGTTTAGGTGCTACAATAAGTGAAATCTAAATACAAAATCGAGTAACTAATTTTTGTTAACTTTTTTATTTACTTCCTAAATAATTATAAATGCTTTTGTAATTATTCTAATTTTTTATTTTAATTTATTTTTGCTTTATTATTTGAATAACAATTAATGAGTATTTTTTGAAAATTAAAAATACAGTAATGTTAATAAAAAAATCAAAATTAAAATGAGTAAAAGCACGCACAAAAAAAATAATATAAAAACGTAAACGCCACCCGCTTGGGGCTGCAGTTGCCTTTTGTTATAGATCTTAAAAATTTTTATTGCCGTTCCTACATTTTCGAGACAGGTAGTAGAGTTTGTAAATCTAATTCCAAAAGCTGGTTTTGTGCAGTTGCTACAACCGAAAGATGGACGTCATTCTTTCTCTTTTCCACCTCTGCAACCACCTTACAATGGATCTTCGATGTTGTCTAATTTCGACAGGGAAGCGTATTCGAAAATTTATTTAGGCCCACGCCGAACTGGCCCTCGCCATTAAATCCGATTTAAAAATATAGTACACGGCTAAGTACCTACTGTAACACGAACTTGCAAATATTCATTTATTTTTATATTATACAACATCATAATTACTTGATAAAATTTCTACTTGAGCAAATTATTTGGTAGAAAAAATATGTTCCTTACGTAGGTACATATATAAATTTAGAATAAAATACAATAATTGTTCATTTAAATAATTAATAATTTATTTAATTGAAAACACATGTAGAATATACAATTAACAAACTTGCTTATTATAATTACTTATTGTTAGTAGGTAATAAACACGATTTATGAATTAAATAACAATATTTTTTATCAAGAATTTAGAAGTTAAGGCAGCGAGTAAAATTTCATCTGATAAGGCAGGTAAACAATTTTGATAACCCATTTTTATTCAATAACCTATAGGTTCTTGTATACTACAGAGCTAAATGATGATAATATTAATTTTATAATACTCATAAGGCATTATATAAACTTTATACCTTCTTGTTCTTTTACCATCAAGACAATTAATTTCAATAATGAAATTAGGTCATCAGGTATGACCTGAATAATACTCATAGCTATGTCCAAAAGCCATTAAATTATTATTGAAATAAGGAGTGGTTAAATTGGCATTTATAAGGCTTAGCTCCCTTCCTATTAGAAAACCCTCTAAGTTGCTCCTTGAGAGGATAATATTAAAATTGCATTACATAGTACAATCTTCTAATAAAGTACATAAGAAGAAGAAAACTCGGACTAAGCTGGATACGAGAAACAATTATTCAAATCCAATCTACTTACCACCTTCTGATACCGTTGAAGAAATATCCACCCTAATGACTTGCTCCGTGCCGGGACTAGGCGGCTTGGATATCGACAGATTTATGCACTTTTTCAATTTAAGCTTGACCCTCTTCTTGCAGGATTTACCGCATTTCTTCCCGTCTCCTTCCCGCGGAGCATCGTCGTCGCTATCCCGCAATCGCTGCGATTTCCGCCAGAGCTCCTCGATGTCCAGGTTCACCTCGGAGACGTCGTCCTCCACCAGGTCGTCCAGCGTGTCCAGAATCTTGCTGACGTCGTAGGCGTTCTCGTCCAGCACCTCGAAGTTGCTGGGCTTGATTTTTCTATTGCCCGATTTCAGCCGGGGCTTCTTCTGGGCCCAGCGGTCCAGCGAGCAGCCCGTGTTGTAGCAGGTGAGGTTCTCAGGTAGTTGTATCGTGCTCACCGAGATTTTGGGGTGCTCTCTCGGGTATTCTAGAAGCTTTTTCACGAACGATAATGAGTATCTGAAATGATAAATTTAATTGGGGTCGAAAGCAGGCGTTATTATAAATTATTGCATGTGAAAATGTAAATTTTACCCGTGGTTTTTTTCCGTGTTGTATCCAGTAGGTTCATATTGTTTGTAGTTTCTTTTAGTTTTCGATCGAGAATGTTCCAATCTTGTGTTTAGCTTGATCGGGATACAATTTACTGCACCCTAAAAATTATACCTACTTAATACAGTATCTGTTTCAATCGATTCTTTAATAATTAAATTTCAAAGCTGTGTTAGATCAAAGCGATTTTTAGTGCATGAAATCTACAATTTTGCAATGAATACGTTTCAAAAAAGCATGCAATCGTCAATCATACCAACCGAAAAGTCCATGCAGTTCTAGAGGTGTATTCGATCGACGGGAAATATAACGAATTCGCCAGGAATTGCGATTCATGGAAGACTGATGGTGGAGTTCAACTTGCCGCGGTGAATGATTCTACAGGTTCGCTGAAATTTAAAAACGCGTGTGTACTTTTCAGGGGCCTTAAGCGCCTGCTTATTACCGGGCACGCAATCAAGCTAACACTGAGGCAACGATTTGCCAACATGATACGGAATTATTGCACGTTAGTTTTTACAGAGTGATATTTTACAGACGATACAAACACAGAAAAATTCAGTTTTTGAGTTAATTTACGTTATAATACGTTATTTTGATACATCTTAAGTGTCATTGCATAGTAAAGGAACTTTTAAAATATGTTCAAAATACTCTTCTCATAAAAGCTTGTAGAACTTTAAAAGCTCCCGAGTTTAAGCTCCACTCGCTTGCTTCGTGAGCTTGAGTTCTAGTTTTTTGCAATCATAATCCTTTATGTATAGAGAGCTTTTTCAAGTTTTATACAAATATCAGAATCGATTATTTGAAACAATAAAAAACCGAATGCCCTTCATTAAACAAAATCATATTTCACGAATCCCATTACATCGAAATGAAAACGAATTTCCCTTTCATTAATGCAAAATTAGCGAGCTATATCATTCTAAATTTCCTCTTTGTATGCGTCAAATTGGTTCGTTTTTCATCAAGCAGCTCTGTATAAATTAAACAGTGTTGCGTGCTTTCAGTTATAGATCACTCTAACATCAGTTATAACCTGTTTTTCTGGATGAAACCTTTGCATGCCGAACTAACTCGAGCGAAATACGATCATAATTAAATAAAATGCAATGATAACTTTTATCAAACTTCCTCGTTTCGCTGCGAAATAATTATTGCGGACACGAGGCGTTTTCGGATTAGATTTCCAGGCGAATTGTAACTTAATTTACTTTTTTGACAGAATTTTGAATTTTGAAGCCTTCCAAATTTTTCCAGAAGTCGAACCAAAGCTCTAGAATGGAAATATTGCAATAGATAATTGATGTTTGATTGGTGAATGAATGAGTTAGGTCAAGGTTGCACTTAAACCTAAAATTTTCCAAGTGGTCCGACCCAGTTTGGAAGGGTTTAGGACCGATTGGGTGATCAGGAAGTGAATGAAATGGTTCAGTTGAATCGGAAGCCAGGCGAATTCGGGAAATTGGCCACCATGTTTAATGCGATTCTTCGATTCCGAATTTGAATAACGCACAAAAAGAGCAAAATAATCCTGCAAGTAACGATGTAATGTGCACGCCCTATGTTGATGATAAATCCTAAAAAAACACTCTGCAATATTAGCCTAACTCGAGTTTTTTATCCGTAATATTTTATTCATAAGCTCGTAAAAATGCGTCATTTCAAATAACAACATTTAAATAAATCAAACGGCATACAAACGAATTAAAGAACAAACAGCATTACGCTTTCAGCTTGCGAACGAGCTAAATGTGAGGACGTCAGGTTATAATTTTAAAATAGCTGGAAAATTAGATGCCTATGATATTAATTGTGTGGTTTAGTTTCTATAGTACCAACCGGTGTTAGGGTATTTTCCCTTTGCGGAAATTTACTATGAATTTCCTTTTTATTCAATAATAGATGTTTTAGTTATAAGGCGTCCGAAATTAATGCATAAAAACATTTTTATGTTGATTATTTATTTCCTAAAATGTTGGAAAATTAAAAATTTAATTTTATAATCAAAAGAAATGCCGAGAAGACTTAAATTTAACTGATATTTCAATCAAATTCAAATACAAAAATAGTATTAGATTGGTTTAAAATGTATAACATAACAGAATTGATTATGAAACTAAACATTGCTGCACCTAATACGAGATAATTCGAAATTAGTAGCATAAAATCGATCCAATTTTAATTTATTGTGTTCAATAAACACTAATAAAAAGTAAATCAATTTAAAGAAAATCGATTAAATGCACGAACACACCCAGTAAAATAAGATTTACATATTCCGTACACCGTATAGTGAAGTAGAAAACGAGATATCCTTCTCTCGTAGTAATGTAGTCCGTAGTAGTCCTGGATCTGAGGTATTGATTGAGCTTGGGCGATGTCCATTTTGGCAACCGCCACCGTAGCTCTCGTCCCCCATCTCCCTCCCGCCGACCCCAACATCTCTAAATTATGCGTGAGCTTAGTATATGCGTGGCAGGCGCGTCAATCCAGTCGGGGGACGACGGGAGGAACACTTTCCGCTATGTCTTGGACCAAGCGAAAGCCTGCAGGACTTTGATGTAACACGCCATCTCTTTCGCTTAGCTATCGCCCGTCCCTTTTCTCTGTTCAGAGGTGGAATTCGGTTTGGAGTGATTACTTTAAAATTTTAAATTCAATATACCCTATAGGGGTGATTTTTTTTATGGAAGGGTCAATGCTACTGAATGATTTAATTCCACCTGTCACATAGGTACTAAGATAATCGTTAATTTATTGTTCACTTTGCTCCAATAAATAAATATTTAGCAAAATCTTCCTATGTTGTACGTTTCCTGTAATCCTGTAATCTTTATTTTATTAAATAATATTTAAAAGCTTTTTTGAGCTTTTTAGAACAGTTTTTTTGGCTTTTCATATTTTTTGAAGCTTCCATTTTTGGCATTTTATTGAATTAGCAAGATTTTCTATTTAAAATACGTTTTTGCATAATTTTTAAGATGGTTTTCACCATTTTAGAGATTTATGAAAGCTTAAATCATCATTTTATGTATTTAAATTATTTTTCATGGTTTCAATCTCACCAAATAACTTAAAATTACTTCAGAAAACTCCAGAAAACTTCCGTTTACTCTATATTAGATACTAAACTTACACTCGTACAAAAAAGATCAAGTTGAATATTTTAAGTAGTTTGTGAGACTACAAGGAAAATTACCACATATTGTATTGTGTGAATCCATATTAATATATCACTCTTTTGCTGTATATTTGTACCGGAAAGGCCGCAAAAGCATTGAAAACTTGGGCATTGAAACGAAACAAAATGCAGGAGAGGCGGCCTAGGAGGGCGAATTCATTTGTTCGCCAGGATTTCGGAAAAAATCTTAACAAATCCTCCATCAGCGACGCCTTGCGGGGACACCTATCAATTTTTGGCGTTCGCGCAATTTTTCGAGCGACCCTAAAATGACACGCACTCCCTCAAAATCACCTCTTCTCGGGATGAATATGAATACCTAAGCAAGTGGCCGATGTCCGCTCGGGAGGTTTTAAGAACAGAGAGTGGGTTGAAATCGATAGAAAATGCCCCCCTTCCGCCCGGGCTCCGCACACTTTACAGTTCCCACAGGACTTTCACTCTCCGCTGACGGACTCTCATCAGTTCTCTGGACTTTCTCTTCTACGTTAGTACGTTAGTGCGGGGGAGAAGGTCGAAATTTCCTTTCTGCTGAGTTTCAAAGTTTAAAACGGGCCCCGATCGATCGACGAGTGTGCTCGATCGGGATGCTTGTATATCGGAGACAAATTAATTTAAAACAACTATTTTTATACACACTTTATCCACACACACACAATATTTTATTTACATAAAAAATTATTATTAAAGGATATAGTAATCGAAACAAAAATGAATACTTTAAGGAGTGCTTTTTCTATGAGAAACTAATAAAAAACTGTTGTGCAAACCTAAATATACTTTCGAGTATCGATTACAATGAAATTGAAATTTCTCAATAATTAAACGAATTAAATAAATCATCGGCTAATCAAATTTTCACCGAGTTTACGCCGACGTTTTTGTACGATCTCAATACGGTTCTGTTCGCGGATTTCGAAAGCGAGGCTCGAACGTCAATCTATTTCTACCGTCCAAATTAGCGAATATTAATTATTAAAAAGTATTAGTGAATGAAACAAGAGGTGTCATGAAATCTGGAATGATTTCAGTCTTTTTGAATTTGACATACCCTGGAGGGTATTACGTTTGCTTAATTATTAAATCATTTGCCCGAGATTCTTTAATGGTTTTGTTTCGAAGGGGAATCCCAAATTGCACAATATCGGAATGTTGGTGCTCTAAAAATAATTTTCACTTAGATGATACATTTACTTAACAGAATTAACAAAAAATCTGTAGAGCTAGATCTGCTTTTGCTCTATTAAAGAGCTAATAGAAGATCCTTCTCGAAGAGGCCCTGTCAAATCGGGCGTACTTTTTAGTCACTATCACAAACCTTATAAATATTTAACACCCCATTATGAGAGAGTACATTTAACGCTCAAACAATTTGAGATACACTCCCCTCGTGCGCCAGCAAGACAATTAAAAAATCATATGATTAACTGAGCTTCGTTTTCACTCTTTGCGCATTGCAATTAACCGAACCAAATTGGCTTTATTGACTTTGAGCTTGACGGTCCAGAAAAGCGGTGCCAATCAGGAGAGAGGCCCAGCTTAATTTTTTACAACAAAATCCGAATTTAAATTTAAATACGGAAGTGTGGGGTTTAAGAGAGATTTTTGATAAAAATACGAGCAATATTTGTTTGAAAATCAATGTATTAACTAGGTATACTACTAGAGAATTAACACAAGTGCTTTGAGTACAAAGGATTGTGATAGTTGGTAATGAAAATTCAAATCGTAGGTCGAATGCCCGGGGAGGGAGATCTCCCACATAAGGATATCCTGTACATTCGAAGCGGTCAAAATACAGGGGAGCTTGTAGCCCGGCATCCCTTTAATATTATCTTATCTACGCGCCCTTTAAACTACAAATATTTTTGCAAAGTTTCCGCGCAAACGGGTCGCTGTTGTAGCAATAAATGCGAGTTAATTAACGTTCGCATTGATTAATTTTCGACAGGCGCGGCGTTAAAATACTTTGTCCTGTAATCGGCGATCCAATAAAGAGTTTGATTCGACAATTGGAAAGTTTCCAGTGCTCGGGAAATTTCCTGGAGCAGCTAAAAATTTGGTATTGCGCGCGACCAAAATAGCAGCCCCAGCGCCGAGCCGGTAAATTACGGCCCTACCAAATTGCAGTTCTAAAATATAAACTTTTAACAGCCAATTCGCAAAACTTTCTCTTTCACAGAGAAAGGTAATGCCTCAGCGCGACTTTAATTTCGGGACTTTTATGATGATTCCGAAAGTGAGAACATAGCAATTTCTGAATTAACTATTGCCAAGATTGACGAGCTGTTCGGTCGGAATTAAATCGGGAAACCGTAGGAAAGCGAGCTGGGGGAGCGCGGAGGCACAATGAGAGAGATATTTGCCACCGATGTGGCAGCAGACTGTACCGGGGCTATATTGGTTCCTGGTTTTATGGCCGTGCTTTTAGTGCCGAGCCCACGCGCGTCTTGGAATTCGATTGGGTTAGTATGACTTCTAGAAGAACGGTGTCACGGATTAATGAAATTTAGCACCGATTGCAACGTTTCCACCCTGCAAAAATTACACAATAAACAAAAAAATTGTACCTACCTCCTACTGGTTTATTTATTAACTTTTTTTATTGGGTAGTGCTAGTAAAATAAATAATGTTTCTATTAATTTTGATACTGACTTTGAGAGGAGAAATATGAAAAATGTTGGACCAAAATCGCATAAAACTCCAGAATGCCTATAAAGCAAATTGGGTAGTATATTGGGGAACACACCTATGCTATAAATTTATCAATTAAGAATTTTTTATTGCAAAAATTGCTTATTTGTACCATTTTGAAAGTTTCTTGTGGATTTCTAAACAATCTATACAGTCTGTATCTAAATAAGATCGAAAAAAATTTAGAGGGTGATTGATGTGATGTGATGAAAATTAAGATGGGTACTTAATATAAAATTGTTTGAAAATATTCTCCCCGGAAAAGTTATATCCCTCCGAAAATTGAAAAAATGGTTTTTCTTCTTTATTTTTCCTGTATATTAAGTTATAGACACGAAACTTGGGGAATATTGTTTGTTAATTTTTTTTCAACCTCAAAATATGCTTAGAAGGGGTTGAAATAGTGAACCCCTATGACATTTTTTTTTTACTTTTCTTATAAAAAATATGGCTGAAAAGTCCAATTCATTTACTAACTTTTTTATCTCTACAAGTTTTTTCAAAAGCATTTACGAAAAAAAAAAGTATATAGAAAGCTCATGTTAAAAAGCAAAAATTCGTTTTTTCAAAAAAATTTATATCAAATTCCAACCTTAATTTTCATCACAGATTTACCACCCCTTAAATTATTTCAGTGTTATTTAGATACACCCTGTTTAAATAAAAAACATCCTTTCTCCTCGAAATTTCTCTATCGTTATCTCGAAAAAAGCACAATAAAGATATTTTAATAGGAATATTAATAAAATTGATTCGATTATAAATCAAAAAATTTAAATTCTCAGTATTATCCAATACATCTTGTATATTTATAATGCATAAATTTTCAACCTTAACCTTTCAAATCCATTTAAATGTGGTCACATTTTCCCATTACCTCATAATTTTACCCAATAATATCCATATTATTTCCAAATATTCCTGCGCCCCGGTCGACACAAAAAACAAAAACATTTTTTAGTAAATAATTTATTTCAAAGACAATTTAAAAAATTAAATGGCATTCTGAACGTGTACAAGTCTCGCATATAAACAAGAAAACATTACAAAATAAATTAGCAAATCCTTGCTCTGGATTATCTGCGAGAAGTGCACACAATTTATAAAATCATTAATATATATAAAAAATCGCAGTGGTAATATGTATTATGTAGAAACTTTGAAAATCGCCCATTGTGCTGCGACAATCCCTTGAAATCAAACAACTTATACATGTCCGAAAAAATCGTTATTAAACAACTTATTCTGTAAGTATATTCATGTAACAATATGCTAGTATAAAACGTACAAAAACATGTAATAATGGCATTGCAGAGATCAATAAACATTACGTAAAAATCGTGTATCAGTATATTACAGTTACTTGAATACTTAAAGTTTATTTACAAAAGTATTACATACATACAGAGTATAGCAGAAATTCGTAGAAGAGACTTTATCATAATTTTATAAATCGCCAAAATCAAAATTAATTCTTATAAAAATCAATTGAAAACTTAGAAATAGAACAAATCTAATGATGATGATGATGATGAGTGTGATGATTATGATAACGACTAGTTTTTTACTTAATCAAACCGAGATTAGTAAATGTGTTAATTTATTAATTGAAACGATCATAACATTACTAGAGTAACTACGATGGATCAAAAAAATACATTTATTTAGTAATTTAGATTGATTCCTTTTGCCATTGAAAATTGCGATAAAATCACCTACGACAGAAAAAATAAATTTAAAACATACAAACAACTGTCGTTCGAAACCCTGTAACTTCATTATCATCGTATAAATATTTTTAAACTAATATAGGTAAAAATTGTTATAAAATTTATAAAACACACAAAATTTACTACATCCGTTGAAACTTGTTTAACTATTAATCCATCAGACATTGCGAAGAATCCTTAAGAAAAGTAAGTAGATAGACTTTCGAAAACATTCCATTAACAAAATAAAAATTCTAAATAAAATTTCAAAAAATTCCTACCTCCTGGTTTATTCCAATAGAGGGATTAAACCAATCAACAACTTTTTAAAACATCATTTGTTGTCAATATAATTTCGTTATAGAAATAAAAATATAACATCAAAAATCGCAACAAAATTTCTAAACAAAACCATTCAATTTCCGATTAATATTTCTACACCGGTGTCCGATGGATATTTTATAAGCACCATCAATGTTTGACATTTTTTATTTATAAATAATTTAACTATAATTCTTAATATGTACAACAAGGTTACCTCTCGTTTAAGCATCCTAAGATTAATCTAATTAAGGGAGTTCTTGACGATCAAGAAAATGGCACAATTAATTTAAAAAAAATCACATTCCGACGCAGACTTTTCATTGGCAGTGCTGTTATCCTGCGCGCGAGGGAAAAATAAACTCAAATTTCAACAATTTTTTCCAAATACCAACAAATTAGATCTAGTTTCTGTAATTGGATCGCTTTTGTTCCTTTTCTTTTATAAGGGTAACGAGGAACTGACCTCATTGCAATTTTTGTTCTATTTTTTATACACATTTACCTACAGGGACTTAAAAATACCCTTAAGCCTTGTAAAAGAATCGGTTAAAAGTACCCATCACGAATTATAATGTATAATTATTGGTAAATATTAATTATTTTAGAATGTATACACTAGCATGTCTTCAGAAATGCTATATTTTAAGCCTCATTCTCTCTCTAATTTTATAAATGTATATTCATAGCTTTCGTTTGATTATTTTTAGCGTATTTACAAATTTCTTAGCGCCGTGACGCGTTATAAATTAGTTAAAATTAACCTCTGTTAGAGTTCTTTCGCAATCAAATGTCCAATTTCTGAGCGAGATTTACAACCATTGGACAATGAATAAATTGTTATAATTTCCTATATCAAAATAACTTAATCTTTACTGTATATTCGAGAATTTTGCTATAATAATTCTGACAGAGGCTCACTTTAATTTGCAATAATATAAAATTAAGAATTATAACTTTATATCAAAGCTGTAAGAATTACACCAGAAGCTAATTTCTATTCATATGGCTGGTTTTATACAGTGCGCACCAAAAAACAATCTTAAAAGACAATAAAAAGGCTCATTTGCACCTCAAATAGTACTTTTTAGCCTCCATTTTCCCCCAAAAACTAACGCTACGAACCTTTCGAATCGCACTGTATACAATCCCATACCATAGCACACGTTACAGGACTCCGATATGCCGAAATTTGAGCTCATTTCCCACCCTCGCGCATTAACAAACACGGCATCAGTAAGTCTTCGGCGTGCTCAAATGCGTCGTCTCGCTGCGCTTCGGCGGCGGCGGCGGCGGCGGTCTCTTCGACCTGAACTCCGCCGAAGACCTGTTGTGCACCGGGCTCGTCGCGTAGTCGACCACCGCCTCCTGGTTGTCCCTGTAGATGTTCTCGTAGAGGTTGTTGGGCCCGTAGTGCTCCTGCACCCAGTTCGACACGTTGTGCTCCTTGTAGTCGGGCAGCGGGACCGGGGGATCCCGGAAGCCCAGCACCTCGTGCGGCGTCGTCTCCGGCTCTAGCTTGCACTTTTGCGCCACCTGCGAACCAGTACGTTAATTTCTGTATGTTAGAGGAGTTGTTGCGAGTATGAGTAGTTTACCTGCCATTTTTTCCTCATGACTCTCTGGAGATCCTTCAAGAATTCCACCGGCGGTTCGGCTAGTTTCTTGGGGCTGGTCAGCTTGGTGGTCTCGGCTCTCTTAGGAGGCGGAGGCTTCTTAGGTAACGGCGGTACTTCTTGCGGGGTGAGGTTAAAACTAATCTTTTTACCAGTCTTTTTGGGGCTTATCGGTTCCTGGAAGCTAACTTTGTGCTGGACGCTTTGGCCCGACGAGCTGGAGCTGTTGGTCGAAGCTATGCTATTACACGAAGTCTGCCGGGGCAGGGACGTTTGCCGCAGCGACGATCGCAGGCCAGCGGCGTTGTTGAAGGGGCTGCGGCCGCCGGGCAGCGTGCCCGACTGCCGGTACTGCGGGCTCGCGTAGCCGGGCTGCTCCAGCGGCGAGAAGCGCGCGAAGCTCGGCGGCGCGGCGCCCTGGACGGGCGTGCTGCAGCCGCTGCCGGCGTTCGACGGCGGCGGGCTGCAGACGGGCGTGTTCAGTCTCGAGTGGGTGGGCGTCAGGTCGGGCGACATGCCCTGCGTGGGGGTGCGCTCCGGGCTGAGGACGTTCACCGGCGTGCTGGCGCCGCTGCGCTTCCTGAGCGTGCCCGCCTCCGAGGGCGGCGGCGGCAGCGACATGAGGGACAGCTGGCTGCCGGTGAGGTCGCCGCCGGTCATCGGCGGTAGATCGCCGGGGTTGGGCGGGGGCGGAAGACTGTCCAGCGAGAGGTTCGAATTGTACACTTCCGGAGGCGGCGGTGGCAGGGAGTAGTTCGGTGAATTGTTGAGAATAACGTCACCGTTGGTTTCCGGGGGCGGTGGTAACGATGTAATCGAGTCGGTCTAAAAAAGGAATCGATGTAAAGGAATCAACCACACACGTATTTACTGTAGAAAACTTACCATACACGATGGTAGATTTCCAGTAGGCGAGACTGAACCTCTTAAGTAACCGTTGCTCGAAGGATACTCCACGATCGAGCCGTTTCTGTCGCTGAAGGGCGACGATCGCTCTCTGACGGGGGTGCCGCAGAGCGGCGTGGAACCGCCGCTGCGGCTGCCCATCGATTCGATGGAGCCCCGCGATTTGTAGGAGTGCTGCCGCTTGAGGGTGCCCGTGTTGGAGGAGTCATCGGATTGGTTCGATTTCCGCCGGTTGTGGCTCCTGGTCAGCGTACCGGAACTGGTGTAGTTGATGGGACTGGAGGGCAAGGCGGTGCCGTCGGTCTCGTCGCGGTTCTCGCCGACTTCCTTCAATTGTCGCGTTATGTTCGTCAGAGGAAGGCTGGGTTTCATTGACGGTTTACGTTTTATTGTACCTAAAACGTGTAAATGTTATATTAGTATTGTATGGGTATAGTCGGTGCAAAACAAATATCAATGCACGTCACCTAGCTGTAATTTACTACATCACAAGTAGGCAGTGTTGTCGAACGTTTATAGTTATAAAATCTAAGAATTGTCTAAAATAGTCAAATGGCAAAATGACGAGAACAAATTTAGTGTAAAATTGACCATTACAAGAGTACATAGTAAAATTTCCGAGAAAACTTCTGAATCTGAATTATTTAGAGTTCAAATTGTGTCATTTCTAACAAGTGAAAAAGATAACTACGCAAAAAATTCTTGTTTCTTAATTCTTATTATTCGGCTGAATAGCCTTTAGTAGTTAATTTTAGGGTAGTAAACTAGAAAAAGAAGAAAATTAAAATAAACTCTCTTACTCTACTCTACTCTACTCTACTCTACTCTACTCTACTCTACTCTACTCTACTCTACTCTACTCTACTCTACTCTACTCTACTCTACTCTACTCTACTCTACTCTACTCTACTCTACTCTACTCTACTCTACTCTACTCTACTCTACTCTACTCTACTCTACTCTACTCTACTCTACTCTACTCTACTCTACTTTACTCTTCAATACTCTATTCCATTCAGTTATCTGTATGAAGATTATGTTATCTGTGATTTACTGTTAAAAACTATTCGACTTTGCTAAAGACTTATATCGAATAAAACGAACTAAAATGTACAATCGAAATCGAGCAACAATGGATTTGTTTATATTTATCTAAGGATAAAAGCTTCAAATGAACCGAACATAAATACTGATTGGTAAATTAATTACGAGTGTAAATAGGTCACAAACAACATAACGAGTAAATTGTATGGGAAAATTTAACACGAAGTTACTTTAAAAAACTGTTCTAAAATGTAGCAGATAAATTAAAAAAGTATGTACAGATCAACAGGAATATCTGATGACTCAAAATTACATGCGCAGAAACCAAAGTACTACAATTAACTCGCCTTTTACATATTTTGTACAAAAACTATACAAAAAACTCTTTGAAACGTGACCAATTGTAAGACTTACCCATGGGAAATTCGGAATCGAAGGCATTTTCGCAACTGGACGGTGCACCATCGGACATACAGCCACTCGAACTGGAACTGCTTGCCCTGCTGTGCCGGCCCGTACTCATATCCGTCGACGTCGAATACGTTTCGCTTTGGGTCCCATAACCAGCCTCACTACTCTGATAACTGTGTAAATAAACAGAAATTTAATTGGGTTGCCGGTTACGAGCGTTACATCATTAACTGCTAAATTAATTTTTACTAGGATATTTCCATTAAAACATCGCTAAATACTC
This sequence comes from Phyllotreta striolata, assembly GCA_918026865.1. Lineage (NCBI taxonomy): Eukaryota > Metazoa > Arthropoda > Insecta > Coleoptera > Chrysomelidae > Phyllotreta > Phyllotreta striolata. The sequence continues at coordinate 11,444,665 of OU900095.1, forward strand.
ATTCTTTCAGCCACACATATCAAGATTATTAGATTAATTACTGTTAATTTACTACATAAATCGTTGATGGCTTACCCTTGAGTGGGAGTGGTCACGTTAGAAGGAAACGAATGCACGGCGATGGAACTAACGGAACAACTTCTGGCGTGGGCCAAAATATCCAGATCTTCCTGGGCCAGCTCGTCGATGAGGCTTCGATAGTTGTCCATGAGTCGCTTCCCGAATTTCGCTATCCTCATGCCGACCATCCACCTTTCCAGGGACGCCTGGTCCTCGGCGCAGAGGTATTTGATGTACTTGGTGGACTTGGGCTCCTGCAACCTGGGGTGCTTGATGGCGAAGCAGTAATCCGTCGGAGCTTTGTATTTTTTCTTCCAGCCCAGCCCGTAGTAGATTTGATTGTTGTCGAAGGTCGCCAGGCAGACGAGGTCTTTAGCCGATTTTACCTTATCCTTCGGGAAGTAGTACAAGCCTGAGGCTCTGAGGACGAAGTGGTGCCTCTTCCAGCCTTTCTTCGAGTCCGCTTTTAGGTAAAGCGGCCCCTCGACTTCCGGGGAGTTAGTCGTTGAGAAGTATTCTTCGAGCAACATGTTTCTGGAGTGCTCGTCGAAATCCTGGTTTTCTTTTTTGTCTGACGGCGATAATAGGAACTTTTCTGGTTGCAGGAATAACTTGATCTTGTCCGGCCTTTCTACGAAGTATATTTTGTTTTTCGAGTCTCGCGTCCACAACAGGAGATTGTCTACTAACAATTCGTGATCCTCATAAAAACGTTCTGAAATAAAAATACAATTATTAACCAAATTACATATTAGATGAGAGATTTGAAGGCGATAGTTACCCATGTATAAATCGGGCAAATGCTCCACTATGGCCCATTTGGGCTCCATCGGGACGTGGTTTTTATCTGCAAGCAATCTAGTAACGTAAGAGCATATCATCTTCTCGTCGACCAACAGGGACTTCGCGGAGCCATCGGTCGTGAAAACCTTCAAGAATAATTTCTGTATGTTGGCCTCTTTGATCTTCTCCATTGCCATTTTGATCTTCTCCGCCTTCACTCTGGACGCGTCGTCCTAAAAATATGATGTTTAATAATCGTTTTTTACATCGAGCATCATCTACTAACCTGTTGAATGCTCTGGAGCCGAAGCGTTTGCGGCTTGGCGCCGCTGCCGCCGCTGCTGGCCGAGGATTCGCTGGACAACATGGACACCGTGTCGCTGAAAGCTGAATCGTTATCGGGAGATTCGGTCCTGCCGGAATCGTTTTTGATGTTCAAGCTGTCGTCGGGATCCAACTTCATCCTGGGCACCTCGGACGTCGGCCTGCCGTCCGGCCGGTTTTTGTAGTGCGGTTCCGATTGTATCTCTGGCGGGAGAATCGAGAGTTTAGCATAAACTGCGCTGTGGGAGAAAGTTCGAGACTAACCTGATTGCCGTTTTTCCCTGGCTTGCCCGATTTCCCTCTCGCAGACGGTCTCCAAGGCGCAGAGCTCGCCGAGGATCGCGTCCAGGTCTACGTCCTGCGAATCCTCCAAATTGGCCATTGAAAATCTGTAACTATCTATCCTAGGGGCGGCTATTTCCGAATTGAGCGGCTTCAGATGCGTCGTGGAACCGGTCGGGTCTAAACCCTGGAAGAAAAACATTATTTTTATATTCTCCACTAAATAAAAACACAATAGAAGATTCAATAAGAAGCTAAGGTTGTCACTTGTAGTGACTGTGCTTCTACTAATAACTCAATTGAATAATCATTATAAAGTTATTTGCGTCATGCATGAAAATAAGCAAAAATATAAATATGTATTCATTATAAAATGACTTAAACCGCACTAAATAAAAGTCTTTAGAATCATAATAAAAATGGTTGAATTATATCAGTACGCAATATTATCATCGGATGATATAAATTTTCATACGACCCGCAGAGCGGGTACACGCGTGAATTAAAAACAATAGCGATTCGGTATTGTCACTATTGTCGTTTAATTACCTCCGAAAAACCCGTGATGCAACCTTTTGTTGCTGGTTAAAGTCAAACGCACATGGAAATGACAATACAAAGTGCAATGAACCAAAGATGTTGAACCATTACAAGAGACAAGATAATGAATTGTTGTTGATTTTTTCGTTAGACGTCGCCTGCGAGTCGGGCAGCCGAAGAGTTCGACTGGAAAAAGCGGCGCTTCGACATGAAAATATTTAGAATTTATTTGCTTATTACATTCCTGCTAAGGAAATATGTAAGTGCGTCTGCTGGCTGACGGATTTGACGAGGATTGATACTCGTCGGAAGATTTTATACGAAAACATCGACTTGCAAACTATTTAGAAATTGCATTAATGCAGCGAAGTGAAGAAAATACGGCAGTAAAGTTGATAGAATTTTAACTCGCGCATTTATATGTGTCAGCATGTTTTTGTGTGTTGAGAATGGGATCACCTCCCGGGGGACATTCTCATTGCCTCCGCCACGCCTGACTCGATTGAAAAAATACAATTTCGTTTACGCAGGATTGTCTATCTGTTATATTTGTACAAAGTGAAAGCTTACTAAAAATGCTAGTTCGAATACAATATATAATATTTTTGGCACGATTTTCAATAAAGGCGTTATCGTTCAAGTCTATTACTTAAAAGCAACATTTTTCATCGGATGGGCTGGAATGAACGTTCGCCAGCACAGAAGAGGAAATATATCGCTACCTAATTCAATAAAAGGATCTCTATATGCTGGAAATCGATTAACTTAAACTGTACTAACAAAAGATTTGTACTGAACGTAGCAGAGTTTTTATAAAAAAAATAGGATGACACAAAATTCAGTGACAACATCATAAAATCGCACTCGATCGTGCGAAAGTGAGTAATGAACTCGTCCTTGTCCCATATTCTAAATTCATATATTCGTGTTTATCATTATAATCATCGTTACCAGAGTTAGTGGGCGTGGGACATTAAATGAAATTAAATTCGTACGAAAATAATAATATAAATTAAACTAAAACTAGCGTCTGGTTGTTACCAAAAATTAAGTCATTTTAATTAACATAATTCATTCTTGTACTACTCGAATTTTGTTCTAAATTCTACCTGTTAGCGAGAGAATATTCACCTGCTTATTTTCAATTTACAAAAAAAAAACCGATTAGAAGAGACCGAAACTTTTCCGGAACCCAAAGTTCGCAAATTTATGAAAAACTTGCAGAGGAAATCAAGGGAGTTAACAAGAAAACTTTCTCCGAAATTCGATTAGGTATCGCACTTTTCTCAGTTTGTAAAAAGTTGGGAAATTTTTTGTTCAATTTCAAATCGGAAAGATAATTTACGAATAACTGTTCGAGAAATTCCTCTATCTGCTAAATAATTTTATTGAAATGAAAAACTTCACATTTAAATTCTATAAATTACTTTTGAATAAAAACTCACGTCAACTATTTATTTATCAAACACTTGGTAGACGATAATTCGAAAAATTTACAATAAATAAAATGTTCCGATATTAGCGGAATTTTAAATCGTGTATAATTTTCCGATAATCCAATTACAACACTTCCCATATAGGCTAGTCCATGTACTGCAATATTCATGTTTAATTAACTTAATACAATTTTAATTCAATTAGTTACTCCCAGTATATTAAAATCTATAACAATGAAATTTTATAAAACTTTAGATAACAACTAATGCACAATTATCTGTTTACGTAGAATAATTTTACCTTACTGCCGAATTTCCAACCTTTAAACATCCTTCCACATTTTACTTGTAGCTATAGCAATGATCCAGGAAACGATAAAAATATGGAAGAGGCGCCGGGTGATTCACCTCGCACATCATCATATCGACGAAAACAAGAGGAACGGAATTTTCCCGATTCGAAAATTTACCCTTCTGCACTCTAACCAAAATGGACAACACCGGCAAAAACGGCACATGGACGGAGAGCGTCGGCGACGAGACGCTTCCGCGTATGACGTCACACTGCCAGGGATCGTCCACAGACGCCCATTAGTCCTGTTACATTCGTTCGTGCAGTTTCGACGTTAATCGGATGCTGAGGGGGTGTTAAAAAACGGAATATTCAGGAGCTGCTTGGGCCGTTTCACGGATTAATTGTAGGTTAGAGGTCTCGGTGAATATCTTCGACAAGGGCAGGATTAAACTGTCGATACCCGAGCGTCTATCGGAATCGAATTTATATCCTCTGATCCCTACAGAATTTAGGTTCGGAATTTAGAAAATGTAATAAACGATTTAGTTTGGCGATTAGATTAATTTACCCTTGTTGTGAGCAATTTTCTTTGAGTGGTGAATATTTGCTCATAAATTTAAAAGAAATTTTATAAAAGGTCACCCGGTATATAATTAAATAAGAAAGCGTTTCTAAATCGATCTGTTATTTAATCACAGCATTCTAGTAACTAATTTTTCCGCTTAATTTGCATACAAACGCGATCAGACATTTTAATTTATTTCTCCTTCGAGTACAAATCGAATAATGCCGCAATTACTAATAATCGTAAATATTTACCTTGCGGCGGTATTAATCAATCTCTCGGATATCACATATAAAAGTGCCCGCTCGGTAGGGTTATGCTCGCTGACCTCTCTGACCCGAATCTGAGACGTTATCTCGGCAAAAAATCCCGTTTGCGCGTTTTACTGAAATTTATCAGATAAATCGGCGAGGCCTGCAAGACAATTACGAGGAAACGGAGTCACGATCAAAGAGGAAAAATTTGTAAGCGATAGAGGAGAGAATGAGATTGAAGGAGCGCTTAAAAAAACAGAAGTAATCAATTAGAATGCTTTCTGATATCGGTTCGGAAACCGCCGCGTAAGTATTTCATCGCCGGTAGGTATAACGAGCTTCACAAAAAAAGCTTTCTCGCTCCGCTGATTTGTTTTAAACAAAAGCGAATTTGGCCGGGAATATTATTTATAAAGTCCCGAAATGTCTATTCAAATCCGTCGCGTTGCATCACAAAACCGACTATTTTTATAATCCCCGTCGAACGCAGAAAGCCTCAAAATTGAAGGATTACACGCCGGATGTGCCGTATTCCCCTGAGATAAGTGGTACAAGCTTCCGGTTCTTCATTGTGTTAAAATGGTCATTGCCAGATGTTGTACTACAATCCGCTATTTTTATAACAGTTGCATAAAGATTTTCGTGCGAGCAATTTGACCGTCTGGAGACCGCGAGAGTTCATCAATGAAAGAGTTTATAACGAGAAGCAATTCTTTCGGTCGTTTATGATACAATCTGGTAAATTTAATCGGGCACCAATTTCTCTCCATTAACTCACGATAACGCGATTAAAATTAATAGATTACCACACGAAAGCGTTAACCCTGACAATGAATTTCTTGGGCGCCCAGGAATTCGAGCCAAACGCCAGCAACGAACGGTTCTAATCTTAGGTTTATCAATGCCCGCTAGTTATTCGTGCTCGTTAAATACAATTGTTCAAAAAGAGCACAATGGTCATCTGAACGGTCCCAAAAAAAATATCATTAGTGAAAGTAGCCACAACTCGAATTTTTCAAATACCTTTCTAACGACTTGCAATTAATCCACAGGCAACTATAATCCCACAGATGTCACTGATTGGCTAAATGATTGACCGACTCTATCAAAACAAACGCTTTCAAACCCTCCCTTAAAATAACACGAATATACATTTATAGCAAATCACTACCTATAGTAGTACTTTAACACACCTAAACAACCGGCAGATGATAAATCGCTACAGACAAAACCTACAAAAGCAAAACTTCCGTTCGTCGATGCAATTTTTCATTGTCGCACGTACTCGTTTGCCACCATTACGTTTTCATTCCGGCCATTCAATAATTTTAAATAACTATTATTACGATAATGGCACCAAAGGATCCTGATCGGCAGAGCCGTACGCCCACCATTTAAGCCCAGCAAAGGTCACAAATTAGACACAAAGGCACCAGACCATACAATCGTGTCGATTGAACCAATACGTGTTCTTGGCATTAGGGCAACGTACCATGACAATATATCAGAGACATATGGACCTCGCGTAGCCGGTGTTCATTAAAAACGTTTTCGAATTGTATACACAATAGGAATGGGTGGTTGATGAGCTTTGAAGTGTTGCTTTAAGATTTCCCTAAGCTCTGTTACGATATAAAAAATTTAAGTAAATACGAGCAACAAACTGTAGCAGAGTCATCTCTAATCAAGCAGACGGATTAATTTGTAGCGGAATCAAACCCCTCCGCAAATCAATTAGGTTTTGGGTAATCGATCCTATTTTTATGTAACAGTAGCTTTCTAGCAGTGCTTAAGGGCGCATTCTATCGACGGCGATGACGCATCCTTCTTTTTTCGGTCCAATGTAATCAAGATGAATCATCGGTGTCGCGTCGGGGCGCCTCCAGACGCCCGGAAATGCACTATCGTGCAGGGGTGAATAATGGACGAAAACAGATGGGAATGACTGGGTTGGTTTGAATTTCGGATGTATTTTTTCGATGTTATTCACCATTACGACCCTCTATGAGGAAAGGTGAGATATATAAAATATCATACACGAAATTGGTCGAGCGTGATGAAAAATTAGCCCTTTGGGCGAGAGTCTTTGATGTTTTCTGGCTGTTCATTAGAACTTTCGAATTAGAGGAGTACATGCATACGGGCAACGTTTCCTCGCCGGCTCTAATAGAATTACATTTAATTAATTATTCGGCCTTGCTGAAGTAGTAGGAGGAAACAATAATAAGTCAACGGAGACCAAATAGATTGAGGGCATATTTCATTTGTGTGGTAGGTACTTACAAGAAATATTATATCATATCGAGCTATCTCCGGCGATCAACGCATGATTAACCAATCAAAAAATACGTGTATTCAACTAACGGAACGCCTCTCCGAATATTACGATATAATCCTACTCATTTCTGCCAGGAAGTAATAATCTTACTACTAAAACATTGTCGAACGAACATATCAACTTTCGTTAGATCGGCGAGACCGTTTATTAACAATCCGCAATTTGATAAATATTTTCCACTAGGGAGAAAGAGAAACTAGATATGAACTATGCACATCCTGTATTTGTGATATACCTGCTATTTTTAGTCAAATAAGTGACAACTTCCATGAATCAGTTTTCAAGTTTCGCCGTAACACAAATTTTCATTGATCTGGTAACATATGCCCAACACGTGTTTGGTCTACACTATATAAACTAATAAAACAGACCAATAGTGCTACAAGTACTTAGAATTAATTGAAATACGTAGGTAGTGCACACACAAATGAATGAAATTTACTACTACATTAGTAGAGTTGAAATTGTGATACATCAAGGGGTTCTAAATAACTACCCTGTATATTCTATTTACAGGTTTTATTTCATCGTAGAAACAAACACAAATAAACGAGGAAGCGCCCTGTATACAAACAAGAATTCCTAAACTTCTGATAAAAACTCATTTCATTAACACACAAAGAGCCTTTGTGGTACCGAAAATGGTATAACCTTTATTCAAACGCATTTTCGACGTCTCTCAATCGAAGCTACCATTTCTGGTTTTCATTATCAATAAGTTTCGAAATGTAGCAACATGTGCGTCGCCTCTTTTCTTCAAACAACAATTCCGTATTAACGAAGTTATTTTCGTTTGTCCGCGGCCTTTCGGGATGGCTGCCGTTGTATTCGCTCGTGAATCGAGAAGTAGATTCGATCTTCTTAATTTAGAATAATTTAGTGCGTTAGTTTGGTTTAAGTACGATCGAGACAAAAAGCCGTATGGGATGTAACGCGCGCTATTCTGGTAATATCTCCTGTGCAATGGCACTTGCGAAGAAATGACGAACAAAAACACTTTAGTCTGAGAGCCTGCGATAATTTTTCTCACGCGATTCGTTATATACAATATTTGTATGTGTTACATACTCGCATTTTCTCACGGTCCCGAAGGTATTTATTTATTACACTACTATTTATTTAATACCAAACGGGTCGTTTTTTTTCTGAAGCGTTTAATCCATGTTTAAAATTCCAGAAATAATTGTGGAACACTTCGAAGGAAATACCCGGCTTTATGATAACCATAAAGTTCCTCAAAACGCGTTACAATTTTTTTCAACCCACTAACAAGACTTTATGCTGTTATTTTTATAGAGTTTTTTATTTATTGCCGTGAGCTCACAGATCATTGTTACTGTCTGTGGTTTGAGCAAGGCGCCAGCGTAAATTTAAATATGTCTTAACCATGTGTTTGCTTTCTAGCGATAAAAACTGAATGCATTTACACACATATTCGAGCTTCTAAAGGAAATACTAATGGGCAAGAACTCGCGAAAAATACGCGCAAAACAACGTTGCTATTTAAATGCGCCCAAAGAAAATAGCGAGAGAATGACGAAGGACAATTTTGCATAGCCCCTTAATGCAATTGCAGTGTACTTTAATGTTTGTTCAAAACGGGATATAATTTTTTGCGGTTTTATAATTCCATTTTAACACTCTAACTCGTTAAGAAACCTCTCCGTCTAGGCACCGAATGAATGGCTTAGACACCCGCCCTTTATATTCTGTTAATAATGAATATTGAAAAGGATACTCTAGCCTGAAATGGCACGGCCATCAGCGGAAAGAGATAGGGCACGAGCCCATGGCAACGCAACTACGGCGAACAAACTGGTGAATATCGTTTAGATTTTACGGTGGATTGGGGGCGCTCGAGGGTCTAATAGATTTCGAAAGCGTTATTAAAGTTGATTTATAACGGAGTTCCCTGTTCGAGTTTTTGAATTTTATTTATTTTGGGGCGAAAGAAACAATAATTTATGGTCGGGAAATGCATACAATGATTTTAATTAAATTCGAAACGGCGGTCGAAAGTTTTAATAAACAAGCGGCGATTGGATAAATAAATGTCGCAAGATGTCGAGCGGGCTTTTTAATCATGTGGGTGATGTATAAATTCGCTCATTTAATTATCAGACCCTTTTATTTTCTTTTGTAGGGCCGAAAGTTCACCATTAAAGTAAACATACTAAATTCTTAGTGCATTAATTGTTTTGTTAATAAAAATCAAGTAGATGTAAAAATAACAATTTAATGCATTCATACGAAGTCGTAAAGAAACATATTTGTTTATTTATTTAATCATTTACCAGTTATAAAAGCTCCTGAAACGCATTAAGGCTGCACCAATGAAAAATATTATTTTAATATGATAAGAAGCTGTCGACTAGTCGTCGGAGTGTCAATGTATCAGTAAGCTATTTCGAAAAGCAAAAATCGTTACTTCCTGTTTGTAGTTGTTAACAGTTAACACTCCGAGCAAAATTTTATTGTTTACAGTTCCGGGAATTTGTTTATTTTTAAGCATTGACTCAAATTAGCATCGGTAAATGGTCAAGTTTTCGCGAATAATGCGACATTTCGGTCGTGCACATTATCGTTTTATTAGTTTTATGAATAAATAAAACCGCATCGGGGACCCGGCTACAAAACATTGCATTTCGGCGGAAAAAAACGAGAAAAGAAGGAGTATCTTCGAGGATGCATCGCTAGAAACTTCCAAAAAGTTTCCCGTTTTCCTAGAAACTCTCCGCATCCGCTCGTCCGTACGAGTGACGCCATTATTCAGAAAGAAAATTGGAAAACTCGACGCGTTTGAAGTTTTCTGTCGTCGGGCTATATCGCGCTATCGGTACACGCCAAAGCCGCAGTTTCTTCTGCCTAGTATGAATAGGAAGCAGCCGTAGAGAGGCTTATTTATCACCAGGACGCCCCCATATTTTCAAGTACTTATCTTAGATCTCCAATACAGGAGAATTCTGATAAATATACACTCGACCAAAGTTCAAAAATATCAATAATAAAGTCAAATATCAACGTTAAAATATAAACGTTATTTTATCTACGAGAGTTATTGTTATTACAGAAAAATTATAATTTTTAACAAAAACAATCTATTCACGAATGATTTAACTACTAATTTGTTGAACTCCCCAACACAAGCCGTCGATTTGTGTCGAAATGTTTATTTTTTTAAATATTTACATTCTGTCCCAAGTTTGTTTTGAAAATGATGTTGCTAAAGGCGGTTCAATAGATGATAAAGAGGAGAATACACATACACAAATCCACCATGTAACAAAATAAACAAACCATTTTTCTATAGAATTATTTGAAATTTATTCATTGGTTAGCGGGAGAAATAGGTGGACCACCGAGAATTCCATTAGCACAAAATCTACGAGGAGTATACAGCTCCAAATCGTTCAGAATTTCGCTTTGAAGCCATCTTTAAGAAATAAAATTTAGTGGAAAAGGCTTCCGTATTGCAGAATTATTTTAAACCCAAAACGACATTATACGGAGACCGCGAGCTTTTACCCACCGACGCGACAACTGGTATATTAAGTTTCTTTGGTATAAAAACAAGAAAAGGGTCGGCTCTATTCTAATTATATCGCCTTTACCACACTCTCTGTCCACCGTTTAGGTTCGCTTCCAGAGGCGTCCTAACGCAACCCAACAATCCATCATCCTCAAATTAATACTTAGTGGGCTTGAAGTTGAACGGACAATTAAAATCCTTTCGAACAATAGCGTTTCCTACCTTCTTCGACCTTACTGCAAGGCATATTTAGTACGTAGTTTAACGAAGTTAATGAACAAAGTTCAACATAATTGAATCCGATTTACGGCTCTCGAAGGCGCACCGAAAATTCGAAAATAAATTTTACCGCCTCGTTAAACGCACCGAATTCGTTCCAAAGTTCGAAAAACGTGTCATCAGTGAAAGTGTAAGTATTTCCGAGGAATTTTTACGGTTTCATTTATCACCGCCTTCGCCCCCGGGGGTGAATAAAGCGAAAAATGCGGCTGGGCGAGCGGTGCCCAAAGAGCAACGATTTGAAGAAAACGATAGGGAGATGAAGAAATATCGAGGATTAGCATGATTTACGTCAAGTATTCCGCATATGTAAGAATAGAATAAAATTTATGTTACATGTCTAATAAGAAGATATTATGAAGTTAAAGTAAGAATTGTTTGATTCGTGAAGGCGCGAAAACTTACTGAATCGTCGGAATAACTGGAGCTGCTGTCATCGTCATCAGCACCCTTTTTCGTCATTTTAGCGGACCGTCTAATCCAAGACATGTCGAGCACACACACAAACCCACCAAAAACTCTCGACGGAACGAATTCGACAACGAACCCGCATGAGTTAAGACACAAAATTCGACGATAAACCGGAGGGTATCGGCGAGCGCATCTTCTCACGCCGCGCTGTATAAATATCGACGTTGGAATTCACTTTTGATGCGTTCCTTTCGGCGTTCCCAACCCGGAGCGACTGAACTTGATGCATGCACTACAGAAAGCACGAGCAGCTCGGCATAAACCACCAGGCATGAGAGTAAATGGAACTGAATTAGTCACCAGAGTCGTGCTCGTAATGTTTTCATCGGATCCCGCAGAGGCGGTGCTCGAGGGAGCACGACAAATACACTAAAACATTTACTGTTCATAACATCATCTGTTATCCCTATACGTTATCGAGTTTGGTCATTTTACAGGATGTTGTAGGAAAACAAAACGCCGGTGATCTAACTATTGCAAATCATCGAATTTATCATTGTGCCAAGGTTATCCAAGTACAGAAGTTTTATTAATACAACAATTTAATTTTACGTACCTACAATACCTACAATATTGTCTTGCCGGCGTTTTTTGACCCCATCAGTAAATCGAAAAAGTTTCGAATCGGCCAAGCTCCAAATTCTTGGGATAGTTTGTGGCAAAAATGTAAGAACAAGTGGATGGCAAAAAGGCGATTCGAAACTGGTATTTCTATTTTTGGTAAGGTGTAGAGGGCCAATCGATAAATAATTCAGCGCTTTGGGAACGCAGGTAAGTATGTATTTACCAAGGGTCTCAAATTTGAAAGAAGCATTAGAGCCAACACGAGCTACAAGCTTTATTAAAACTCACCTAATACCCATTATTATTTTTTTTCCGTGACAAAAAAATTTATGTTGAACGCCATGAATTTTGAACAGGGGTTATTACAAAAAATATTACCACTTCATCTAAACATTCATCTTTTCACGCATTAAATTTTTAATTGATTTTAATAAAATTTATAAACTTCGTTTTTACGCTAGGGGCAATAAAAAAGTACTTCAAATATATCTATTGTCGAGAGTTTATTACCTCAAATAAAGCTTTTCCGATTCTGGAATTGTTCGCAGTTTACGAGGGACCGGTAATAAAGGCCACTTTTAGATTTAATAAAGAATTATAGGACATCTGGCTGATACACATGATTCTCCAGCATATCGACCCCATTCTCGACATATAAATTTCCAATAAGATGCGACTACATCCTATTAGCAGAGAGGAAATGTGGAAGGGCCACCGCAAGGGTTCGTCCGGTCCGGGAGTGTGCATGAAAGAAAATGAAACTATTTGCTATATTAAGTGAAGTGCACAAACCCCAGTGACCCATGGCGATCGGACGAATTGATGACGCACTAATAGAACAAAATTGGTCTATTATTCTAATGGTGTGCTTGCAGGCTTAATGTAGGTGTAAGAAGAGATTATGTATGTTTGTTGTTGCAGAATTTCTGGCAGGAAATATAAGAGTGTTTAAGAATTAGCAAAGTTAATTTTTAAACACGCCCACGGTTGTTGAATTATAATTAAAATTTTCATAAATAAATGTGTTTTAATTTCTGAAATACGCTAAAACCAAAAGCCTCACACAACGCCGGTTGCGATAAGACAATACAATAATTTATCTATCAACAATAGAGGAAGTTGATTTTGTGAAAATTTATTATGATTTTATTAAAAAAGAAATTTATTGTTGTTTTCCATGTCAGTTTACATCCTTTAAACAGGCATTACATTTAAATTATTCAAACCACCCACGATGTATTAGTAAAAATATTTCTTTAAAAAATCTACTAGAAAAGCTTCAATTACTCAATTTAATTTACATAGTACATTAATTGTTATTTTTTAATAGAATCAAGCAAATACCACAAATCTAGAAAATTTATGAGGACGCGAGAAAGTCATGACAAAAACTAATTCCATTAACTAAATAATATACAAATGCGGCAACGTTTATATTCAAATCTCCGGCTCAACTTGTCACATTGTGAAAATTAGCTAATGCGAAATTATAAAGCTATTTCGCCCGAGTTCATTGCTAAGTTATTCTTATCTGCGACCGTTGATGCGTGTCTCGTGTCTGTAAATTTAATTCCCATGTTGCACTCTCTCGCGAAAATATCTAGCCGGCTAATTTCAAGACAGAGTTTGTGCGATAAATATTTCAACAAGACGCGAAAAGTCAACTAGAAAGTTTTTAATTTTTCTCGACTTTTTATTTTATTCCACACATTTAGAGGAAGTTTGGGTGGTTTCCAAAAGGGTTGAAATTAACTTGGAAGTGTGTGCAAATATTATAACCATTTTCAAAAAACTTTGCGTATATAATCCCCAAATGCCGGCCCTGTCGTCGCTTTTATCCCCCGTACAAAAAATACATAAACCTATCTCATTCCCAACTTTTCGATTAACAGTATATACAAGCATATAAGTCATGCAACAATGAGAAACAACCCTCTATTTTCATTTAAGTTTATTTGTATGAATCATGAATCAAAGCGTTTCCCTTAGATGAGAAAACTATGACGATGACAGTCGCTTTCTGCTATAGGATATGCGTTCCCCTTGTTTTCGGAACCAACTTCGGAATCTAACTGTTTACCAGACAGGAACAGGAGGTAGTGATTGTTTGCATTATGAATTTCACACGAACGAACGAAAGGTGTTTTTTCATCTGAGAAAACACGCTAAATTTAAAAAAGCCTGAAAACGGTATAAGCAGACAAACAAAAAAAAAATAATTTGAGCAAGCAAACAAGAGTTCTTGTTATTGAGAAATTATTTTGCTATATTTTGCGTGGGTTTAAAAATATGTATTTGAAAATTGAATTGAACTTCTCGGAAATCCTTCAGTACATAAAAACACAAAAATGAGCAATTCCCAGGCATTTATTTACCAATTTCTTATCGACTTTAAAGAATCAATAAATATAACCACTTCCTTATCATCGTATCACCGTAATATTCGAAACCAAAAATGTCCCATACAATTAATTTATTTGCTATTTAACGTTTCTGTTGCCATTAATATATCCTGAAACATTTACGATGCAAGTATTGACCTTTACGTATCCGTTTAAGACCTATTGTCTGCCGTCGAACGATTTAATACTAAAAACTTCTTTGTATGTCAAGAAAGCCATTAAAATCATTTTTACGATGATGAATTATTTCACTCCTATCACAGGTGGGTAAATTACAATAACTAAAATTAACCAGTGCATGCATTTTACTATTTGACAATGTGTGGTCTACACTATGTGTTTACATAAATTCGCTTAATTTACGTGTCATAAATATAAACACTTTATTCAACACATCATAACACATAGTAAAATATTATTTTGGAGATTTTAATTGAACGAACTCGAAGCAATAAATACAAAATTTAACCACTATAATATGAATGAAATGTTATAAAACTAAAAAAAATGGAGTAATAAACGAGGTTAAAGAAAACAATCAAAGTTTTACGAGAATGGACGTTCCAGTTATAGAACGCAATCGCGCAAAGTTCAGGTTAACTTTTATTATTATTGCCATAGTATTATTGTATATTGTTATGCTTCACCATCAGCATTAAACGCAAACGATATTACCGTTAATTCTAAGAGCAGAAACAAGCCGATTTTTCTTTAATCGAACGAAAGGTCCCGGAACGTTATATTCCTTCGAGGTAAATGCATACCAGGTGTCCCACGCGAAAATGCACCGCTAAAGCGCAGTTATTAAAACCAGGATATTCGAAATCACATCGAATCGAATCGATCCAGTTCACGATACGCGTCGCTAAATGGAATAATCATTCACAACTGTTACTTTGGCTGATTCACCCCGATTATCATTTCAGAAGGGAAATCGAACTTAATGCCATGATAAACTGCTGGATTAAATATGCACCATTCCTTCATGTCATATGCCAACAATATCACAATTATTGTAGGTGTATTAGAACAGTCTAATATGATGCTCTGCTCTATTCGATACATTTTACAATTCAATTTCCGTCTCAAATTACAGCAAACTGTATGCAGAAGGGTTGTGTACAGGAAGCACTCAATTTGGAGTTAGGAAAAAACATTGAACGATTAATTAGTTTACGCTGGAATTGTAAAATATTTTCACAATGCGAAAGTGGTCGCTGAGCTAATAAACATGAACTAGATGGAACGTATATGGACGTATTTCGATTGAAATGTCCAACAATTGGATCAACTCTGAGTGCATTCCCATGCGATGCATTTACAACGGCGGCCTAATCAATTGCGAGCAAATTGAAAGCCATATCTCAGGCTTTTGTCTTTGGCTTGACGAAGAGCTTTCCTAATAAAGGTAAGCTACTAATCAGTAGTCACCCAGCTGCATTTAATAATGATTTTTAGTTTGATTTTTTAAGTTGCAGAGAGTTAAAACAAATACGAACGAAAAGGCGGTGTAACTGTGTAAATCTTTATCTACAGATTGTTGTATAATCTTTATAAATGTTCGCTTCTGTATCCAGCCATCCGACAATTTTATCAGAGCGCTAAGATCTTGCGCAATTGGTATTGAATCGGCTGGCTAATTCCTCTTCTTCGGTATTTATTTTAAATGTCTAGCGCAATTAGAGTGCTTCTTTTTCCATTATGATTTATACGTTCTTTTTTGTTATTAAAACATTTCTCTGTGGGCGTATAGGTTTGAATTTGAATGCAACCAGAAAACGAAGCTATTTGTTTATTTAGGACTCGATTATGTACGTGCCGGATAAAATGCAGGGAGGTGGAATTGAAGATTTAATAATTTTGTACATAAATATCCATTTGGAGCGTCCTTCCACAAGCCGAAACAACCTTCGAACAATATTGTGCTGTGAAAATTTACAAAAAAGGTCGTCTCGCTTCGCTTCGCCCAATGTTAATAAATATAGAACAAAAAGGTTACAACACGGAAGAAAATTACATGCATCTATTACAACTATGAATATATTTGCTATCTTGTAATAGACCATTAAGCAATTCAATTTTCATACCTTTTCGACCTCCGGTGCGTCTTTCCCGGCATCGGCCCCTTCGCACGAGCGATCCGCACTAAAACTAGCACTTCTCATGATTTTTATCAATTTCTTGTCGATTTTAACGTAACGACACTCATCGTCCTCTACGATAGTTTTCGATCTGAAACTGCCGCCGCAAAACATGGTTCGAAACTGCCGAACCGGCGAAGAAAAATTGACCGATTCGAAACAAAAGTCACCGAACGTTCAACAATCAAATTAGCCTCATTTCTGGGCAAACAACCGCGAAACGTTTCTTTACACAGCTGCCTACTGCAATGGACTAAAAATCTTTTACTACATCGAGCCATCGAGTGCTGTGTGTAGCGTGTTCGACACATACACACACCTTTTGGTTACCTGTTTCGAAGTTACACAGGTAGGAAGGAGTGGGACATATTGCTCTAACTATTCGGGTCTCTAATGGACACCTCTAATTTGATAACGATGCACTTAACACACTATTTAGGGTAGATTTTATCGATGATGAGTTAATTGAGTTTACTTGATAATTGAGAGATTTGTTTACGAAATTTCCAATGGAAAATATCCACTTCCTGCGCCTTGTAATCTATCTGTATGGACCTATTATTATCTAGGGAATATCTATAACAAGATCAAAAGATTCTATGAAGGGAGAGTGACGGGTAATGAGGAATCCCCCGATCGAACATTGTTTGACGAGATTAACGATGCGAGGTCCAGACTGAATTGACTTGTTAATTCCATGCAATTACTGAGCATAAAGCCTCTTGCATTAACATGTATTCCCAATGCAACGCTTTATGGAAATCCAAACGGAGGTGCTTAGTCACGGTATTATGGTTTTGGAATCCCAGTTCTTGGATCGCATTCGTGAGCAGCTAGTGTCCGGGAATTATATTCGAATAATATTTATGCGGATTTGTAGAAGTATCGTCCAGATGCTTCATATGAATAGATAATACAGGGAATATTACTAACTCCCTTGCCAAAAGTCGAGTGTAAAAAAACATTATACAATAGTTCTTGCATATAATTTAGTGATTCAGAAACAATATGCAACGTGTTCCATTTAAATGAGGCAATTATAAAGGACAAACTTTCTGTATAAATAGAAGTGTCTGTTTTTCTAAAACGTTCCGTATCACTTGAAAGAGAGTTAATAAAACTCATCTGTTTTCAGTAATTAAAAGCCTATTAACGCTTTTGGAGACAATTACTCAATCTAATTAATTTCCACATTTTTCCAATACCATCAGTGCTGTTAATAGTGTAATTATTGGTAAACTTTCCGCGTCTCCCCCACAAAAGAACCCACAAGACAAAGCCGCATGAAAAGTACAAGGCGAGTGGGAAAAGGACGAGCGAAAAACGCGAACCTTTAGTGGTCGAATGGCCAATGGCAACAGCACATTTCACGCTATACCTTTTAAAATGGGCAATAATGGTTCTCGAGTGACGCCTAGACTCCTCTATATTTAGCTGTCAAGTTCATCGTGTGAATATCCACATTTCCATCGAATCTTTAGATTAAAAATAAACGCGCACCTTGTAATTTAGACGGCCTGCTACGCGGATTTTTAGCGATCAACTTCGATCGGAAAATATTACGGGCAAATCTGTTTTATGTATCTATAGGAAAAATTGCCGCATCGAGTATAAAATCTCGTGATGTATATCTATGAAGCTGAGAACCTATTATATTCGCAGTGCATGAAATATGGGCTATAAAAATGTGAAAATGGAAATGAAAATAAAGCATTACAAGCGGAATTGGGGGTATCATAAATAAATATTCAGGACATATTTTTCAGGAGAATACAATTTCACGTTGAATAAATTTTACTCGAGAAGAAATTTGATTATGACAAATAAAAGAAACGCTCTTAAATAATTCCGTCTCGGTGGATGTAAAAATAGTTGAAGGTATACAAAAACTCGAGGATAATAATGATAAAATCAATACGTAACAGTAAACCACAGGAGGTAAGATGCATCATTTCGAGAACATCTGCATTTGTCATTTTTCCTCTACCTGTTGTGTAAATATTCCAACATTTGCTGAAAACTGCTGCACCTGCCCTTAAGTGAAATGGATAAGGGCGTGTTATTTTTTAATTAAACACCTGAACGTAATCTTCACGATCTATTTTACATTATATAATAAGCAGCTGACATCACAAAAAATCTGGAATCGCATTATCGATATCAACAAATTCATTTGCAGAAATTGTCCCCTATCTTTCACTTCGCAACAAAGCATTGCAATATTAACAGATTAACTTCCATTCGGACTGCTTTTAAAAGTGCTCGAGTTCATTTTACCCGGCAGCGCTGTTAAGCAAATAAATCACGTTCGAACGCTCAGAGTCTTTATTTGGTATTCCTGCAAGGGCAGCTCTTGAAATAATTGGAAACTTTTTACTTCTTAATTCGACAGAAGCTTTGATAAGTAAATCGCTTCGTTAAAATTCAGGAGTAATTTGAAAACAAAGCCGATTCGCTCGACCTGGATTATCCTTATACGCGGTAGCCGATGCATGTCTGGCTTTTGTAATTTTCATTCGCATGTCGCTAAAAACAAAGCCAATTTCGCAATCGGTCATTTCAAATTGCAAGAAAGAGTTGTTTTTAAAGTGTCTAAATTAATAGCTGGCAAGTTTACCGTATATAAATTGATACATTTTTTTGAAAAAGAATTGAAAAACAAATAAGCTACTTGGGAAGAACTTGAACGTTTTTCCATTATTTTCAAGAGACGTTGATTTCTGGTTAATAAAGTTTCCTGTTTTACGAACGAAGAAAGGTAAACAAAGAGCCGTCTCGAGACGAAATTCTCCACGGGCATTAGATTACACAAAACGTGGTATAAACAAGCAAATAAAAGGAACAATGTAAATTAATAGGAGTAAAGTACAACATTACGGTTATTACCGTTGTAAATAATGGAAGTTTCATCAGTTGCGCTGTGTATGTTGTACTTACGCTCTTCGCGTAGGAGGTAAGTGGGTCAGGGAAATAATAAGTGGAAGTGCCTCGTAGGCCCAAAAGAGCTTTTATTTTCAGCAATGCATTTGCTTGAATTAAATTGAAGTGCATAATGGGTGTTATCATTTTTATTGCACAGCGGAGGCGATTTCATCGAGTTGAGGAAATGAGAACACCGCGAGATATTAAAACCATCACTGTTATACTTATTTAAGCTTGTAGTAAGTAGAAAATTAGCATTCGGAGGATATTCAATATTTTGTAAATAAATATGACAAATAAGCGTTATTTTAACATGAGACCAGGAAAACTCGAATGTGCATTGGAATAAATCAAATGGAACCGCTCAGGAGGCTTTTAATGAACGAAGCAACTGACAAAAATCATGATGCATAGATAAAACAATTTCCATTTGCTTATGTACACGCATTTTCATCCGGCGCAATGCGAGCTCTTGCACACACCATTGGTTCGCGTTGCAGTGAACCTATTTCGTTGATATACTTCTATTTATAGGTAACTAGATAATTTATGGGGACTATGACCCCATCTAATTTAATACGCATTTTAAAAGCGCTCCCATCTTCTGCAGCCTGTTCAGGTGATTTGTTCATCTAATAATTAAAACTCGAACTTTTGCGTGGACGGTCGGATATTTCATTATTTCATTGTCCCGTTTCGTTTGTCACGTAGGTACATACGTGTGTGATTTATTTTATATCTTTCGATTACGGTGATAAATCCTAATTATTAACCTATACTTTACTATTGCTTGAATTGGTTTTAATTGTTGGTAATTAAGTTGTCTGGGTTATTCGAAGAGTGGGTTGATAACTAACCTACGATTAATAAATCTATAGAAGGAATTTGTCGTTTTTGATGCGGTTATTTACACCCTTTATTGTCTTAGAAATAAATCGTTAATAAATCCCATAACTGCATGTGATTATTTAAATTTATATAACAAATAAATCAACTCTTTAAATATAAGCAATGATAAGCCTGACTAATAAAGATAACTCGAATTTTAATTAAATAAATTAGGCGAGAACTGAATTTATTTACAACGTACATCAATAATTAAACCGCTTCGAAACTTTTTGGTGGCCGATAAACCTCGCGTATACAGGCGGGCCGATACCGGGTGTTTTGTGCTACTACAGCCGAGCCCAAAAGAGTATGAAATCGAGATTTCGGAAAGAGGAGCACGAGCCCTTGAGTGCACAAGACACCTGTCTGTTACCAAGATTTCCTGTCTCGCTCTGCTCGGGCCGTAATCTCTTGTCAAAAAGTTCCAGCTGCCGGGCCATATGGGCAACGGCGGAAAATATCGCCTCCAAGGGCGCGCTGCGCTTTTTTCTCGACCTAGATCAAACTAAATGAACGTTTTTCGCTTATACTACGCCTGTTAAATATAATTTTATTGGCGCAAACGAAAGATTTCTAGATTTATGAACTACCAAAAGAGCCATCGGAATTGCTCGATGAGAACCGAGAAGAACAAACGCTAAAATTAGACCAAGAATTATCATATAAATTTCAGCTCTCTGTTGAAGTTTGCTGCCAACAGCGGAACGTAATAATTTTTCCTGCACATTTTCGAGTTGCTCGAGCAAGCTCTATTGCCCAACGTGCATAGGAGCTATTGTTGATTTTATAACTTTTTTGGTATTTCACAAAAATGCACGTCTCTGTACAAATGGTGTATCAACCAATCCCGAGCTACTTAAGATTCTGAAACTATTGCGATAGTGGCCCGGCATCTGGTCCACACTGAATTCTAACTAAAACTCGAGTCTACGAAGAATACATGTAAGCATTAATCATCCGAGATGCGCTGCAGCGCGAGATTACCATCAGCCCGGCTACTTAAAAATAGCTAAAAAAATCTAAGGGGTGAACTTCGCGTCAGTCGAGATCGGAGTTTAATAAACTCTTTTCGCCGGTTTGGCGTTATTTTACATCCAACCGACAACACAATAGAGCAGGAACGGGACAGGAAGCACCGGCAACAACGACGGAATTTCAATACTGGAATAATGTATCTACTGGGCCGGTAATGCAATCGTGCTTTGCATCCGAAATTATTGCGCCGTCATCCTGGGGTCTTACCATTTTAATACAAAACTATAAATATAAAGAAACGGAAGCGCATCTTCGAGAAAAACACCTCACGTCACATACAAATGTCATAATAATAGCCTTTATGCGTTCGTTTTTTATTTTAAACGGACAATTATTGTTCGATTCATAGGGTGTGTGTATATTTGAATTGCAAACGGCTATTGTTATTAGTAACATTACGGTCTCTATTTTTGCTTAGATAATGATCGTGAATCTAATTAAACGCTTCTTGTACTGTAACGATATGAATGCGAGATTGTATCATACCAGTTAATTAGTTTTAATTGCTTTTTTATTATATTTTTGATATTGACAGCTTCTCAAAATCGTCACCCGATGAACAAATTGTTTATACTATGAAGATTATAAGCAAGATTTAGTTTAGATAAAAATAATTATACAGTAATTTAATTATACTAAATTTAATCATTATATGTAATTAAATGCCACACATGTAAAATACCACACATGGTATATCAGTATCACACGCTTCGTAATGGTAAAAAACTTGCGCTCGGATTTAAGACAGATGTTTATCTATTTGCCTAAAAATACTGTATTCTTCTTTCTTGGCACCATCCGTTACGCAATTATGAAACGTTAAAAAACCACAAACGTAGATATTTCAGTCGCTAATGAATTCGCTATTGCAATTTAAACACTTTGTATATCTCATAAATATGCGAGATGTAATTAATGCTGCGGCAATTGAAAAACACGTAAAAAATAAAATTTTATAATAGTTTCGTCATAGTCAGGTGATTTTAAAAAACAAACTCGTCTCCACCGAACATTCGTGATAGCGTATTATGCAGATAATAAACATCGGCACCTGTTCCAGGTGCAATTCGCTCAATCAGTTTCCAGCCGCTGGCGGTCGACGTACAACTTTGCTGTTTTTTTGCAATATCGGAGGACAGTGCGTTTTGATATTTAGGGCGCATCTTTATAAATTACGCTTACTCAACATTAAATCTCAACAATGTGTTATTAACAGCCGTTAACCCAAAAATTATGGTTAAAATAAATCATTCCTGCGAATCCTCAATCCTGCGGTATATTGTTTATAAAACCGATCTTTTTTTAAGCGTGTTACTATTTTTTGCCTACACTACTTCCTATTTTTCTCGATTCCCAAAAAACATGGGAATTAAATCGATTACAACACGAAATTTACCAGATCGAAGCGAACTGTTATTTAACAAACGCTTGATTATGGTTTGACTATTCCATAATTGCACACTCAATATTTAATATTACGTTGCTTGGCGGTTTCGAGATTTTCACAGTTCACTTATCACGAGAAAGCATAAAAATGAGACATGTCGATTTTTAGACAAATTCGCCGGAGTAAATAGCCGTTTCAAAAAATTCCCAGAAGGTTATAAATGTAAATACTTATTCGTTTTACGATGCGTGCGTAATTACGCAGTAAATTTTGCAGTGACACACAAGTCCTGCATGAATTCAATGGCGCTTTAAAAATTTTTAATTTTCGAACAATGAGCTATTCCTCACTTGCAACAGTAAAAGAAGTACAGTTAATGAGCAATCAAATGTAAGAGTAGTTCCGGTTTTGCATTAGGGCCTAAAATGTCCCGTAATTAATTAGTTAGGATAATAATTGCCCGTAATTAAAATTATTTTTTCAGTGGAATCGAGTCGAAATAATGCCGATTTTAATAACAATTAAAATGCTTTTCTAACCGCGTCATCGTTGCCCGACAGAATACAGTGAACAAAAGTAAATTAGTACATGCTTCAGTTAATTAATTTTTCAATTAAACAATTAAACGTCGAGAGAGGGAAAAGAGAGTCAACGCTTTGTGCATTTAAATTTTTGCCTTGCCCTTGTAAAATAAAAAAGCTTCTTTGCCATGCAGAAAGTGGCGCCATCGTTTGGCCAGAAGTCAAACCGCACGAATTCGATTACAAAGAACTCCTTGCAATTAAAAAACTAGCAGGAATAAATTAGAAATTCACGGTGAAATAGTTCAGATTTTCTATCGGGCATGAATTTTTGGTATTTAATTGGTTTTCCCAATTGTGTTTTCCCGACAAAAATGAATAAATCTACATAAAATGCCGAGGCAATACACGACAGAATAAGTATAAAATATTTCACACTGAAGAGACAACGTTTTTCTATAAAATTAATGCTTTTTAAATTCAAATAAGTAGCATTTTTATCAGGAAAACTTTATTTCCCAAGTTACTTTCTTCCTTCTGGTTTTAAAGAACTTTTGAAGTCTCAACTTTTTCTGTTCGTTTCATTAATGGTAAAACGAACTTACTCGACAAATTTCCGGTAAGTAGATTTTCCTGCTTTTGGTCGTTTAAGGTAGATTAATTCGAAATTTCAATTAAACCAGAAAGGCGTTTATCAATTTACATCCGCCTGAACTTAGTCAAGCGATATCAACGAGTTGAAATATAAGCTCAAAATCGCCAAGCCGGACTTTTTACAACGAAAGCAAGGTAATTAATCAGGCGCGTGTGGGTTTAGCAGGTTCAGCGTATTTACAACTGTTTTCTTCGTACACGACACGGGATTTAATATTGTTTTCCTTATTCGTTGCCTACGAAACGTCCAGTTATATTACAGGTATTTAGAGTTGTTTTATTTGGGACAGAAGAAATCGACTCGTTGCAAAATAACCAAAATAAAGGAATGAATATGTGCAGTTAAATTAATCGTAGCTTGGTATAATAATGAGGTCAAAATTTAAGTGGGCGTAGAAATCGATTAATTTCCATAATTGATCAATTTTAAACGATTTAAATTAGTACTAGAATTCGCGCCATTTAATAAGAAAAATACTATATTTGTGTTTACACAAACTGAAAATTTCATAAAACTTTATTAGCATTTTCAAATAAACAGCGCTACAAACTAAAATATTTTAAAAGCAATAAAAGAAAATAGGAATTTGGAGAAAGAAACTACATATTATAAATTGCCTTTAGGTGTATTTTTAACGATTTAACCAAAAATAAAAGATGCATCTTCTAAATATATTCTATTCACATTTAACATCAACACGTTTCAATAATAAAATAAAAGTAGACAAATGCATTAGACAAAAGCCATTGTATTTTTGTAGGGACTTAAAATTTTATTTTTACTATCCAGCAAGAATCTTTAATTTCAAAGGCGTTTAATGAACGAATATTCATTCGTCTTCCATTCGAACGGTTCGTCGTTGTTAACTTCGGTTGAGGAACTATTGATTTCGAAAAGTATTATCCTCAGAAGGAGAATTTCCGTTTTCTTTCTATTGCATAATTAACGAAAGGGGTCGAAGAATAGCATTAGAAGGAATGATTCGCGAAATTTATAGTGGCGCATTTGAGTAATTGTTTCCGGAAAATGAAAATGTAACGAAACGACAAAAGTGCCCTGCTCTGATTATTTTATTCGTATCTCGGTTATTATAAAAAAGTACAGAAGCGAAAGGAAACGTTTTCTTTTATTTGGTCTTTATCTTGGCATAACAATTTCTGCTGACAAGCCAATTTAAAAATGTCCAATGCAATGATTGATCAATCAGTCAATTATGTTATACAATTTCCACTTTGCTTCCTATACTTTAAAAAGGGGGATTTTATCTTGACCCTTTGAATATTTCACAGAGTATTCCTTCGGTAATTTAAAAATTTTCAATTTATAATCCCGGACAAAATAGAGGAAAAGAGAATTTAATGACTTGGAAAATAATTGGTTCGCAAAACCTTTAACAGTCACGGAATATTAGGAAGTTAATTAAGGCATTAATTCAACTGCAATTGAACTTTTCATATTAAAAATTTAGTAGATAGGCATGGGAGATTAAGTAAAAAATATGAAGATAACGATTAATTATGCCGCATTATTTCTAGGACATTTAAGTTATATGTTACACATACTTTATGTTATTTATATTCTACAAGAGATAAACGTATTTCCACATTTGAATAAAACAACATATTATCATCGCATACAGCATTAAAGTATAATAATAATAGGTTTGTTTCAAGAAAAGTATTGAACTGTTCTGAACTTTTGAGATGACTTTACGCAAACGCGGTAAATTTCTGATAGATTATGGATTATTTTTGCTTGGAACTAACCCTATACGAGTGCCTATACGTAAAAAAAGTTTTAAATTATTTATGTATAAGATTCGTATTTAATTTATGGCGGAAGTCCATCGGATATTCTATATACGGCTTAAGAAATAGCCACTTAAAAATTTATAAACAATCCTCGATGCACAATTTATACAACATCACTATCAATTTGTTGCTGCTTTAAATGCGTAAACCATCACTTGGTATCAATTGATTGAGGAGCGTGAAAATTTATTATAAAAAGTCGCCGACTGCCGACTGGATGGCGCGGCGGCACCATGGCGTTAAATTTAAATTATTTATTACAAAATTTCTTCTTGAGCCAATTTTAATGCGTGCCGGAAGCGATCGTATTGTGCAGTAGCGTATCGAGAAATTAGAGTGATGGATTTTACTCGTTACACAATATCCCTATTTAATAGTTATTGAAGAGTTTTCGGCCCACACGAATTCCTCGAATACCCATAAAAAATAACAGAAGAGTAAAAATACCTAAAGCGGGAGGAATTATTGATGAAAAATACATTATTAAATTTAAACACAATTGGGAGATGAATCGTAGAGTCGAGTAAAAAATAAACGTGATGTGATACTCTGCACAAATAAACAATAATTACATCATATCGAAATTCGTTTTCTACTAATAAATATTATCGAATACCTCACTATTGAACAATGTTTGTAATTCATACTAGCTAATTATAGGTACGATGAATTTATGTGCTTATACAAAACTTAAAATTTAATCATGTGAACTTTTGCATTACTCTCAATATTGTAATTTGTTTATCACTAATATCACTATAATATTTTCAAGATATTACCTAAAGTATACCTAATATTTCAGGCTAACAAAAATTGCTCACGTAGACTTAACAAATAAAATAAATAAACTCGTCTCTTTATAGGAATCCTCCAGCGTGACTTCTTTAAAAATCCTATTAAATTCACCGCTAGGAGTGTTTTTAAGTATTTTTTCAAAAATTTGTATAGGTCCCGCCGCTGCGCAAACGACGTTACTGTAATGGAATAACGGTCTTGATATTTTTCAAAAGATTATTGTGCCGTATTTGGAATGAATACGTCGGTCTTTTATTCCAGTTTTGGAGAAGTCGTGCCACGATGCATGCGGAGAATAATAGAAGATTCGTATGTATGTATATGATAATTGTTATTGTTAAATATTACGAAGCGGTCAGTGTACAATAGATACTGGAAATCATGGCAATCCGAAGCGGTTTTATTCCCATGCCAAATCGAACCGGTACAATATAATAATTGTAGCACAAAAAAGTATTTCCTATAAATCTATTTTAAAACTATTCGTCAAAAGGAAAAGCACACTTAACAACGCGCATATTTTTATATCGCAGTAAATCTGGAAACTATAAAACTATGATTATGAATGAATCACGAGTTGTAGGAAAACTCAAGTTCGCACTGACGTATACAGTCCGAAAATATTTTCAGGAATGATTTTCATTCAGATTTCCCAGTAAAATAAACTTCGCACTAAAATTAACTTTTCGTAAATAAAATCAAAACGCTTTGTTTATTTGTGAAATACTTTCATATCATTTCACGAATCCCGAACGCGACGAAATTCGTGCGCGAAAATATACAAAAATCTATTTAAAGATCAGCGAAGAAATTCTGCCAAAAATGCTCGGAAACAGGAAATATGCAATTAATGTCAATAAGATTAAAAAGTGCACCTAAACCTTCGATTCTCGATATTTTCCACATTCCACCATAACTAGCATATAGCATTTAAATCTCCATACATACGAGTATTATTATACCTAGTTAATAATTAGAATAACAATTAAAAACATTCTAAATAGCACACTCTGTTCGCCTTGTAATCTCATCGACAGCAAAAAATCTTATAGCAAAACCGTATTCATAACTTTCATAAATCGATAATTATCAGCAGGAAATATTAAAAATTAAACACTAACTGCAGCGAGGAATGATAAATGTTGAATTGCAGTGGAACATTCGAACCATAAACTTCGCTAATGAAAGCGATTACTTTGTGTAGAAGGGAATAGAAACAAGCGCTTTTAAAGATATTGGTTTTTTTTTTGGTGCAAAGTAATTTCGGGATAGGGAGGAATTACTATGCGGGTATATTACGAAATTTGAATCGGCGTTGAAGGAAGTATTTTGTGTTCTACACGGATCAATTTAATCCAATTTATATCACTTCGAGTTCCGTGTACTTATATTGTCTGCACCGGTAAATCTAGTTTATGAGAGACGAGAGTGCCTTAATAAAGCGGGATGTAATTTAATTAATAAGCATGTGCAGCAACCAAATTTCTAGATTAAATTTATACTAAAATAAATTCGGTATAATTATACATGATATGCAGAAGTACACAGGAATTAAACTCTAGTTATGAACTAACTAACTGCTCGTGCAATAATAAACTAAAATAATTAAAGAAATTATACAGTTAGCAACCAAAAACACTGAAAATTTGTTTATTTAACGGTATAAAATCACAAAGTAAACTTAAAAATATTTTGTTTAAACAGTTAAGCAAATTACACATTTTTAATTATTCCTTTGTTAAAAAAACATGTATTTAAGTTTTGACTTGTTTAAGATATAAGTTTACATGTATACGAGTAACCTGCTAACTAAAAAGGCTCTACAAATTCACCAAGTCTAAACAAACTTTCCTGAAAGTTCCCCATTACAACACACTAATTAATAAAACGGGACATAAATTAAAAAGTTTTGTATCGCTTCAGTCGGAATTTCGTACAGAAACGACATTTCAACCCGAACGAGTTGTATAGGAAATATACGACAGAACTTCGTGAGCAAATGCAATAATAGAGCTCTTAGGAAATATAGACATTCTTTAACGTGATATGAAATCAATATTGACTGTATGGTTCTTGACCCCGTTTATTTGATATCCAGCACATAAAACTGATAAAACATTTGATTCCTTTCCGAATTTCACGGACGTAAACTACCTTGGGCACAAGAATTTTATATCGTCCCTGTTTTTATTTTTATCCGGAACTGAATTTCGAGAGAATGTTAAAAAATGTATGAGTAGGGCTTGATAAAACTTCATCAAACATTAACAGGAGAATTTCCTGCGTATACATCGTATAAAAAACTTCGTAATCCATAATTAGACGTTAATTAAAAATCCTTATTGATAGGACGAAGGAATGAAGGAAGAATAGAATTAGGGTTACAAACAACTTAAATTTGATACGATCATCATTATAACATAACCGACCACAACACGAATAAAAATAAATAGAATATCAATATCAAAATAAACGAGCCCATAAAAAATTAACGACTCGTCAAATAAACAAGATTTATGAACGCAAATGTAATTTTCGAATTTTCCACAGTAAATTTCCTTTTTCGAACTGCACGCAATATTGAATATTTAATGCCGTCATTCGGGTCCGGATACGCCGGCTGAATTTCATGCGGAAAATTCGGATAATTCGAAATTGTCCGCGTTTGGAACCTAGGTATGCGAAAGTTGGGAGTTATGCATATTTTACCATCTTTTTGAGTAAATATTTCGGCCGCAAACCGCCCGCCTCCTTTCGCAATAATAAACGTTTGTATTGAATAAAATAAAACGGATCATTTTCGATTTTCCGCGCAAAAAATTAAACACTCCCGGTTTTCCGGGAACAAAAGTGCGTGTTCAACAAAAAATGCGAAATAATAAATTCAATTAAGCAATCTTTCCATCAGTTCATTAGCGACACAATTCACTTCCAACGTGGCCGGATTCGGCGCGAATTTATCGGACAGCCGATATGGAAACGGTCGAATGGAAAAGTTTCTCGTTAATTGGCGTAAATTTTAGAAATTTAATTAAAAAACTCACCCCTGTTAGGGTATCCAGCTCTCCCAGCCATTCATTCAACAGTTGTTCCGGGTCCTCGGCATCCGAATCTATGTCGCCTCCTTCTGTGTTCTCGCAGAATTTATTCATCTGGAATGGAACGAAATTAATAGCTACGTTTTCGAAAAATAAAATCAGATCGGTGAAAAACGCCGTTTGCTTTAACCACGCGAAAGCATGTTAATCGTCACTAATTAAATGCAATTTCATTTTTTGTTATTGGTTCAGCTTCATCAGCCGTCTTTTATGAATTTCTTGATGCGATCAAAAACCTGCTGGAAAAGTGGTAAGTAACTGGTTGGTGTAATTGAAAATTATCATCTTACATTCAGCACACAAGTCGATTAATAATTAATTAGTAATCGATTACTTGCGAGTGAATTCAAAACAACACATGATGTATAATTAGGTAAACAGGTATAGGCAAAGTAAAAAAGCCAAAAATGAAGTTAGAGGGAGGACTTTAGATTTCTCAATAATTTTCACATATTATAAATACATCATTAATAATATGTATTCAAGGTACCTAAATTCATCAAAAAGGTAATATGTTAAATCAGATTAAAATAACCCACACCGACATCAATTAAGCTAATTACATTCATAAACATATCACGATCCTCGAGTGAGGAATCAAGGACATCCGTATCGTATTAATGTAGTTCGTTGGCATTCCTGTTAATTTGCGCCAGAACTTTTATCAGTTTAAATTAGAATTACTTCGGTTTGCACAAACCATTCAAATATTTTACGCTAAGTATCGCGATAAAGTAATCAGCAAACGTTAGTTGGCATTTTACTGGCGTGTCGATTGTTATGTAAAATATAAAGTAATTATTGTCCCGGTCTAAGAAAAAAGTCGCGATGTTGCGATAGCTGTTCCGTACCAAGTTTAACCACGTATTAAACAGCACGGAATGGCCGGGTAGGTACTTCAAGTAAATAAGTACATATCTAAAATAAATAGAGGTTTTATGTATTTTTGCTCAGTAAATATGTTTTTTATTGGCTATTCACAACTAAAATTTATTTTTAAATACATATGTAGGTATGCCTGTTTATGGGTTGTTTTCAACAAATAATTTTAAACCGCCCTCCAATAAAGATTTGGGTTGCGTGACACTGTGGATAAGACTTTTTCTACGTTAACTTCTAACTTATACATAATTGAGAGGAGAGACTTCTGCGTCAATAGCACTTACAAAGCCTAGTTGTCTTGTCACGTCTGAGAAATGTGCTTTCAACATCTGCGGTATCTCCTATTTTACAACTATACTTTTTATATTGGGATATTTATTGACCATGCACTTCTTTGAACGACAGGTAAATACTTGTGAAAGGTTATTTTTGCAACATGTTCTCCCACATCTTCAACCTAATTAGAAAATTTATGAAATCGCCTTATTCGAATAGACTGGAAATATAAATGGTTGAGAAGAAATTCTAATGATCAGGCCAACTGGATTTGACTGCACTGTTAACCTGGATTTTTCCTATATTGTGCAGGAGCAGACGGGAAAATTAAACGGGCTTGATGGGAAGAAAAAACCGTGGATAATTGAAAAATTCCTCGCTTTTTACTTTTTACGGTCTTCGCGCAATTCAGACGTATCCGGGTCAGTTTTCATAATACATCGCGCCGATTGCAGCGCTCTATAGAAAAACACCATCTTCGCTTTATTAAAATTTCGCCAAAGAAAAATAAACAACACAAGCCTCAAAAGCGCAACTCATCATTCAGGAACACACCTACATGCAACAATTACTAATCAAACAATAATCCCATTTACTCGGAATATATTTAAAAATATATTACCATCCTAACCTGAAGAGCTTATGGGCCACATTCGACACCGAAACCTCGACTCCGACGTCGCCGTGTCCCGAGACAATAGAAACAAGCGCGTAATCTCAATAAAATATGTGATTTACTCGCGCCACACTATCGGCTATTTAAATTTGAAAAATATAGAAAATAAACAAAAGGAGTCGAAGCGAGAGCGACGATCCATTCATAAAGCCGGCGCGCCCACGCGTCGCGGCGTCGTAGGCCGAAAAAATAGTGGAGTCGAGAGTAGGCTGCGGTGGAAAGCGTGGGCAGACGAACGAAAGTATATGGTACCATCGGGAGTATTTTTCAAGAATATAGGTGGGTCCAGTTTCGTTGTGTGCACGACCATATGGTCAACTCTATAATACAAGCAATGTAATCGCCCGGAATGAATTGTTATTTTGAGATATAGGCACATTTGTATTCGATAAATATCCGTTTTCTAACGAATTCGTTTCATTAACTAGGTGAAGAATTTGGAGATATCATGGCGTGGGAAGATTGTTTGTATACATTTCATTTCCGAATTTTTTACTATATTTTATAAGCTGCACAGAAGCCAACCCTGTACTTCACAAAGGGTACAAACAAAAGTTCAGGTTCAACAAAATTAATTCATTCTGAGAGAGTAAGTACTAGATAGCAGGACTTATCTTAAAGAGAATCAAAAGGATGCTATTTGATACATTTTAAAATCTCTCTTGGTAAATCTTATACTACTGGCTAAATGGATGACTCTTAAACACAATAGTATTAGATATTACGGAAGAATAATAAAATCTCCTAGCGTTATTTTTTTAATCAAAAAGCAATTTATAAAGGAAAGCAAGTTTACTAAAACCGATACACAACAGGAAGGAGAGAAACGATTCGCATGTGCTCTGCTTCCATGAAGCAGAATTGCTCGGTATTAAAGCTAGCCAGCGAAATGAAATATCGATTGGATGGGGCGAAGGTATGGTAGGTATTCAGCGAATAGACTTCACTCGATATTTCCTGATGATTTAAAAAGCACGTAAACTGGATGCAAACGCTGCCGGATGGCCGAGCACCGGTTATCTTATCACCGCCTCTGTTTGGCATGCAAATATAGGCATGTCAGTTTAGCACGTTTGTTTTTTGTCGAACGAATATTTCCCTTCACGGAATTGCCGTTTAGATATTCCCGTGATATTTTCGCAGAAGTATTTTGTTTATTTATAATGCCAATAATATCGGTTTTGTTCAAATATTACCCACGGATGTCAATGATTGATGTACGAGTTCATGAGTAAAATATAAGATGAATAAAAGAACAAATACACTTTCATTATACTAAAAGACACAGTATATTTTTACCATGTAATTGCTATTAAGAGAGATTATAGAGAATTAAGAGTTACTAATTTACCCAGAAGTAATATCAGGATAACTTTAATTGATTCCTTTCATGAAATATGATATATACTTAGAAAATGACTGTAATAATTATGGAAATAATTATTAAACATTTCTCTTGAAGGTCTCTGTAGTATTCGTGACATTTTTGGTCGATAACCTTACAAACAACTGATGGATTAAGAAAATCGTGAATCATTCATTTTGTAAAAATATTATCCTTTATTAATGAAATATTTTTAAGGATGATTAATCTGGCTAAATTTATGGAACAATATATTTTTCAACGTCTTATCATTCTACCTACTTATTTTTGTATTGCTGTAATATTGCAGGTTAATTACAGGTAATATTACCTACGTCAACAGAAGAGGAATAATCTGCACAAATCAAAGAGATTTATACAGCCTTCATACATAAATATTTCTTAAATTATTTTTAATGATTAACAATTTTAGTTCTGCATTAATGTTTATAAATTGGATGGATATCATTTCCTTGTAATAATGTTTTGGAATAAATTGACCTTACAAATCCTCTAAATGCAGCTGTTCATTTTATATTTGTTTTTAATAAACATAGAAAAATTGAATATCTTGTTATGAATAATGTTGTTTGTTTTGGACTTTGGGTAGATTAATTAATTTTTATTTGATAGGTATAATTATTACTGTCGTACCTTCCTATCAGAAATTACAAAGCAGTAATGACATGACATACTACATTTTTTGATGAAAAGAACGAATAAAATCAATTGCAACAGACATGAGGCAAGTTAAAGTTTTAATGAATATGTTACTTAATTGTACATTAGGCAATGCTTAATTTATACAAAAAAATGACAGTAACGCTTTTTATCATACAACAAAAGCAAGCTAAAATTAACTGTACTATTACAACATCAATTCAATAAATTTAGGTAGGTACTATGCACTGAATAAAAAGGTCATATTTATCCTGTCATTAGGTACTTGCTATACACTCTTGTATACACAAATAAGTATCTAACTCTCGATGCGTGTCTCGTAGATTCGAGATCGATGCAATAAATAATCAAAATAGAAGTGAAATCTATTATACAATATATTAGCTAAAATGATTTTGAATAAATTAGTTTATATGTAGATACTTATTATCAGATTTTGCGCATATGATACAATGTATGTAATATTAGAGTTTACACGTGAAAATAATTTTTGAATCAATTTTATCTATAATAGACTATAGACCTGCATTATCAATTCATAACAAAGGAATAATTTTATCATGATACGCACTATTTTACAGCATTAGAAAATTAGCGAGACCTAAAAATAGGTAATTAGAATTAACGAATAGATTCGTGACAATTGACAATGCATTTCTATATCTATTGTTTAAAATTAACCATATCAGATGACCACGTAATCGTCAATTAAAACAAATCCCGACCGTGAACAAACTGTTTCTAATTCACACAATTGAATTGAATTATGTACGTCCACAAAACATTGCAATAAATTCCAAACCTAGTACCCGCAAGTGACATCACGAGAATTTATTTTCACGTATACCGACCGATCTTCAAAACCGATACGAACGTATTCTACAAATCGAAACTGGACGACCATATTAAAACTAATTTTTCTATTTTCCTTTAGATAATTATCTTCATTGTTCGGGATTCGTGTCATTGCTCGCCGGTTTCCATATAGGTATTTACCTGAGCCCGTGAGATAGATGCGTTTAACAACTTCTGCATACTAATGCACTCACTATGCATCGTTCTTTTGAGAAGGCGCTCCGCTCTTTTTGGCTTTACCATGACATTCTACCGATTTTTAATGCGATAGCGACCCGAACGAGTAGTACAAGATGGCATCTACCTCAAAAACAGGGTGTACACTCTTCTTCCTAGCGTGTACAATGTTCTACACGTAGAAAAATAGGAATAGCTTAATAAAAGCCAAGTTTTGTAATACTTAAGTATTTGGTTCAAACCAAGATCTCTATTTAATATGGTACTATAATAGATCAAAAGAGACCTATATATAAATGAAAATATAAGGTAATGAAATGCATAATAATAATAATAACAGAATTAATGTTGTAGAAGGAAGTGAGATGAAATATGCAGATGTAAATAGAAATAATATAAAAATTTGATGAGCGAAAAATTGGCATATAGAACAAAAGAGGAAATGCTCTTGGCGAATAACCCTCTGAAATGAGTGTGCTTCGAGCAATGGGAAATGTGTGTACTTCAAAGAAATGTAGAAACCTCTGCGACAAAGCGGATTAAATAAAGTGCAAAGAGGAATAAATGAAAAATAATGCTTTTGAGTTTTGGAGGGCATAAAATATTTAAGGAGTTATCGATCAACGGTGACAAGAGAGCATATTTTAGGTGTTTTTTCGATTATTAAAAAGAAAAAATATTGTTTGTAGGGTAATTTTAAATCGATATGAATCTATTACTTCAAATGATTGAATGCCAAGTCGGTTTTTTGTATTTGTATGATTTATGGAAAACACATAATTCTTTAGAAAACAAATAATACGCAAAGTTCCTATTTTTCTACTTAAAATTAAATTCCATTTAAAAAATAGCAATGTTTTTACAAGTAACCAGAAAAATAAATATTAACATATATTACGTCTATTTTTTCAATAAAATTGAAAAAAACCTTGTTAACCATCCAATCTAATTTCAATAAATGTTAAATAATAAATTTTTCAACGCAATAATTTCGTCAACACCCTTGAAACCGTATATTATTGGATTACACAAGTCAAAGTTACAATACAAGAGCAAAGTGCAATAAATTTTTTACACTGATATCGCGTAATTTTTTCGCCGTAATATCAACTAGATACCAACAGCACAAAGAACAAACTATTCGCACATTATCCTTATCAAAAACTAACGATCGCAATATTAAAATATCACGTTCAACGTTCGCGAAAAGACAAACATACCTATGCGATAACATAACCTAAAAGTCCACAATCAAAATAAAAAAGTAAACAAACGAAGACATAACATGAAGGTAGTGTGATTACTTACCTTGATGAAGCTGTTCGATCCGTGCAGGGAATACATCATGAGGCGCTGGAAATTATCGCCCGAAAACTAAGAAAATGTACATCAAAAAAAATAAACAAAACTCAAGCAACTACCTATCACAAGATTGCACCCGAACTGAACCAAAACTGAACACCAAGCCAGCCAAAGGCCAAGCGGCATCGAGCACATGAGATAAACATTAGAGTGCATACTACTCGCGCAGCAGCGTTGCCATGTTTTCCGAAGTAACTGTCAACTCACGAAATATTGCCATTTATAACAGAATTGTAGAGTTGCTTTTAAAAAAAATATTTACTTTTACGCAGTAGTGATTATAAATAAGGCAAAATGAAGTAGTTAAACTCCAAAAATATGTGAAGTATTAATAATAAACCATTTAAAACTTCAAAAATTGCATAGGAGGATCTTTTGCTCGATTTGGCAACGTCGCTTTCAATCTGTTGAATCTTTGCGCGAACAAGATGTTCGATTAACGTTCAGTATAGCAGTGTTGCCGGCCAACGCGGTATTCTTTAGGTTAATGCATATTTCGCGCATACAATGCAATATCGATTTTCCTTGAAAATTCCCAAAAGTGCCCGAATAAATTTTTCATCAACAACGTCGAATTTTCGCGTTTGACTTGAAGCGTACTCTCGTAAAATTAAATTTAACGATGAGTTGTTATTTTGAGAAATATACCCAGCAGGAATAATAAATTTGTAAAATATAATTAATAAAATAATCATGAAATAAACTAAAAAAAAATAGTAGAAGTGGATGTATAAAATATGTTATTGAAAAAATTCCTAATTCTTCAGACGTTGTGGTACAAAAATAATCCTTGAATAAGATTAATAATTTAAGATAATGACCTTTTAATATTAACGGGAATACAGGTAGAGATACTCTAGCCACAATATCAATTACAAACAACTACATACAATAGTATTAACAAACCACCATTGCAAATACATTTATAGGTATTGTCCTTAATAATAGAAAAATTACTAAAGTTACGAATGATAAGCATAATTGACAGTTTTATTATAAATTACTATTTCCTTATAATTCATCCTTAAGCTCATTAGCAATTTCCTTGAGTGGATCATTCAACGATCTCCAAAACTCAGATCTCTCTGGAAAAACGCGAGTTGTCGTATCCAAAACAGAATTTCCGATGTGGAAATATTCTTCATTCTCCAACGTGAAAGGACTCCATTTATTGGGAATGAGGTCCGAAATTTCTGGAGTTGGATTTCTGGAAAATGAGCAGTTAGAATTTCACAGATTACAATGATGATTGCTGATCATTTCATACCCAGTTTTTGCGAAATTAGTCCATAGCGTGGTCATAACCCGATCCATTTTCTTATCACTTTCCGTGGATATTCCAGGGCCTATGGGAAAGAGATGTTGCAAGTCGTCCCAATGAATTACTCCTAAAATGTTTTAGTTTTAATAACTAAATATAATACGCATTATTTTAAGGTAGGTACAGATCAAATAGAGATATTTTCATACCTACAGCTTATTCTATAATATTTAATAAGTTACGTAAACTGCTGTGAACCTACCATAATCTTCATCCCTCTGCATAATTAATTTGGATGTGCTTGTCTTGGCTTTGTAGGAAAACATATAAAGATACACCGGTTGCTTGTAATATTTGGCTCTTAATCGTGAAAAATCCTCGGCACACTTGAAAAACCATCTATCGGTGAATAACTGTAGATAAATTAAATAGAAATAAACAAAAATTATTGTGGTTAGTAAATAAATAATTGGAAAATATAGGAATAAAAAATAGGAATACGTATCATAAACACTTACATCACCGATTTCTTTCAAGGAATTATTAATTGGTTTATTTGGGAAGTACATTTCCTTAATTTTGTTTGTAAGTGTCTTCGAATCCTTTTCATAATAATATAATAAAGACACTGGAGCGATTTCATCAAATTGTTCCGAGAATTCCTTTACCATCTTATCGTCGAATCCTGAAAATATTTAATCAACTTAATTGCATAAGACAGAAATGTGCAAATACAGAAAATTATTAAGGGGCTATAATATACAGAATTTACTTATGAATTAACGTGTAGGTAATTTGATTTAAAATGTTTGTTACCGGCTACTTTAAAACCACCATCATTCGAAGTGAATCCAAGAATAACAGGAACATCCATGGCTTCTCCAGATTTAATAATATCTATGGGTCTATCAGTAAGGAATGGATTTTTTGTTGATTTTGGTTCGATTACTGGTCTGAATGGTATCACTGGATCATAATCCCACACCTTTAACGAAAATGGTTTTAATATTAATTTTAATTAGAGAGGTTATATCTTACACATTCAAATTACAAACTAAGTACTTAACTCACCACGTAACTTTTAGCTTGTTCTATAATTTTTTGAAAGTCTACATTTTTAAGACAATCAACCATGTTTCTACTAGAATCAGTAGGACAATTAAAGTCCTTTGCTAATTTGTGTGTGTTTTTAATAGTTTGGTCATTCACACTTAATAGCCAAGGACACATGCTCGAGCCACTCTGACTAATTGATCTGGAAAATAATCCTAGAAGAAATATTAAAACTATTTGTAGATGGGTAATTGGCTTTACGAAATTTTTTCTGGCTTTACGAAATTTGGCTTTACCTCTGCTTAAAGGAGAAACTAGGTGAATATTGGTGCTACCCCCTCCAGCAGATTGCCCAAATATTGTTATTTGATCAGGATTTCCACCAAATTTCGCTATATTTTTCTTTACCCATTTCAAAGCCATGGTTTGGTCTTTAAATCCATTATTACCAGGAACAACATCATCACCTGTAGCCGCATATCCCAATGGCCCTAAAACAAAAAACCCATAATAAAATATTCACTTAAATCAAAGAAGATTCCATTATAAAGCATGATTTGTAGAAAAAAATATAAATGTATACTTACCTAATCTATAATTTATAGATACAAGGACAATATCTTTGTCTAACAATACATCTGGCCCATAATACTTTAAATTTCCACTGCCGCATAACAGAGCTCCACCATGTATCCAGAACATAACGGGTAAGAGACCATTTTCAAAATCCGATAACTTTAAATAAATAGAAAATTAATAATAAAAAATTAATTACTATAAAACTGCGTGTCTTATTTACCTTGGGAGTATAAACATTTAAATATAAACAATCTTCCTCTCCTTTAATTTCATTAAATGCGAAAATATCATTTTGAGGACATTCGGCGTGAACTCCTGTAGCATTTCTCTCTTCTACCCATGGATCATTCGGTACCGGAGCCTGATAGTATGTTCATAATCAATTTTATCTATTATTTTCAATATTTAAATATTATTATGTTACCTACTTCAAATCTTAGTTTTCCAACAGGAGGTTTAGCGTAAGGAATTTTCGTAAAACCACTAATTTTTCTATTATTCCTTGTGGTCATGAAAGCCCCATTCAGAATACCATCGCTTATTCGGACTTGAGGGTACTCAGCGTTGAAAACTGGAGTACTCAAGCATAAACAAATTAACACAGTCCACTTCATTTGAATTTTAAAGTACTATTGGTAAGTTAAAAGTGAATTAGTTTTAAGTTACTGTTACTAACAGATTAGGAAGGAAATAAAATTCTCAACACAAAAGCAGTGTTATAGTATACAGGGTGTCCTAAAGAAATAATTGGTTTTTTTGATAAAATAAATTAACAAATATCAAAAATACTTATGTCACTAAAACAATGTGTTTCTGCACAACTCTATATAATATAATACAAAACCTTGTATTAACTAATTATATGTAATCGTATAAGATGCATAATAATAATCTTGTTTTTTTGTCATACGAAATAAAGAATAAAGAATCGAATAATGAAAGGATCAGATAAATATAGGATAGAAAACAAGAAATTATACACATTTTAATTACAGGTAAAAATAAGTACCAGACGTTCTATTATTATATTGATTATTGAGTATGTTGAGTTTCGATCAAGTTTTAAAATTGCTTTTTTGTCCATGGAAAATTTATAAACTGCTTAAAAACTAGGAAAATAAGATAAAACTGAAGTACCCAAAATTAGCAAAATTTCTGCAGGTACATTAACATCAAAGAGTAACCATAATATAGCATTTTTTGTGATAAGAATAAAGCCACCATGTATAAGCAGATTATAATTATTAAATATATAACAATTATTTTTAGATCCTGATAAAAATTTTCGTAATTGGTATTGGAATTGTGTATAGTCGTTCTGACCTAATTCAATGTTATCACTGTAAATTGGTAAGTATAAATATAACAAACAATTAAATATGAAAAATCAGAAAAGAATTAACATTTCTACAAAATTAAATTGCACTCATATTATACTTTTCTTTCAGTGCATTTCTACAATTCATCCTTTTTATTATCATCGCTTTCAAGAAGTGGATTGTTTAGGAGGGCTCTCCAAAAATCAGCTCTTTGTTTAAAAATATGCCTCTTCGTTTCTGACACATTGTCAATTTGAAAATATTCCCCGTTTTCTAAAGTATAAGAACTCCATTTGTCATCAATTAACTCAAATTTATCCGGTGTAGGATTTCTAAAATACCATTCACATAGAAAAAATTATTAATATGATTATAATTACCCAAAATAAGCAAAATTGGTCCAGAGTGAAGTCATTATTAGAGACATTTCTTTATCTTTTTCTGTAGGTACAAAACCGAATGGAAATAAATACAGCATTTCATCTCCGTGAATAATTCCTAAAAATAAATCTCATTTTAAGGAAAAGAATCTGCCCATGGCTTTGACTATTCTATGTTTTTTGCATTCCATTAGGAAATTAAGCTCCAAAGCTTTCAAATAATTAATTATGCATGTAATAAATATTTCTAGTTCCTGATATGCATTTTTGTAATAAGATTTGGAATTTTCCGTACAATTTAATCGAAAAAAAATAAGATATTTTGATCCATAAAAAACTTGTTTTGACCCAATTCAATTTTACCTGTGTAATTTGCTAGTATGCACATAACAAGCTATTAAAATTAAAAACGAAGCAATTATAATACCTAGTTCTTTTACCTACCGAAGTTTTCATTGCTTCCAAATACTTTAGACAAACTGGAACCACCTCGGTATGAAAAAAGATAAAAGTACACAGGTTTCCTGTAATATTTAGTCCGTAATCGAGCAGTGGTTTCAAGACAATTCAAAAACCAACCGTCGGTGTATACCTACAAAAACACCAAGTACTTATTTTATTTATTTGAAAATTTTAGTTCACAACTAGCATGTAAAATTGGAAGAATACGAGTAAAAAATGCAGCAATCTAGAGATAAGCAAAGAAGGAGTATTTTCGTTGCAAAATGATGCTCAAAAGTCGTTAAGATAGCAAAATATTGCGTACTTACATCAGTAATCTCTTTTAAGGAATCTTGAATCTTTTTACCTTGGAAATAAAATTTCTTAATTTCGTCTGTAATCTTTTTATACTCTATTTCTGTCCTGCCATAAAATAAAGACACTGGAAGGATTTCGTCAATGTTTTCTGCAAATTCGTCCAAAAGATTTCCACCCTTGATTCCTTAGAAAATAGAAATAGTAGCAGGTATTAATTATTAAGCCGTAAATAAAAACGAAACTAATTTACACATCAAATAATTTCCGTTATGTAGTGTGCGAATTAGCCGATACATCATCATTACTCCCTGTTTTACCGAGATTTCCATCTGAATTATGAGAATTTTTAATACTTATTACCGACATGCATGCAACTGTAATGCCAATAAATGGTTTTCCATACACATTCGCGCCGTTTATTATTATTTACGAATAGGTACTTAAATTTTCTTTACCTGCCGTTTTAATAGCGCCGTCTTCTGAATTAAGTCCAATTATCATAGGAACATCCATACCTCCTCCAGATTTCATTATGTTTAAAGGATGGTCGGAAAGAAACGGATTTTTTGTGGTTTTTGGCTCGACCACTGGTTTGAATGGAATCATTGGATCAAAGTGCCAAAACTGAATAAGATAAATTATCGTTAATTTGGTGCAAAATTGTAAGTAGGTATATACTTTTTTGTCAACTGACCTCAAATATTTTATCTTGTTCTATTATTTTTCGAGCATCGATTTTCCTGAGACAATCTACCATGTCTTTACTGGAATCCGTCGGGCAATTGAGAGCTTTGGCTAATTTGTTGGTATTATTTATTGTTTCATT
This sequence comes from Phyllotreta striolata, assembly GCA_918026865.1. Taxonomy (NCBI): domain Eukaryota; kingdom Metazoa; phylum Arthropoda; class Insecta; order Coleoptera; family Chrysomelidae; genus Phyllotreta; species Phyllotreta striolata. The sequence continues at coordinate 11,486,489 of OU900095.1, forward strand.
ATTTTCGCTAAGCGTCCAACCACAAAGAGTTGTCCCGCTCTCGCTAATCGCTTGTTTAAACAAGCCTAAAAGGAATTAATTAAAAAAGTCCTTCACAAGTATCTTGTATATTATTTACCTTTACTTAAAGGAGAAATAATGTGAAAATCTACGCTTGTCGCACCAGCTGATTGGCCGAATATTGTTACTTGATCGGGATCGCCACCAAATTTTGCAATATTCTTTTTTACCCAATTCAAAGCCATTGCTTGATCTTTAAGACCGTTATTACCTGGAGCTATATCATCACCAGTAGCCAAAAATCCCAATGGACCTAAGGAAATACTTATGAAATGGACATTCAAATATTAACCGAAGATTCCAGAATCATATGGAGATTACATAGAAGATTTACTAAAAATATGGTTTACCTAATCTATAATTTGTGGATACTAAAACAATATCCTTGTCTAATAGGATAGCAGGATTATGCTGATTTATATTGCCACTACCACATAGCAAACCTCCACCATGGATCCAAAACATTACTGGTAAAAGACCATTTTCAAAACCTGATAACTACAATATGTTGTAATCGATTTAATAACAATATTATTTAGATGAAATTTGATCTATTACCTTCGGAGTATACACATTTAAATATAAACAATCTTCTTCTCCAGAAATCACTTCAGACCTTAGGTAAGTATTGCGTTGAGGACATTCTGCGTGAGCTCCTGTAGCATTTCTTTCTCCTGTCCAAGGATCATTTGGCCGAGGAGCCTGAAATACTCATCATAGGTTCTAACAAAGGGCTTCATAAGCCTATGACTTACTTTTTTCTATGAGCCTAAGGAATATTTACCTGAAATCTTAGGTTTCCAAGAGGTGGTTTGGCGAAAGGAATTCCCGTAAATCCACTAATTTTTCTATTATTTACCGTTGTCAAATATGCTCCGTTTAAAATACCATCGGTAATTCGAACTTGAGGATACTCATCTTCGGAAACTGATGCATATAAGGTCCCAAATAAACAAAAACCTAAGCTTAATAATAGCACACTATGTTTCATTTTAATTTCTTTGAGTTTTCGCCGCATATAATGAACATTTGATACTGTTGAAAATACATATGTATATTACTATCTAATTTGGAATTTAAATTTATACATATAGTTAAATTTTAAAACACAAAAATGTCAATGGTATTTTAGTGCCCCAGTTTGGTACGATAAGAAATAGGTGCATATTGAATTTAAATAGGTTCTTTGACAATAATAGAATTTGCAGAGTTTCTATTTAAATAACAAAAAGTGAGCCTTTTAAATATAATATTTTAAAATTAAGTTCTCAATCATGAATTTGACCAAAAGTTAGAAGTGCGCCCAAAATGTTCGAAAATAATTTACTTTGTCTATGAAGTCTATAAAAAAGATGTATTTTATGAAAACAGATTTATTATTACAAAAAATTACAACTCTTCTCTAATTTGTTTGGCAGTTTCGAGCAGTGGATCATTCAACGATCTCCAGAATTCAGCTCTGTCTTTAAAAAACTGGCTTTGCATTGATAGCCCATCATTATCTATGTGGAAATAATCCTCATTTGCTAATGTGTAAGGTAGCCATTTAACTGGAACGAGTTTCGAAGTTTTTGGGGTAGGGTTTCTAAAAAAGTATGTTTGGATAATTTCAAACTCTGAAATCGCAATTAACTTACCCTGTATAAGCGAAATTAGTCCAAAGTGTCCTCATGATTTTAGACATTTTTCTATCATTTTCTGTAGGCGGTTCATCTGGAAAAACGGTTTTATCAAACGGGAACAGGTACATTAGTTCATCTCCATGAACTGTCCCGTAATCAACATCACCGCCTCCAAAAAATTTCGAGAGACTCGAGCTGCCTCTGTATCCAAATTTGTAAAAATATACAGGTTGCTTGTAATATTTTGTATACAATCTTGCTAAATCGTCAGCGCATTTGAAGAACCAACCATCAGAATACAACTGAAGAAATACAAATTTATTGGCTACACAAATCTCATTACCTCATTTAATACTAACATCAGTGACGACCTTGATCGAATCCTGAATTTTTTTACCACTAAAATAGAATTTTTTAATTTTATCTGTCATTTTTTGGTAATCCTTTTCTGTACGATTATAAAACAAAGATACTGGAAGAATTTCGTCGAATTTTTCAGCGAATTCGTCCAAGAGATTTTCGTTTATGTAACCTAGAATCAGGGTAATTTAATTAACAACCTTATTTCCTATTATGCTGTGTAGATTGAACGATAACAGAGAAATATTAATATTTATGTACTCGTGCATGCGAATAAGCTATAAGCGTATTTATAGTGTTAGAAAAATATCGTTAATTCCTTTAAAGTAAACAGGTTATTTACAGCCAGTTAACTATGTAGGTAGGTATAATACCTGAGGTCTTAAGTGCCCCATCTTGAGAAGTAACTCCAATTATAACTGGAACGTCCACGCTTTTCCCGGATTTGATTATATTTAAAGGATGATCAGGAAGAAATGGATTTTTTGTCGATTTCGGCTCGATTATTGGTTTGAATGGAATCATTGGATCGTAGTCCCAAAGCTTAAACATAACGAATGTCTCGCTATTACCAGATTGTTTCTTTATAGATTTAACTGACTTTAAATATGTCATCAAGCTCAATAAAAGTTCGTGCATCTACTTTTCTTAAACATTCTACCATATCTTGGCTAGATTCTGTCGGGCAATTTAGCGCTTTTCCTAGCTTAAATGAATTTTTGATCGTTTCATCGTTTTCGCTCAGCCCCCATGGGCACATACTCGTCCCACTTTGTATAATAGCCTTATTAAACAGTCCTAAAATGTGAGTTCATGATCAATTACAAAAATTAATAAGTTTTATGACCACACACCATTACTCAAAGGAGAAATCATTTGGAAGCTTACGCTAGTTCCACCAGCAGATCCTCCAAACAGAGTTATTCTATCCGGATCACCTCCGAATTTTTGTATATTTTTCTTCGCCCATTGTAAAGCCAGGTTTTGGTCTTTTAAACCATTATTACCTGGCACTACATCATCACCTGTGGCAAAAAATCCCAGTGGACCTGAAATAATAATATCTAGAGTATGTTCAAATGTTGTTGATAAAATTTTGCTAGAGCTATTCTGAAAACAACGCAGATTACCTATTCTATAATTCGTGGTTACTAAAACAACGTCTCGATCTAACAGTGTAGAGGGATGATACGGAATTATATTCCCACTACCGCACAGTAAACCTCCTCCATGGATCCAAAACATAACTGGCAAGAGATCGTATTCAAAATCCAATAACTGAAAAATGTTCAAGAAGCAATAGCAATCAGTACTAATTAGTGGAAATTATTATTACCTTCGGAGTGTAGACATTTAAATACAAACAATCTTCTTCTCCTGAAATAACTTTCGACCTAGAGTAGACGTCACGTTGAGGACATTCAGCGTGAACTCCCGTTGCATTTCTTTCTCCTGTCCAAGGATCATTTGGTACAGGAGCCTGAAATTAGTAAAAAAATACAAAGCTGCATAATCTAAGAAATAATTTATATTATGTAAGTTTGATACCTGGAATCTTAGCTCTCCAATTGGTGGCTTAGCAAATGGAATTCCCGTAAATCCACAAATTTTTCTTCTATTGTTCGTTTTCAAATAAGCTCCATTTAAAATGCCATCGCTAATTTCAATCTGAGGATATTCATCATGGAAATCAGAAGTAAGTACTGTTCCAGATCTAAATAACACCCATAAACATATTAACGCCGTGTGTTTCATTTTAAATTCGCCAGCTTGTTTGTTGTCAAATACGATTTTTATGCTTTGTTAGCTGATACCGAAATACAAATTGTGAATTCAAGTACAGTTACAAGGGTCGCCTCACTAATGAGTCGGTTTTTTTTATCTAATTTCGATAAGGAATGTGTACGAACTGTCTTACATATTATATGGTGCTTGCTGGTGTATGAATGCTGATACATAATAATACAATGTATACCAACATAATTGTTTTAATATAAATAGGGTATTTAAGTATAACAATAAGTTACAATTCTTCTCTAATTTTTTTGGCAGTTTCGAGAAGTGGGTCATTCAATGATCTCCAGAAAGCAGCTCTTTCTTTATAAAGCCGATTCCGCGTGTCCAAAACATCGTTATCAATTCGGAAATATTCTTCATTCGCTAATGTATAAGGTAGCCATCGCTTTGGAATAAGTTCCGATGTGTTTGGGGTGGGATTTCTACGAAAAATTTCATTCGTTAACATTTCGAAGTTTACTTACACCTTAAATAAGGGAACTCACCCGGTGTAAGCGAAATTAGTCCAAAGTGTTGCGAAGATTTCGGATATTCTTCTGTCGCGATCTGTGGGTGGTGTATCTGGGAAAAGAGCCTCACCCATTGGGAACAAATATAGTAAATCATCACCATGAACTGTACCGTAATATTCATCACCACCTCCATATAATATCGAGATACTCAAGTTGCCTTTGTAACCCAGTAAGTAGAAATATACAGGTTGCTTGTAATATTTTGCGTGCAATCTTGCTATGTCATCAGAGCATTTAAAGAAAAAACTATCTGTATACAACTGAAAACAATAAAATTATTGGCTGCAATTCCATTCTATTAATACTTACATTTATGATATCCTTGATCGAATCCTTAATCGATTTGCCAGTAAAATAGAATTTCTTAATTTTTTCTGTAATTTTCTGATGATTTTCCATCCGGTCATAAAACAAGGAGACCGGGAGGATTTTGTCAAATTTCGCATCGAATTCATCCAAGAGATTGTCCTTTTTGAAACCTTAAATATTGTAACAAAATCAGTGTAATTCAGTGTAAAAAATATTTGTTTACCTGGTGCTTTAAAACCCCCTTCTTCGGATGTAATTCCAATTATAATCGGAACGTCCATGCTTTTTCCTGAACTGATTATATTCATGGGATGATCACTAAGAAATGAATTTTTCAACGATTTCGGCTCGATTACTGGTTTGAATGGCATCATTGGTTCCTCGCCCCAAACCTTAAAATTTACAAATTAGGTATATTCACTGCAATCATTTAGATTAAGGTGATTTAAATTGCCACTGAGCTATAATTCCTGGCTTTAAGCTATAATAGGAATCCAACTAACTTTAAATATATCATCCAGTTCAATAATTTTTGCCGCATCTATTTTTCGTAAACATTCTACCATATCTGCACTCGATTCGATAGAGCAATTAAGAGATTTAGCTAGCTTATGGGTATTTTCGACTGTTTCTTTTTCGCTCAACGCCCAACAACAAAGACTTGTACCACTCTGTAGTATAGCCTTGCTAAATAACCCTAAAATTAAGTGTCCCACTATTTTAATTCTTTCTTTATTAATGTTTACTACTACCTACCTTTACTTAATGGAGAAAGCATGTGATAATTTACGCTAACTGCACCAGCAGACTCTCCAAACAGGGTGATTCTATCCGGATCACCTCCGAATTTCCGTATGTTTTTCTTCACCCATTGTAAAGCCAGATTTTGGTCTTTTAAACCGTTATTACCTGGCACCACATCATCCCCTGTGGCTAAAAATCCCAACGGACCTAAAACAATATAGATTAATCCAGATTATAAGAGGAGCTGTGGTAAGGAGGTGTTAATATAACGATGAAGATAACGATTTGAAGCTAAACATAAGCACAAACCATTTACCTAATCTGTAATTAGAGGTTACCAAAACGATATCCTTATCTAAGAGTACATGAGGATTATACTCATTTCCATTGCCGTATATAAAACCTCCACCATGGATCCAAAACATAACTGGTAAGAGCTCGGTTTCAAAATTCGATAGCTACAAAATTAATCATTTAAGCAATTATAGGTTAAAATTAATGAATCCCGTTTACTTTGGGTGTATAAACATTTAGATACAAGCAATCCTCCTCTCCTGCCATCAAAGCTGGCATTAGAAAGTTGCGTTGAGTACATTCAGGAGGAGTTTCCACTGCATTTCTTTCCTCTGTCCAAGGATCATTCGGTACAGGAGCCTGAAACAATGCGGCATATTGAAGGAGACTATTGGAGGAGTGGATTGAAATAAGGTAAATTTATTTTATATGATCAGCCTACTTGAAATCTTAGATCCCCTACAGGCGGTTTGGCGAACGGGATGCCCGTAAATCCAGAAATTTTCCTATCATTCCTCGTTGTTAAATAAGCTCCGTTCAAAATGCCGTCGCTAATTTGGACTTGTGGATATTGTTCAGTGTAAATCGATGCAATCACTATCACACATAATAACAGCAAACCGAAGAAGAAGCAAAATATTATTGCTGTGAGTCTCATATTAACTTCGTGAGCTTTATTGTCCGGTTTATGTTGCAGTTTTGGTTCAAAACAAAATCCTACTGTAATAAACGCCATGTAAATTACAGGTTAATTTTAATAAATATACCTTATTAATTTTCAAGCGACGATAAGAAATAAGGACATATGGATATTCAAATAATAATAATAAATATTACTAAGTCGGACGCTTAAAAATAGGCTTAACTGAAAAAATATTTTACAGTTTAGAAATATTTAATGAAATGTATTTTTAATTTAGTTGTTGCGAGTGTATTCGCGCAGAAGGAGACAAGAAAATTATAATAAATATCTACGAAACATTTAAAATTGACACTAATTTGATGCCCCAATCCAATATATTTCTTACACAATAATTAATTATTGCCTTTTACGAAAATATAAAAGATTTATTATTTAATATGACAAAATTTACAATTCTTCTTTGATTTCATTGCTAGTTTCGAGAAGTGGATCATTCAACGACCTCCAAAATTCAGCTCTTTCCTTAAACACGTGATTCCGCATTTCCAATACATCGTTATCGATTTGGAAATATTCTTCATTTGCTAGAGAGTATGGTAACCACTTATTCGGAATCAGTTTGGAAGTTTTCGGTGTAGGATTTCTACAAAAATATTAAATATCATTCCAACTTTTAGGTAACTTTTGAAATTAACTTACCCTGTTTTAGCGAAATTAGTCCAGAGTGTGGTAAATACTTTAGCTATTCTTTTATCACTTTCCGTGGGGGGTACATCAGGGAACAGGCCATCACCCACAGGGAACAGATACTGCAAATCATCCGCATGAATTGTTCCTAAAAATATAAATTTATTTTAAAGTACTTGTAGTTATTCGACGTATTTACTAACCATAATGTTCATTGCCACCTCCGAATATTTTTGAGAAACTCGAGCTGCCCTTGTACCCAAACACATAGAAATATACGGGCTGCTTGTAGTATTTTGTGTACAATCTCGCTATATCATCAGAGCATTTAAAGAACCAACCATCAGTATACAACTGAAAACAATAAAATTATTAGCTACACAAATCTCATTACCTCATTTAGTACTAACATCAGTGACGTCCTTGATCGAATCCTGAATTTTTTTACCACTGAAATAGAAGTTTTTAATTTTGTTCGTCATTTTTTGGTAGTCCTTTTCAGTGCGATCGTAGAACAAGGATACCGGAACAATTTCGTCAAATTTTTCAGCGAATTCTTCCAGGAGATTTGCGTTCTTGTAACCTGTAAAAAATCAGGATAATTAATTAATTAACGTATTGCAGATTAATGCATAACTAATGGTGCGTTTGTATAGTTAATAATAGCTATAATACCTGATGTTTTAAGACCACCATCATCAGATGTAACTCCTATTATAATAGGAACGTCCATGCTTTTTCCGGATTTGATTATATTTAAGGGGTGATCAGGAAGGAATGGATTTTTCGTCGATTTCGGTTCGATTACCGGCTTGAACGGAATCATAGGATCGTAGTCCCAGAACTTAAAAATAGCAAACATTAGATAATTTAATAAGCAAGTTAGTGCAAATTCTACTAACTTTAAATATTTCATCAAGCTCAACAAATGTTCGAGCGTCCACTTTTCTTAAACATTCTACCATATCTTGGCTAGATTCAGTTGGGCAGTTGAGAGCTTTGGCTAGTTTGTGAGTATTTTTGATAGTTTCATCGTTTTCGCTCAAAGCCCAACCACAGAGAGTCGTCCCACTCTGCAGTATAGCATTGTTAAATAATCCTAAAAATTTGATTTTTCAATAATTTATATCTCACTATAATAATTGTTGCTATTGCTCACCTTTACTTAATGGAGAAATCATGTGATAATTTGAGCTAACTCCACCAGCGGATTCTCCAAATAGTGTGATTTTTTTCGGATCACCCCCGAATTTTCGTATGTTTTTGTTGACCCATTTTATAGCCATGTTTTGGTCTTTTAACCCGTTGTTACCTGGCACTATATCATCTCCAGTAGCCAAAAATCCCAGTGGACCTAAGAGGAAACAAATAAAAGCACATTTTACTTTTACTTCTAATTATGATACCTTATTAACAATTATGCATTCCATAAATAGACTTTTTAAAATTCTAGTAATTAAGAAAATAAACTATAGATAATGAAGTGTAAATATATTTTCATTTAAATTCCGAGTTACAAGTCAATTAAAGTCGCTTGGATAATTCAAGTAGTAATCAATTAGGTGCAATGCAATTAAATTAGCGCAGATTTCGCCTTCTACGCCGTTCTGCTTTGTTGATTGATCAACAATTATGATAAATTAAGAGGGAAATTTAGAATAATACGCGTATCCTTCTAACAATACCTGATTACTGTAAATAATTGCTTGTATTTAATATGTTCCTACCGTTTCATTAGAACCGTAAATAATTAAAACATACCATTATAACAATTTGATAAGATCGTTTAAGTCACAGTAATTATTTTCTAATTAATCAGACGAATATGGAATGTTTGCTTACCTAATCTGTAATTTGTCGTAACAAGAACAACATCACGATCTAAGAGTATATCAGGACCGTACCAGTACGAATTTCCGCCTCCACATAGCAATCCTCCACCGTGGAACCAAATCATAACGGGAAGCAAATCGGTTTCGAAATCATTTAACTAAAATAATTTTAATGAAGTTTAATGAAGTTTTTGGAAAAAGTAGGTAATTACGAAATAATGTCGTAGTTAATCAAACACGCAACACATGCAATATTCCGCGGTATTGAATAAATTAGTTTTGACAAAGCGTAAATACGAGTGAAATGTATGTAGAGTAAATTTAATAATGCGTAAATTGCAGTATAATGCAAAAAGAGAAAGATTAGATTCGATCAAATCACTGTTCGTACCTTCGGGGTGTATACGTTCAAGTATAGGCAGTCTTCCTCTCCTGAAATAATGGGAGATCTTCGGTAAACGTCTCGTTGGGGACATTCTGGATGAACTGCAGTTGCATTTCTTTCATCTGACCATGGTTCATTAGGCTCTGGAGCCTGGAATAAATTTTTGCAATGCTGGTAGATATTTTTACACAAAACAATTATATAAATTTAAGGACCTTTTAGATGTACTTTACTCGTCTATTACTTATCTTTTAATTAATACTATTTTCATTTTATAAAAGCACATGCATATCGATGCAACTAGAAGATATCGGTAACATTACTTTTCATGGTAATTATTGAAAACCTGATTTTTACATTTAATTTTTCCACGCATTTTGCTATAAATTAATAATGTTGCACTTGAACAAGGTGAGCATTGCAGCAAAATTGCAATTGATGAAAAAACGTGAACTTCAACTTGTTTTTTTTTTAATGTTAACCAATTATTTTTGAAATTGACCAAACTGTATGAAACTATTGAATCCGTTAGATTTTTTATCATTGAAACCATTTGACCTTTAGATTAAATATAATCGAACTCAATTTCACTAATAATAATTCTAGACGAATTGAAAATATAAATAAAAATAGAACCGAATTAATGTTTCACATTAGGTACTTCCCAGCAATAAAAAATACTAAATGGCCTTATTTAAAACGAATTAGATATAACTAGTAATTATCCAAACAAGTTACGTAATTACTTGATAGACAACAAGAACAATTATTTACCCGAAATCTTAGTTGTCCAACTGGCGGTTTTGCGAATGGAATTCCCTGAAACCCGCTGAATTTTCTGCTATTCCTCGTGGTCAAGAAACCTCCGTTCAAGACACCATCACTGATTTTTACTTGCGGATACTCCGCGGTGAAAACAGGCACAAATAAACATAAACAAATCCACAAGGTGTGTTTCATTTTATATTCGATGTTGGTTTACACGAGCCAAAGTAAATTAATAATGTTATATACAGATTTGACCGTAAAAAGTGGGATCGAAATGTTTTATATAGCGCGGTGAAATTCTACTCGAATCGAGGACGACTGGCTAATTGACCAATTTAGCGCGTTTGATCAATGTTCTCTTGATTTTGTCTGGACTATAATGAATTAACATTGACCTCCTGCATTTAATTAACGACTGGTTTTTAGAATTTTAGACACAGTACTGTAAATACTTTAGTATTATATCTATTTATCTTTGGATTAAATAATAAACATAGGTACATAAGCTGCTCGAATAAAAATTTGAATTTGGTTTCACCAAGGTTGTTGCCAGAATAATTCAATGTTGCCAATGTTGTCATCTTCAATAAGAAAATTCTTCATATGAAATATACCTGATTTCATGCTATCCATATTTTTATTAGACTGTTTCTTTTGCGTACTAAGAGCATTCAATAATTTCTATACTGCTTGTTTCACTAAAGCTATATCACTAGCTGTATCACTAAAACCATGAAATTTTATAGTTGATTATAAACTATTTTCTTAATAGTTAAATGCCTAAGACAAAATAGCTGAATTATCTATGACATTATATCTCACTTGGTGCAAATATTTAGATTCAAATTAATTTGTAGAAAGAAAATTGCAAACACTCTTTATCGTCTCTATGGAAAAATGACCCCCAATGTACCCATTGTACCTGTAATTTTGTCATTTAATTACAAAACGCACAACTTCTCAAGGATATTTACGCCAAGATTATATTAATTGATGAAATCTGTTCGCTTTTAGATTAATTGATCTACGCAAAGACCAGCGTTAAAAATTCTATGCAGCAAATGCTAATGACTTCTGCATAACACGAAACAATTTTTATTCATTAGATTGCATGATTATACCTGTGCTGCAGAGTAAATGGTATACCGTGTGAGTAATTTCGAAGCAATCATCGTATATTTCGATTTGTAAAGTAGGTAGAGTATTTTCCTATTTCACAAATCGTAAATAAATACAACACAACACGTGTGTCTGCCTACATGTTATTGTATGAAGAGTGTATTATCGAGTGCAACGTAATCACCCAGTGTCTCCAAGTATTTTGAATTGTTGGTTGCATAATCAGTAGCAAAATTAGAAGAAATCAGTAATCAGGAAGATTCTATTTGTAGATAACTTCTTATTCCTTATTCGCCAGTTGAAGGATCTTTGAAATGTTTCTAGATTTCAATTCCAAATGAATTCGTAGAATGTTGTTGCCAATCAGCTGATTTATGATGAAATTAAGCTCGTAGGTTGTATTTTACCACTTGCAAATACTATAAATTTAAGGAATAAATATCAATTGAAGTAATAAATTGTGACTGGATAAACTTCATAGGAGTATTACTAATTATTCTAGCTATTTGTAATATTGTGCGGGTTTGCCGTTTGATCTTATTTTAATCGTATGTATGTTTAAAAAGCATGGACATTTTCAATATCTGCCATGTTCATTTTAAATATTTACAGATACATAATTTGTTGTATGCAACTCACATTACACACGTAAATCAATCTTAATTATTTAACTGTAAAAATTAAGCTGTATGTTCAAATAATTATTATCACTTTATTATCCATTAAATATGCATTATGCATTATCATTAAATAATGCAAATATGCATTATTGATTCCTAGAATATATTTTTAGAGGCAGGATCATGCAGGGGAAACCCTCATACCTCATACGACTAATTATTGTTTCCTCACCCTTCTATAGCATCAAACGAAATTTCCAAGTCTCGTGCACCAGTAATAATCAGGAAACAAATATTATTATTTTTATAAACACTTAACGCCTACAATGGAATCTACTTAAAATTTTGATTTCCTGTTACATATTCCAATTTTTTTATTTAAATTTATCGATATGAATTACGAATTTTTCTGATTAGAGTTCTGAATTAGAGTTAAATCGAGCGGGTTTACCTGAAGAAAATATTCAAAAACGAACGGCCCTGTATAAGAAATCGCTTAATTACCCATCGTTACCGGCACATGAAACATTAATGAAATTTCAATGCTATTCGCAAGAATGTGCAAGGCACATCTTTGTGTGTCGGTCGATTCGAAAAGCAGTTAGAAAGTGGAGGCGATTCGAGAAAATTTTATATTTTATTTGCATGTGGTGTTAAAACGAGGATTACCTACCTATAGCGTTCTTGTGAATGTTGTGATAAAGTTTTCTCAAAAACACGGAGCCGTAAAAATGTTTGTTTAACCGATCAAGCTAGTATTACATTCGTTGGATATTATCGTTATAAATGAGGGCAATAATTTAGATAATTCAATTTGAGTGGAAACATCAATGAAGCTGTGAGTGGTCAGTGGTCATCAGTCACAATGGCAATGGAAAAGTGAGTATTAAGAATTTTATTTTTATTTTTATATTTTAATTTTAATTTATGTTATTCAATAACTAACTATTTTCAACACACTTTCGTGATTTCAGCTATTCCTGTCGCGTTCAGTATAATTTGAAAGAACTTGTTATCTATTTTCAATGAAGTATAAAATTAACATTTTTGCAAATTTACATGTAAATCTAGAAATTTGGGTAGTAATTAAGACCATATGTTCAAAATTATTTTTATTATTTTTGAAATTGAATTTCAGTGGTTACTGGCCTCATAGAGAAAAATAATTAAAACTTTTATATCAGACGATAACTATGTACTTCATTGATAACAATAAGACATGCCATTACTAAAGTATTTTGATATATTGAATTTTTTTAATAATAGTAAAGATATTTCCTTTATTATTTCGTACATGTGTTCATACGTTTGGTATTCAAAATAATGAATAACAATGGAGAGGATAATTTTATTTAATTTTAATTAATTAGGTACCTACCCACCAATGGATAAGGTAGAGTGAAAAAAGAAATTTTAGATTTTCCTACTTTAAAATCCTGTAGTTTTATCAAAATAATTTTAAGAACAATTGGCGCTTTAGAATCAAAAATCGTGTTCAGTTTGACAAAAATTGTGATTTTCATTGTACTTTTTGTGTTCGAGTAGGTACTTGATACTCTTATTATTTTTTTTCATTTCCTATTCCTACTTAATCATAAGGATTATAATTGACCCAAAGATCAATAAAGTTTCTTCAACTCTAAACACTTCCTAGATTAATCTCAACTCATTATTATCGAATACAGCCTTCATTTTGTTAATGACAAATAATTAATTTCATTTTAAAAATCAATCCATCATCCATCATTTTGAAGGCAATTACCTGATAAAGCAATTCCTTATGGATATGTATTTATGATGATTGCCGAAGCAACCTTTAGAAAAGGATTTAATTTTTCACTAAAATTTTCATGTTTATAACTATATAATTATTTAAAAAATATATAATAATTAGATAGAATAATTTAAGTTCATTTAAAATTTAAATGGGAAAAATGGATTATAGGACGATTTCATTTGATTGTTTAAAAGTGCCATAGAAATGTGTGGCTATAATTGCTTGATTAGAGTGCTCAGTTTTCTTTTAGGGTAAGCACAAGCACATGATATGAATAAACAAAAAAAATATGATGTAGATTTTATTTTAAATTATGTTCATATGCAGCTAGAAACGCGTTTTGTAATTGGTAAGCTGTTCAATCTGTAAATAGGACTATATAAATAGTTACGCAAAGTACACGGATATTATAGTAAAAAAATAATAATAAATTAGTTGCAAAATATATTTAACATAATACGTAATATGCACAAACTAAGGTTACTAATTAATCGTGCTTAATTTCAAAAATAATTTTATGACCATTAAATGTTTATTAAAACTTCAAATTACATTTACAGAGTGTTTAAATAGATAATATTCCCACCTATGTTTACCAAATTTATTTAGTAAATATTTACAAAATATTACAATCATTCAAAACTCAAGACTGTGAATGCAATACATTTATTATCTACACGATTTTGACTAAAATTTTCCATTGTTTCATTATTACTCTATACTACATTTCGACTATTACAATACGATTAAAAAAACCATATACGATTTAAAACGTGTTAGTTAGTCCATGACACATTTATCTTCACATTTATACCAATACCTTGAGAAAAATGCTTGATAATAACAACTAAATTTACCATTCCATTCCATAAAATATTTATCTGTTTTACTGTTTCTATAGAAGAGAAATGTTGTAGGAATAATTAAGAGGCTTCGTATTTTTCAGGATAGAGAATAATGAAAAAGCCCAGAGTTCATTCAGAGAGAGCCTTCCGCAAATTCTGGCCGTAAGCATTAAAAATGTCCTGCTTCTTATTCATGGAATGAGTCTAGGATTCACGACCATTCTTATTCCGGGAGTGTCCGGAAACGATATAAATGAGCCAATTCTACTCGGTCAGGAAGAGATATCGTGGATAGGTAGAGTATTGTTTTAAAAGATTCTACAATTCCAAAAAAGCTACCAGCATTTCGTTCCAATCCATTTGATTTGACACTTGCGATTCTACAATTTTACGCGCATCGGAATGTTCTATAAGCTATAAATTTTATTTTGTATTCTAGGCTCGATAAACCTCATATTCGTTCCGCTTGGGTGCGTTTTCTCCGGCACTCTCACGCAAATCGTCGGAAGAAAAAAAGCGATGCAATTTGTTAACATTCCATTTTTAACAGCTTGGTTGCTGTTCTATTTCTCCACCGCATCTTGGCATATCTTCCTGGCAGCTTCACTGTTGGGCTGGAGTGGAGGATTACTGGAAGCTCCAGTAAGTATAGCAAATAATACTAAGTATCTATAGCGCTTTATGTTTTAATTTCTTCCAGGTTTTAACATACGTAGCAGAAATAACCCAACCGCACCTGAGAGGTATTCTATCATCCACCAGCACAATGTCGGTAACTCTAGGAATGCTGAGCCAGTTTATATTGGGGGCAGCTTTGGACTGGCGAACAGTCACCTTGGTGAATTGTGTCCTACCGTTAATTTCGTTCTGTTTGCTGATGCTGATACCGGAAACTCCGGTTTGGCTGCTGACTAAGAACAGACACGAGGAGGCCAAGAAGAGCATCGCGTGGCTGCGAGGCTGGACCTCAGTGGAGAACATACTAGAGGAATACCAGGAGCTTTACGCTCAAATCAAAGTGCGGGAGGAGGTGGATAACTCTTTCAGGGGAATTCTGAAGAACAAGGTCAAAAACATAAAGCTCTTTGGACAAAAGAACTTCTTATGGCCTTGCTTGCTGGTCTCATTCGCTTTCTTCCTAGGCCACTTCAACGGGTACTCTCCATTCCAGGTGTACGCCATAAAGATTTTCCAAGCTCTGCACGCTCCTTTGAACGAGTATTACTCAACTATAATAGTAGGAGTCGTGCAGTTGCTCGGAACATCTATATCGGTGGGTTTAATACACGTGTTTGGTAAAAGAATACTTAATTTTATATCGTTGTTTGGATCCGGGGTGTGTGTCTTAATAGTCGCGACGTACTCTTATGTTTACAACATTACCGATTTTGAAGATACGAGCAATTCTATTACCAACGCGACGTTGACGGGTCCATTGGACTCGGAGCCTCATACGTGGATCCCCGTAGTGTTTCTGACGCTGTTTGGGTTCTTGTCCTACGTGGGTATCAAGATCCTGCCGTGGGTTCTTATCGGGGAAATATTCGCGGTGGAAATCAGGGCAACAGCCTCTGGAGTGTCAGCTGCGATTGGTTACTTGTTCGGTTTTACTGCGAATAAAACTTTCCTGCATATGGTCAGTAGTTTTACGCTGCCGGTGGTGTTTTGGGTTTACGGCGCTGTCGGGGTCATTGGTACTGTGGTTTTGTATTTCGTCCTGCCGGAGACGGAGGGGAAAAGCTTGTACGAGATTTCTGAGCACTTCGCAGGACGCGGGAAGTTAAAAAACAGCGTAAGAAAGGGCAATAAGCAGCAGTATGGGTGCAGTAACAGCGCTTTTGAGCACGATGAGAAGGACGATAAATTCGAAAGCAGGCTATAAATGTTTGGACTAGTACCAATAAAATAATTTACTTAAATGTACGAAGATTAAATGTCTGATTGTGATAGTACCATAAAAGTTTTGTTTAATTTAAAAAAGTCGAATAAAGAGCAATTTTTAATTGTTGTTGTTTATGTTCGGGTTTAATAACAATTTCGAAAAATTGCTGTGTGATAAAAATTATTTGTCTAGACTAAAAAACCGTATCAATATTTAGAAAGAATGTCTGCAAAAAATATGATTAAATTGTTAGGTCCACCTAATATTAAAAAATATATTGCCTTTGTGATAACCCAAGTACGAGTATAATTCGCAAGAGTAATCTGTATAAACAAATTAGATAAAATATAGTGATACAAAAAACAAAAAACAAGGAAATAAGATAAATAGAGCAATAAAAGAAAGAGTTGATTAGAGGCGCTAAAAAAACAATCTTTTTCAAGATGATTTTATTTAAATTTTTAACAAAATAATATATGTAAGAAGAATTTCACAATCGTTCAACAAGTATAGTTTTCAATTTTAATATTAAATATATGTTTCCTTTGTAATGAAACCAACTTTTTTTTATATTCATCTAAATAACAACGACAAATTTAGCTTTTTCAACTTTAACAATTTCGCAGCCTGCCCCAATTCAACAATTTCAACAACAGTATTTATACTTTCGTTTCAAATTATAATATCAATGATTGTGAAACCTTTTTCTTCATAATATCATTGAAATAATATACACTCAGAGTATCAAAACGTAATATTTGAACGCGGCTATTACTGCCTCATTGTCCTGTGAAACTAATTTTTCACTACCTAGTATAATAATACAGCCTTTCAGTGTCTTATGCACCAAAATTTGTCTAGATTCATTTCGCTGTAAAGTAAAAAAATTAAAACAAATAAAAATATGTAAATCAGCGAAAAACTAATACTTTGGTTGCATTTAAATTGTATTGCCTCTGTACATTTCGCGATAAAATACATTAATACAAATATAATGTCGTCAGTCAATGGAATATTTTTTATACATACATAAGTCTAATGACTAACTTCTTTCTACGAGGCATTGTCACAAAGAGCCTTCAGGGAACACCTGATATACTTTCTTATTTTCATTAATAGTTTCAACAAATTGAAACGACTATAAAAGTGGAAAATTCTTTAAATACTTGCGGGCACAATACGCTAATTAAAGACCAAAGCAAATGGAAAAGCTGCAACACATAACAATTCACGAAAAACCAATAAAATGATCCACTTTTAAAGTTCATACAGGCCTTTGCAACACTCATTATTCATTATTATCCACAAAAATACAATTTTTACTTATTTTTCAAATATTACATTTCCAAATACTCAACTTTTTTATTACAAAAACGCAATATCATTCAAACCTGCTAATCATAGAATCAGTCTTTTCAAAAAATAATTCGTATCATATTTCTCGTATCATAATATCCAAAAAAACTATTCATAAATCTTTACAAAAAATATATCAATCTTTCGAAACGAGGTAAAGTCCATGGGTATTACTTAAAGTCGAAAAAGCTAAATTAGTATCCATAAATTCGTACGTATGTCCATAATAATGGACGGACTTTACATTATTTATCGCAGATTGAATTTTGGTAACCAAATAATCGATATGTTCAACAATCAAAGCGTCGGGTTTTATTTGCTCTACCCCCTTTTCAACCATTAAAGACATCAAATGTCTAATACCTTTCACAGTACAAATAAACTCCTGAGTAATCGAATTTCCTTTAAAATTATTAGTATTATTACAATCAGGAGGTTCGTCTATTTTTCTAACATATCCCTCAACATTTCTTCTTTTCTCTTTATCGCTTTTTTCGCTATTTTCTTTATTACTAGTATCGTAAGCTTTGCATTTCGTAGGGATATCTTCATTCGAGGTGCTTCGTACATCTAATAATCTCTTCTTTTCTTCATCCGACGAGGCCCCTTCTTTACCATAATTGACTAAATTAATATCACAGTTCATTTCTCGAAGGGCCCCTTTCACATCGTAAGCCTCAGTCTTGGAATGTTTCGAGTCCTTGTTGCTCGCGCCCGAGCAATTAGTCCTTCTGAAGGCCTCGCAAAAATCCTCGAACGGCGAAGCACACCCGTCCGAGGTTTTAGCAAAAATATCATTCTTCGGCGCTTTCATTTTCTCCCTGCTCGATTTCTTCTTGCTTTTCGGTTTCTTCGGTTCCTCCAACGCAACGTTGCCAGATTTAACTAGTACTCGTGACTGTTGAAATGTCATTGTCGTTAAAACGTCAAGTAGATCCGACCAATCGGACGTGAGGTATTCCTGCGGGTGTACGAAGTCGTATTCGAAGAATTTCAGGAAGGATCTGATGACGTTTAGTAGTTCGATACACCCTTCAGAGGATTCCGATAAAAGTCCTGCAATACAAAAAATTGTAGTTTGTATTAAATTACGCGTAGAAGTATAAAACATACCGCTCTCTTTGACTTCCAAGTACTTAACGAATATTTGCTCGGTAAATATATGCGCCCTTCTCTGCACGTTGTCCTTCGACAGGAAGAAATCCGAGAGCATTTTGAACTCCGGAGCGACGTTCAACACTACAAACATGTCTCTCCAACTGGCTACGAAACCTCTCGTATTGTCCACGTGAGTTTTGAACAATACATCTCCGGCTCGAAGCAGATCTTGCAAACTGATAATCAAGAACTGTACATCGTAAATGTGGATAATTTCTGTTATCGGTTCCACCGAGTACGTGATCACATCTAGGTGATTGTTAATATCTATATTCTAAAAATACAATGCATTAATATGCAGTAGGCTTGTTAAAAGTAATGGCAGCTGTCAATAAGTAACCATAGCAACTTTGTTAACGGAAGAATGTGATTGGTTTATTTTCGAAATGACAATTGTCCGTAGGTATCCGTGATTGATAAATTTCTAATTGGCAGCTGTCATTATGTAACTACAGTATTCAACTGTCAATAAATGACAGTTGGGTATGAAATTCATTTGAATAAAGCTTACTGTGATAAGATGGCTGAGGATATTTTTGAACAGTTCGAAAGGGGGCGAAACGGTGGCTATCACGTGTAAATTCAATTTCCACAGGTCGTTGATGTAAGCCTTTACGCACTCGGCGAGGATGCGGCTTTGGTCTACGTGCTGGTAGGTGAGAAGGCCCCCGATGGGCTGGAAGACGTCGTCTGCAATAAATCTGATACAAAAAAGAATAACGTGAGTGGGAGCTTCGGAGTTCCTCGGATGCGCCGGATTTACTTTGTGCAGTTCGTAAGCATTCATACTGAGCAAAACGTTTCTTTCAGAGGGCATAAGCATTAATATCTGATCGGTCAGTATTGAATAAGCCGAGGAATGTATTAAATACGGTCTATGTCTATCTTCTAAAATATAAATGAAAAGTGTAAAAATTAAATTCGTAACTTTTAATCAAAATGCACATTACAAGAATAAGAGGGGGATATATTGGCATAATGCCGACTAGTTATAGGGTAAAGAAACATACATGCAATAAATGTTAAATTAATTATAAAGGTAGGTTAAAAAGAGAATAAGTATTCAAGAAAACAAAAAATAAAGCTGGTAAAATTAATCTCACCGTTTATTTCTTCCTTGTTAGAAGTTTCTAAATCTCTGTCGGATTCTTTTTGCTTTTTCATCTCTGGTTTTTCTTGCTTTTCCATTTTATTTTATTGAACAAAAATTGTGTCGCAAAATTTTTAAAGTAAAATAAATTTTATAAAAAGATAGGTGAAGGTAGGCTATTTACGTGGTCATTTTGCGTATAAAATAATTCAGTGCCCGACAAACTACTATTTTATCACGAAAACCGAGAGAAAAAAAACATAATTGTTTCTTAGGTTAAAAATTTAAATGGACATCGAATTTTGACATTACAATTTTTTTAGAAGAATTAACCGAATACTTACTTATGATTAGGCCACAATATCAACAAAGAAAGAAGAAAATTCTATATTTGGTGTCAATTTAAAAATGAATGAAAATATAAATCTTGAGACACAAATGATCTACTACAAAAAAATGAAAAATTGTTTTATTTTGCAAATAAAAATCTTACACCAATTAGAAAAAATAAATCCGTAATGCAATCAACTTATGCTCCAATAGCTTCCTCTTTGCCATCGAAAGTAATTGGATCAAATAAAAATATATTATTTACGGGGACCTCTTTTTCAGAAACAGCTTTAATTACTTCTTGTGCAATAACACCACCTACTACTGAACAAACCGGAACGACTTCTTCACCAAAAACGAGTTCAAAAATATCTGCAGGGAGTTTCGTTTTCAATTCATCGACTTCGTATAATTGAAAGATATCAGCTTTAATTGTTTCGAGCGTTTTCAAATCGCCTTCTTTCGATTCAATCGCAGGATTCCTGTTATTTTTATTTCTGAATTCCATCAAAGCTGCAAAAAAATCGAAATGTTTATGTTCGTTAAATTAGCTGAGATATCATGTATATTTAAAGATTCAAACACTACCTAGCATAATGTAAAACAACTCGTTTCTTCTTTTAGACTTTTTAATACTATCTGCACTTTGCTTGGTGTTGGGTAATATGAGGACTTTTTTGAGTTCTGGATAGTTAATGACTCCTTGAACTTTAATAGTTGTTTTTTCATGGTCCTTCTCTCCGTGAGTCCTCTTCTTACCAGCTAGCTTGATTTGATCTCTAAAAATAATGCAATAAAATTTTACCTTCCCTTGTAATGTGCTAAAATTTAGTTTACTAACTCATGATAATTGTGGTCTAGGAAATCTGCGACAGAGAAGCCGAAAGTTCCGAATACATCTCCGTAGATCAATTTCACGTTACTAGATCTGCACACTTTGTCGATTTTCAACAGTAAATCGGTTTTAATGCAAGTAGCTACGATTATCGTGAAGTTCTTAAAGTAACTGGAATCCTTCGAGGATGGAGGCTGTTTGTCAACTTTTATCTTTACTAAAGGATTCAAAGCTTGGGCTTTTATCAAGACTTCATCTGCAATCTGAATAACTAAAATTATTTCTGTAAGCTTGAAATGTCTTACAGCTACATACTGGATTTCCCACACTTCCTTTGTTGAGCAGAAAGTTTTTCTGTTGTTCTTCTTCGGTAACTGTTCCATCATCTAATATAGTTAAGGAATTGATTCCAGAGAGAAGTATATTCTTGGCGATTTCGGATCCCAAAGCACGAATATTAATCAGTAAAACATTAGCTGCTCGCAATCTAAAAGAATAATAACTATTATAATGTGGTAAAAAATGAGGTTAAGATACTTGCTTTTCTTGAGACTCTATTCCCCACAAACGGATTTGCCTGTCGTACAATTCCGCTTCCACAGCTGACAACTGTTTTTCCGCCATTTTTTAATTATTTGCTACCCGATAAAATGTAAATTAATAATGATTTCACCCTAAAATGTTGTTAACAAATCCCAAACAAGCCGGGAACCGGGTAAACAATTATTTATTTGACAACTTTGACATTTGACAGTGACATACGAATACGATTGAGTACGATCAGTAATAAAATCGTACGTAAATGGGAAAATATACACCGTGCTTCATTCGCCATTGCAACATGGGCATTTCTATGAGTTGAACCAAAAAAGATTATTAAAATAACAGTTGTCAGAGTGAAAAGTTGCAAATACATAATATCACTCTTTCTTTTTCCTTTATAAGTGTCTAATTGAAGTTGTCTTTGTTACACCCATTGCCTATGTTGCAATGAAAAATGGAGCAACCTGTATAATTTATGAAAAATGTATTATGCTGTTTATGCATTGACATAATAAAAAAATAAATTTAGTAGACATGTCTATGATATTTGCTATTCAGGGAAGATTAATAGTAGTTCAATTAAACCCAGTATCTGGATTCTAGATTATTTCCAATCTAGTTTCTATAATTTATTTCATTTGGGAAAATTACATACATTAAATACAATATTTATGTGAACTTTTTCACTTCAATAATCGTGTTCTAAAACCCAATTACTCGACTACGTGATTTTGCGATATTTAAAGCAATTCAACGCGAATAAAATACATTTCCGAATAAATTAATTTTCCTAGTTATTTTCAAGGAACTGTATTGGTTCAATCCAGTCCTGGATCATGATCGTAAATTTGTACGTATTCTATTGACCAAAAATTGACCAATATCAACAGCTCTATCGACGTCACAATTTAAAAATATCTTTACGTAACGAAACGACGCTGACGCTCGGCGTCTTGACGGGGGTCATTTAGTCAAAGTTTTGGCGATGCTACGCGAAAAGTAATTAGTTTTCGTCTTTTTTCTAGTTTTATCGCATGCGAAACTTTCAAAATTCGACAGGTACTCGTGCGAATAGTTTCGTTCGTTTAATTTTTCGGTTCGTTCATCTCCATTTGTGCTTGTTTCATCTCTCATTGATTCGAGTTTAGATCAAACATCTTGTAGAGCAACAAGTGGTAAATACTTAAAAAGTAGGTTTTGTTTATTATTGGGTTATTGTTTAAACAATTTAATAACTCGCAATTAAGTACCTGTAGGTATAGATACTATTATTAGTTGTAAGACTGTAATAGACGCTCTCTATTAGTGTATTTACTAAATTTACTGCTCACACTTCTAATAAATACAAAAATTACCATTATTTTTTATTATAACAAAAATTATATAATATACTATATCAGTTACATAATAGAAAATTGTAATTTTTTAAGTCTATAGCTATTTATCATATTTGATAGTGTGCCAAATTTAAAACAACAGTTTAATCTTCCTGTGGAGTGGAAATCTCCTTGATGGTCAATGATCTGATAGAGGCTATTTAAAATTTAGTTACAGTTACAAAAAATGTTTTTATCACGTTAGTTACTGATATTATAATATGGACTTTGTACTTTCTGCTGCTTGGCCATTGTTTATTCAATTTAAAATATTATCAAAAAATGAATAACTTGATTTTTTTATGTATGTAGGTACGATTAATAAAATCGTAGACGTAATTTAATTTTAATTGTGCTTTCCTCGTTTTTCTAATTAAAATGAGGAAATGCAAAATATATACAGTTGATTAAAATTAGGTATAATCCAAAAAATTACAGGGTGGCCAAAATAAAAATGATACTCATCCAGTTTGTTTTGTTTTATCTTATCCTCCTTTTACTTCTGAAAACTTAGCATCTTCACCTTGTATCATTATACCAATCTTCAAACCTATAGATATTTTTAATTTATTTATTAACAGTTCAACAAAAAATTCTCATCCTTTCTAGCTTTATCACACCCATCAAGAAATTCGAAGCCGATAAGGAAAGTTCGTTTTTCGATTCCTCCGACTATGGATCATGATGAAGATGAAGGAGTCGGATTCATCAGGCCCAGTCATTATCTCAAAAGCCCCACGGTAGCGGAACAGCAAGCAATGTCGCTTCTTTCAGTGCCTAAAGGAATGACGAGGGAGGGAAGCATTTCATCTAATGTCAGCGATATGGATATTCCCATTTACTCCTCAGAGAATTTAACCACTTCCCTGCGAAGAGAACCCAATGGGGTAAGTACATCCATTTAGAGATCAGTTTACAATTTATAATGTAAAACAAATTAGAGAAAGTTGCTTTGTTCTTATAATATTTATTAACCAGTACATTACTTATGCAGTAAAACGTTTTTAGTACTTAGTACAATATTATTTATGGCTTATAATTATGTCTGATGTATATACGTTTACCTATAATATAAACATAAATTAGTAAAGGGGAATTTCATATATGAGGAGTTAATTATTTTTTATATTTTTCTATTTGCATTACAATACACGTACGATACTTATTTTAATATAAATAATTCAAAAATTATCCTTAACTGCTGTATAAATAAATGAATTACCTTTTAGGGCAACATAAAAATATCAGAAATTGGTTGATTAATTTGGACTTTGCACTTTAAGTATCTACTAATTACCAAAATTTTAATTCAAGGCAATTAAAAAGTGGATAATAAAAAATAGAAAATTAAAATAAAATCAGCAGTAGGTATCCAGGAGTTTTTTTTTTCGACTAAATAATAACCAAATTATATTTCGCATTTAATGCATACTTAATTGCGTCAGTAGACGAATAATTACATTTTAATTATCATCCTATTAATGTATTGAACTTACGATAAGATAAACTAAAGTATGCTAAATACATACACACATATGTTCAGTCTTAAAACTTATAATGTTTAAGTACATGTAGGTATAGTCGCTAAATTTTGATAACAATTGCATAATAATACATATACCTAAGTATTCAAGTTGAATGAAGAAGATCTCAATGTGCTCAGAATCTCAGTGTGACACGGTCACTTGAATATTAATAAAGTTGAAGGCCTCAATTTGTTTGTTTAAAAAATAATAGTTAATATATTGATGCGTTCGTGCAATGCAATTGCGAAATGTATTTCATATTGGTAATTCGCATGTAAAACATTTCAATAATTTGTTCTTGGTATTCAATCAATATTTATAATAGGAGGCTCGTTCATCAGCGCAATTATTTCAATTGGTTGTTGGCAGGAGGTGCGTCACGTCATTGATAATTTTAATAACCTCATTCAGCAGTTTTAAATTTTAAACATATGTAAATGTTGTTTATAGACATAGATTTAGCGGTTTCTGATTGTGATACAAACAAATTACACGTATCCGATTTAATTTAGCAATCATCACACATTTATAAAACGGCGGACGATTTTTAAACATATTTTTGTTTTGTCTATTGCTTTTAGCGCTTTAAGGCATAATATTTGATACCAGCAAAATTTCTAGGTCGTGCAGGAAATTATAAATTTATTCACGAAAAAACCCAAATACCTCCAACATTTGCATCAGAACCGTTTGTTAGATTTAAAACAGTTTAATTGTTGGTATATATCTGTTTCAAATTATAATCTGAGACAATTGGCAAATAATCAAACAATTAAAATCGCGCATTGTAGGCAAGTTAGCTTGATTAAATCCAATTGGTTGGCACCAAAGGCTTGTCAGGGCGTCGCCTTCTGTTTATCTACGTACTTGAAGTTTTTGGAAAAATATTTGCGTCATTTCAATTCACTCGTGATTTTGCAATATGGCCGGTATGACTCATTGCAAATACTATTATAGGTTAGTGCAAACAGCTTCTCATCAAATATGTACAGGAGAATCTAATCGACAAAGTACACTAACATTTGTATCCAGATAGTAACTTGCTTATGTAACATTGCCTTTTATCTACGATGTATGCACTTACATACCTACAGTTTCTTTTTTTAGTATTTTTTAAAAACTGTTACAATGTCGTAAGGATTGCGCAACTTCTAAGATACAAAACGCTGTATGTAGCTTGCCAATTTTTTTATTTTAAAAATAACTGTTAAAAGTACTGTTTCTGCACAAATTGAAATATTTGCCTCAGAATGCTGGAAATAAATAGGCACTATAGTTACCCTAATTTTATTTGGATGCCAATATTTAAGAGTTGATGGTAATCCCAATTTTGATAAAGTAGATCTACTCTAGATATCTAACGAGAATTTGTTATTTTTCTGATTTTTTCATCCAATCTCTATTACCTAGTATATAGTTTATACTTTCCCAAACTTTGGAAACCTTAATCTTGCCAAATTAGCATTATAAGCATTATAGTTTTTCTGATTCCTTACCTTTCCAATATTTAAAAACCCAAGGTATCCTTCTCTAACATGTTTCTAGATTTCCTGTTCCCCAAAAAACATGTATAAGGTTTTAGGGAACTAGAATTTGGTCAAAATTGTTACTTTAATCAATCTGTTTGTTTAGCGTTATTGTTTATAATGATATTGAAAGGCAACATTATTTTTTGTTGTATTTACATACAACACAAACACACACTAATAAAGATACTATTGTTAAGAAAATGCAGACTTGTAAAAACCAAGATATCCATTTGGCAAGTACTTGGTACGTGCCAAGTTCGACGTAGGTCCCCGTGCACATTACCTACGGTTGTGTTGTAATGTTTCGCAAGAGCACAATCGCCGACACACTTAAAAATAGCGGCTGCGAAAGATGAAAGGTCTTTGGAAACATGCATGAATGCCGCCAACATTGCCCACAGTCTGGGCACACACCCGTTTTACCGACCAATGGCGGAGCCGGCAGCCGGCTGGTCACATGCCTGCAATTATCGATCTTAAAATAACCTAACCCGTTTTTAAATAACCTTGACTTTTAAGTTCGGTTTCACTGGCGAATTCGCAAGGGTGCGACCGGTCAGGACATGTTGTTAGACGCATTCTTTTCCGTCGAATATTTCCAGTTTCATCGATTTTGAAATGCATATTATTTATGTGTATATTATCGAACATGAGCGTCCGGTTTGGTTTCGTCGGATAATCTTTGTGGCTTTCCATGCGGTAAAAATAGATGGAAATTTGCAGTCATGGACTTGATCCCAAAATAAGCAATGTTTTGATGAATTCGGTATAATGTAATGAATAAAATCCCAATAATTATCATATATCCATCATAGATAAATATGAGACGAACTATAACTAATTTGTTTAATTTGTTTAATTACTGATTAGGGAATTACTAATTGATGCAATGGTAACCGAGTTACATCTACAATTTCGTTAGTGATTGTCCAATCCAGCAATTTTTTAAATTATTTTTCAATTGACTGAATAACAATTATTGCAATAATAATTGTATACGTATTTTTTCACTGAATGTTGGTTGAATCGAAGGTTATTTAAATAAATGGTAGCAATTTGTTGTTTTTTAAAAATATCGTTTTATCTTTTACTGTAGCTTTTGCAAACAGTTTCGATTTCTTAATATTTACTCTATAGGTATATGTATTTATTTAAAATGGCATTTGCTTGAATAAATATGAAAAATACATATATTTTAAGCTGGAAATTTGGCGGCGAAGGAATATTTTTCATGATACTGAATGAATTAGATTTTTTATGCCTAGGTGTTTATTACTGTTATTACGAAAATATTTCGTATTTTTGTATTACGTAATTTTAAATATAAATTAATAGCAAGTAAAAATTTCACCTACATATTGAAAATTTTGTAAGCATAAACAATACGCCAATTATTTTTATTTAATAAATTAGTTGTAATCAAATATGTATTATGAAATCAGGGGTACCTACCTATGTAGTAACACAAACCTGCTATCAAATTATAAATAATAGTTAAACAACAATTATAAATTCAGTAGATAAACTTTTATTATTACCCATTGATATTTGACTAATAAAGTAAATAAACTTCACAGTTATTTAAACATGCAAGTCTAATTAGGACTACCATAATAACAAACAGATGAACAGTTGCAGCGCTTATAATAAATACAATTTATCACTATTATTTTTATTTTCTAATCCATGTATTAAATAAATTGATTTTCCCCTCTGGATTATCCTCCCCTGGAAATGTGAAATAAACAGGTGGGCAGATCTCGACGCATGTCAAGTAAGCTTTAGGTCCCAAACAGTCTGAAGGCAATACAAACGATTCAGTTTTCCAGATTTCCCGAAGTGGCGCATGAAATTTTATTATTTCTATAAATTAACCACTGCGAAATTTAAGTGAATTACTAATAGTAGGTACGTGTTAATTCCCGTTTAATTGGCTTAACTTCCGTTTTGTAGTTTATTTCACGGTTTATAGATCGCATGAAAAATTCTGTGTAAATTGTGTCATGTGGTTTCGTAATTTTACTGGAGTTCAATGTAGGTTAGGTTGATGTAGATATTTATGTGAGGGGAAATCATTTTAAGTAATAATTTTATGGATTTGCAATTGATTAATCAATTTTGAAGTGGGTATATATCATTAATAGATAATAATTCTAAGACATACATGTGTTGAAATTCTATTGAATTTTTTAATTAGGTACCTACCTAAGTAATGAGAATATTATCAATTAGGTGTACCTATATATTTGCTATATTAAAAAAATGAACTTCATTTAATTAAGTATTGATATTGATTCTTCTATAATGATGCAATATGGTGAATAGGTATGCATCTATATAAATGCGTACTTTATTTACAATTAATGATCTATGTCAACTAAATAAACCATAAATAATGAATAAAATAACGAATAAAATAACCTACGAATAGACCAATTTTATTGAACCACAACAATCGTTAAATAAGTTGTTTCTTTTCTTAGAATGTCTAAAAGTAAATTTATGAGGTAGATCATTTATACATACCTGGAATATTTCCAAAAACGCATCTGAATGGTCAAACAAAAATATCTCATAAATATTACGTAGTTTCCTACATCCTACTCAACTATATGCAGGAATAACATTATTAGAATGACCATCATTCCAATCGATTAATACCGATATAAATCATCCCAATGATAAAATTAATATTTCTATTATTTTGTTGGTAGTTAATTTTTTAAATTTAGTTTCTTAAAAGTCAATTATGTTAGGTACTGATACATCATTTAAAAATGACAATAAAACAATTTTACATTCGAAACCTAATGATTTTGGCAAATTCAAAATATTGTCGCCAAAATAACAAAATTTGCACTTTTCCGAATAAAATTACCATTTTTTTCCTAAATATTTGCGCATAAGCTAAACAGTAGGAATTAAACAATTGTTCGTTTTCCATTCCAGACGATTTTTTTTCAGGCGCCAAATGATTGTTGATAAATTAAAACGATCGATCAATTAACTATAACAATACGGAATATCCCGTTCAACTTGTACATCAAAGTAATTCTCGGTTTGTGTCACGAATGGAATTTTTAACAACAATAGGATAAAAGATATTTATGTAGTTTTACGCATCCGGATAATAAAAAACATTAATAGACTATTCATCATCTATTTAAACTCTCAATCTATAATAATGTAATGTTCAAGATGCGATTATAAACTGATCTTTATAGCATATGCAAGAAATTTTCCATGACTTTTTTTAATAATTAAACAGATGCTATATCGTTTTAGGAACTGATTTTCAAGTTAACCTCTACATAACATTTACATTTTATCGTCGAATCTAAATAGAATCACGCGGTCTTTCATTAATTTTCCATAAATTTCTTGTCAACTCATATTTGTTCGTACTTTCCCAAAAAAACCATTCGGTTAAATTTATGATGATCGAACATAAAAAATTCAAAATTTTGATACCTATATTGGTAAATAATAACACTTAAAGTACGTCAAAATAACGTAACGCTATATTTATTTGCGTAAATTTGCATTAACTCTCTATTGTTCAATTTAAATTGAACATTTTGCGACTGAAATTAAAAAACCAACCAGTTGAAATGGCCAAAATGAACGTGTAATTTTGATTTATTGTAAATAAACGATTTTAACAATTTTTTATTAGTAACAATTTATTACTTCAATATATTCAAGGATGCTCAAATTTATATTAATTTGTTATATCTAATTGGTTATACATTTCATATCAATTACTCGGACGAACTCAAATTATATAATTAATCTAGAAAGGCCTTATGATATTAATTATTTACATTTTTTAACGCAGCTGTAATTATGGATCCTGAGGTAAGAATTTAATTTATGCCGAAAATTGATTATCGATATTTTAATGAAAATTAGATTTTTCTATATTATTAACGTAGGTCTGTTAATTCATTGATTACTATTACCTACTATATGCAAGTATGTGAAAACAAATTTACGTTTCAATGAAACTGCATTATGTAGAAATAGTAATTGTTATTTCGAAATTCAGATTCATAAAATTCTATTGAATTAAGTACTACATTAATGTCGATGCGTGTTGTAAATCTTTACTATTTGCGAATTTTCAATCTTCATCTGGAAAAATTCCTATAAACTAATATATTTTTCAAAACAAATCAATCTAAATAGTGCATCTTGAATTGGATTAAATTCGTAATAAAAATCATTTGAAAATTACACTGTCACGTTCATGTTGTTGTGTCTGTGCAATTTCGACCAATCTACTTCAAATATGGAAAAATCTAATACTATTTTATTACTTGGGATTTATTTTCTTATTTTATTAACGCAAGCAATCTAAGGAACTTGAAGCTAAAAAGGAAAACGATCCTTCTCATGCTTCCTCGAGTAATTCAGATAGCATAAAATCTGATGTGGTAAGTGTTCTTGTTTGACTTCTTTTCCTCGGGCAAGTACTGCATTATGATGAAATACGAAAGTTTATTACAGTATACATAGAAGACTTGTTAAAAAAATATATCTTCTCGAGTTCGTTTAATATTTTGATTTTAGTATCTACTAGTTTTTACTAGACAAAATTAATTTTAAACACATCCTTTTAACCTCTTAAATATCCTAGATTGATCAGATAAATGCGTCAATACAAATACACATTGTTTGTTTACTGAGAAGTTAATAGGCAAATTGTTGATCTAAGATTCTAATGGAAATTTTGATTACAGTTAATACCTTACAAATATTATTTCCGTTGGTTTTCCTCGAATTTCATTCAAAAATTATCAATTGTTAGAACAATTCATTAAGTACACATAGTACCTCTTATAGTATAATCGTATTAATAGATAAATTAGGAGTGAAGTCCCAACTTCATGATAGAACCATAATAAACAAGTCAATAATTTGTACTGATGATAAGATTACTCCACCTGTAATAAAAATTATGAAACAACCAATCAATCCCATCCAACGCACTACATGCCCTACATTTTTCTATAGATATTATCTAAAAACCCTCCCATATTGAGTAAACCTTGGCGCCCATCGATTAAGCGATACAATAAACAATTTCCTGAGTCATTACTACCCATTTATCAATAACTCATTGACTTGAATTGTACAATAAAGTTATCATTTTCATTTTTCGCCAACGAACTTATCGTTGGCGAAATTAAATCGGCGCGTGTGACGGGGGGAGGTGTGTCCCGCATAAACCGTTTATCAGAAAATAAAAGGAGGGCGGCTGGTTATGTTGTAAACAATTCTTTGCAATAAAATTATTACACATTACATTTATCTTAATATTCCAAACAAAACCATGACCAGGCTGATAAAAATATAATTGACTTGCCATCAAATAGAAGTAGATATCGTGTATAGAAATGTAAATAATGATTATATAAATGTTTCTCTAGGAATAATAAAACTATTAATTAAATATTATTGCATGCGAATTTATGTTTGAATATGAAAATGATTAGTTAAATATCACGTTGTAAGCGAAAACGATTAAATTAGGTAAGGATGATTTAAGATAATAAACTATCGGGCATCTTCTCCAGCTATTCCTTTCGGTCTACAGTAGTCTGTACCTACAAAAGAAGCATGAAAAACTAGAAATACTTTAATAATGATAAAGTTATAAACTGGAGATTTTCTGTCAGAGTAAAGGAACAATATTTCCAGTACCGGTAAATTTAATTGAAATTATTTTCAAGGAAAATCTGCGGTTCAATGAACCTTGTACAAATATAAAATACCCAGAGAGCCAAGAACACATATCAGCGGAAGACACAAAGAATCTTCTATGAGCATTTATTATACTCTTGTCAGCTATAGTCAGCTTTCATAAATCGCCTATTGTTGCTTATTCTGGCATTAATAATTTGCTATCGGCAAAACTAAAATGGCCAACGTCCTACATGCTTCATATTTTAGAACGTGAATCATACTATAAAATAGTCTAGACTCCATGCTCTTATTTTATAGCATGTCTCTCCCATATTGCTTTAGGAGAAATATTTTCTAACAACCATTTGTGCGTCCGTTGAATTTATATTATAAAAATTATTTTTGTTTGTATTCCAATTCTGTCTAAAACAACAATTTAATTTATAGCTACTTTTGTACTTGTAGTATAAACGATAGCAATTTAATTGAAAAATAAGATGTTATGTTGTTTCACTGACTGTAGAGATCTATGCGAATAAACGCAACATATACTTATTGTAAATGATAAGAATTTTTGCTACCTACTAAAAATTTAATTAACATTTTTCCAGACTATGACGTAAATATTAGCCTGATTGTTAACTTATATTAGAATTATGTATTTCGGAACATACAATACATACAATACATTCTTATCTGCTATTAAACCATAAAGTATCTAATAAAAGAGAGCGCCGAGTCACAAGACTAATAAAGTTTTAGGGATTAATTGAATAATCTTGAGCGGAATGTTATCTATGTTTTCTCATAGGAGTTTTCTCATAGGATTGAGGAAAATTTCCTCAAAATAAATAGAACTAAAATTTCTGTGTATACGAGTAGGATAAATGAATTCTTTGTGTTTAACTACATACATATTTCAACTAAGATAGGATTCAACTATAGATTGTATTCTCATATTTGGTTACCTAATTATTGCAGGTTAGGTTCGTTACAGATTTGCGTAAAAATAGCGTTAATTACGTCAAATACGTCAAATACCGTGCCTACGTCAATGTTATTTTTGTCTATAAGTATACTCTATAGGCATAACTATAGAACTAAATTGTTCATTTCCAGACTACATATCTGCATAAACTATTCGCAAATAAAACAATTTACGTTACAACAAATCCGTAAATAACTTCATTAAAAATTATTACGTAAATCATGACAAGCTGCAATTGATTTCAATAGCAATGGAAGAAAAAAAGAATCATCGGATCGTTTCATAGTTGTTTGTTCGTTTAAATACCCTTTTCCTAAATAAACATGCAAAAATGAATGTTAATGGGTTATTACGTACAAAATTTACTCTTTTTTGAATAATTTGGTCGGTTGCAGAATAAAAATTACAGCACAATGAGGTTTTGTTCACATTGCTGACTGAAAAATGTTTTTTTTTAACCTACAGTGCCTTCATAAAGTTTAAGAAATTATAAACTAAAATATATTAATTAAATTGATCGTTGATTTAAAGGATTTCATAAAAACCCGGTAGAACTAACAGGAAATATTTAAGTGCGTTGTTTAAGTATTCTATAATCATTCATTAATAAAATTAGATAATCAAACAATGCATTTAAAGTGATTGAAAAAATTCTTACATCTACCTGATCTACCACTTAATTGCAATAACTGTTATCAAATTGCAGCTTCTTTAATGCGTGCAAACATTATCAGACAATCAATTGAGCATCTTCTCGGTTCTTTCTCTACCCGTTTCTCTCTAACTGATGGTCAATAATCATTTTGTTTATCGCCTTAATGGAGTAGCAATTGAGTACACGTAACAAAGCGTAACTAAATTGATACTCATCATCCAATAAAGTAAGGAGGCCCCGGTTGATGCGAATCGTCCGCAATGGAAACTTTGAGTTTGGTTTTAGAGGAAATAATGGAAATGTTTGGTGCTAAAAGTTGGTAATAATGACATTTAACTTGCGCAAAAGTAGCGAAACGCAACATTAAACGGTTGAATAAACACTTTTGTAGTCTTCTAGAAATATTTTTTTGGTCCTTTTGTCAGTTGTGACCAGGAATGTGTAATATTTTCCTTCCTAGAACAGGCCCCCTTTCTTTTAATTTCTGGGAAGCAACGAACAGTTAATTCCAGCACTTAAAGGTGATATTCATCTAGGGAAATCAATATGAAGTAATAGAATACGACGCAAATAGGAATGGAGTAAATTGGGTTTATTTTTAAATATGCCAAGTGGGTCAATTTAAATAATTAATTCGAATTCTAAAAACAGGATGCAAATGCGCGGTTTTTCAATTTTGAAAATGAAAACTAATTTTCTATATACATTTTCCAGTAATTCTGTTAAATATTACGTTACAT
Source organism: Phyllotreta striolata (assembly GCA_918026865.1). Lineage (NCBI taxonomy): Eukaryota > Metazoa > Arthropoda > Insecta > Coleoptera > Chrysomelidae > Phyllotreta > Phyllotreta striolata. The sequence goes on from OU900095.1 coordinate 11,520,559, forward strand.
TACGAATTAATTCAGGTATAAAATGAAAAATGCAGGAAGGTATTCGATTACACGTATTTATTAAAAACTTTATTATAAATTGTATGTATGTCAATTTAAAATCGAATCTTGACTGGTGAAGTGACAGTGGTGAAAATGATAAAGGTCTCACGTTCAATATTTTTACGATAATTTTAAATTACTTTCGCTCCTTCTTAATTATGTCACTGTGCATATTTGCAATTTTTAATTCCTTAAACAATCGTATTTTGTTAGGTGCAGGTCACTGTACGTATATCGTCTGTTTGTGACGTTAATTTATCGTATACGAGTAGATATATGAAATTTGTTTAACGCCTTCAAAACAAAAAATATTTGTTATGTCCTTAATTTGTAAAGAGTAATTGGTTAAAAATAATCGGTGCATTTTAACAAATAATAATTATTTTTTGGTAATGACCGAACAATTATTTTTTAACCAAGTGTACGCTTAATAAAATACAACAGTACTTATTATAGATTGTATTGATTGGTCAAATTTGTTTAATTTTAAACATTTAGTATTCTTGTCCTTCGCTTTTATTTGCATTAAATAATATAATTTGCATACATTTTTTTTCAATTTTATACATGTGTGCTCTGCAGGAATATTGTGAAACAAAATGCAAATACGAGCTAAATGCATTTTCATTCTTCATATTCTAAATAATGGTGTCGTTTATATTGACCTTTCTTGTTTAAAAAGTGTTCTTGGAAAAATGAGTTTTCCCATAAAAGAACCGCGATCGTGCTAACGTCACACTGCCTGTCAATCGTCTACGCAGACTGTAGTTATCTTATCTATTGCGGGTTCATAAATAACTGACCGTTGTTATCAAATTATAATGTGGAAATGCCGCCGAGATTCCCGAAACTGATTGTGGGAATTTCTGATGTCGAATTCATATAAAAAAATATAATATTATTAAAATTAATGCATGCATATACCCACGTATGTAATATTCATGTTTTAAATGCAACAAGTTTTTTTTTCATTTTAATTTTCATACACTAAAAAATAGAACACTAATTAATAGTAACTTTTTTACTATTTAAAATAAAAGGTTAATTATAATTTTTCCTTGAACTTGGTATTTGGATAGCCACATAATTGAAACAAGTTCAAGCACACTCCAGTTTATACAGATTGGAGCAAGTTTCAAGTTAATTCTGACCATTGTTCAATCCTTTCCAGTAATACTTGTTTGGAACAGATTCTACCAATTATCTCTACTTCATGAACAGAATGTAAATAAAACATCTTATAATTAATTTCTCTTAACCAGGGTATTCCAGGAAACAAGAATTAATTGTATATAGGTAGCAAGTTACACAGAAACCTTGAATTAGCTCCATGGCCAAATAGGTTACGCTGATATTTTTAATCAAGTGTAATTATCGTTCGTCTAGAAACTGTAATAATAGCTATGCTATCGTAGAAGAAGATTTATTTTTTATATAATTATAAATTATCGAGTAAGTAGTACATCATCGGAAAACAATGAAGTATTACGTTTTGGGCAAATATATAGGCTGTGATTTTAAAATTACTTCCAAACGATGAAGGTGCTTTTGTGTATTAATACAAACATAATGGTACCATTTTTAGCACATACAACAAAAATTACCATTACAAATTAGAACTGATTTACAATACAATACAAAATTTAAATCAACAGCATAAATAATTGAAGCATCTTCGATTTTATAATCAGCAAGGTAAATCAAGGACCTCAATATCAAGTTAACTGTAAAATGTACTGTTTATTTTGATTCATGTGCGTTTGATTTGAAATTTTATAGTATTGTCCTAGGTGATGGGGTACTAGAAGAATAATTAAAACCCATACAGGATTTAGTGAAAAGCTTTTGGGAAATATAAAATCAGGATAGTTGAAATCCTAAACAAAACTATTAATTAGAGGTGCATATATTTGCTTATTCATGAGTTCATCTGCAATAAAATAAGCGTGTAAGTGCAAAAAATAATACAAAATGGAAGGTCATCTGAATATTACAAACGCTAATTAAGGAGCGTTTGAAAAAAAAATGAATTCCCCAAATTATGAATTTTCTACTACTTTGAAGAATACGAATAACATTTTTTTATAATCAATTATTGTTGCGATTTTATTATTATATACTTAAACTATCAGAAAATTCTAAACTCTAAGCATACCTAATTATTAAATTAATCACTTTTTTAGTCAATATAGCAATAAAAAATGTTGTAAAATCCGATAATTAGCCATTATTTTAATTCAAGTTTAATTTTGAGGACTTGCTAAATATCCAGCATAAAAATAAGATTAATCATCATCTACTTTAGCATTATTGTCGATTTTGTCTTTGCAGTGTTCGCAAAAACAGAAATATAGGCTTTTATTAAAATGGTTACGTGATGATCAACAGCAGCACTTAATTGTAGATGATCAATAATCAATATCTGCATTGTTTGCTTGCCAAAGTAGATTGTTCTACATCATTCGCGTTTAACGAGCCGTATTAATTGATCGTTTATAGCCTTATTTGTTGAAATTGAGTTTCCATTAATCACATAAAACGAACATAAAAAAAGCAGTAACCTGAACGCGATTATTAATGCGTACTTGATTGAATTATCAAGTACGCAGATTAATTTTTCAATTTGGTTTTGTTTTCAAGTTGTTAACTGTATTAGGGAGCTTTAAAATAAGGATAAAAGCTTAAGAGCCGCCCTGTATAATGTAGAACAAAGTCTATTACAGTGTCACCCGCCCTATACAATGTAAATATCATATCTAAATTAATGATTTTTGATCGATTGTTAAATGATTAATGACACGATTATAGGATCAACGATCATATTGTACATTTCTTGGTAAATTACATCAGTATTCTATAATTATTCACATTCTAAAGTGCAGTTTTAAATAAGTAAATAGACTTATATGTCAATAAATCATTCGTAATAAAGTTCATATTTTAATAGGGTATTTTACTGTTCAATAGTAATAATTTTAGGTAATTCTTAATTCCAGAAAAATGTTTTATCTATGTACATGTAGGTACTTTTATAATTTTATTTAATTATATCAATTTTATGTAAAATATGACAGGTATAGCTAGAGACGCCTCGCGCAGTGATTTTTTCGTGAACCACTTTATGTATCCCATTTATAGTTAAATATGCACGATTTTAAGCATATCTAAGTTACTTTAAATTTCTATTACTTTTTCTACATGCCATTTCCCTATCTATTTCGTCAAATTTGCTAATTAAATGTATCACTGTCGTATGACCGTGACAATGAGTTTTAATATTTAACACAAATTAAACGTTTTCGTTACCACTTAAATTGTAAGACGTAGAACGAATTGATGTATTCCAATATGAACTTGCTAATTCTTATATGACTGGAATCACTAATTTCCTTTTTCTTGTACCTTATTAATAGAGGAAATATTGGAGTTTCGATTATTTTAGTTAAGATTAATATTTAACGAGAGTTAACTCAATTTTTGCTGAAAGATGATTTGCATATTCAGTGCTGAGTCATGCGTTTAATGTGCATTAAAAATCTCCGAAAATTGCGCAATATTATGTAAAAAACGCTTCAAATCACATGGGTTTTTCGGCGATATGATGTAACACGCAAGTATAACTTTAAACGAATCAGACAGAATAGGATTAGACCCAATAAATTTCAATAAAAAAATATTCCACGGGTGGTCAATTACAAACGATTTCTCGCTTCTCTCACAATCAGCAATTTCCACGTTCGCAAGCGCAATGCACATTCCTCAAGAATGCAATTTTACTCTACACATGCGTCCGATTGCACAACTCTTATTGAAATTCGGCCGAAAACGAGATCATTAAACATGCAACATAGGCAAGAATTGCGAAAGCGTATGCGATAGGTAAGGTAAAAACCATTTCAAGCATTCCAGGTGTTCCGAAAACATGATAGAGCCCACCATTTGTAATAATTCCTTATCGAAATAAGACAGTTCCAAAACAACAAGTATATTGGCCGATTCGATGAGTATTTTGGACTTTTTCGCTGTTATTAATTCCCTCATTTCTCTCAGTAATTGGTTTTTCTACATAGATATCTTAATGAATATTTAAGTCTTTTATGAACTAGGTATGCACCATGCAAATAATTCTGGCTTATGAACTAGCTTTTTCTATGTACCAAGTAAATATTTCTGGTGTATGAACTAGCTTTTTCTATGTACCAAGTAAATATTTCTGGTGTATGAACTAGCTTCGTTTATCTACCAAGTAAATCTGGCAATGCAGTTAATCTTATTTACAATACCAATTTGAAGGAATGCCAATCAGAGCACGAATGCAGTACCTGCTGTAATTTACAAACAACAAAAAGGAGGCGCGTCGCTGTTTGGCAACGAACGCTTCGGGACCGCTGTGTGGCGGACTCTGCTCTGAAAAGCAACGAATTAACAAAATTATTACCCACGGACTTATCAGTCCCAAGTTCAACCGTCGTGTTCCGTACCTTGTCTCGCTGTCTACGTCACGCCGTTCTAGTAGAGCGCCGCACCGCAAGCCCCGGTTGCGCCTTTATTTCGGACCAATGGGAAGGCGTTCCTTTAACTGTAGTATAAAAACCGTCGGCGATGGTCCGACAAGCTCAAGTTACTCGCGAGGCACGGCAATTAGAATTTTGAACGCTCGTTCGGTTTTTAGAGGGAAATTTGATCGATTCCGATTCGAGGGTGTCGCGGTGATAGAGTTCTATCAGCTTAATCCTCTGATTAAAGGGTAATTTTTCGGGAGTTTGGTACGATGGGTAAAGGTGGAGATACGTTCATTTCCGACTCGAGTGCGCAACTTGAAACCGGCATCAAAAGAAAAACCGCTCCGTCGGCCGTAAGTGCGATTTTATGTATTTTTTACCTAATTTTAAGTCCGTTTTCTGCGTTATGGCTGAGTACTGAGTTTCCGCACGAAGCAGGCTAACGTTGTGACGTTGGCATATTTACCTGGTTATTGACTACACGGTATTTGATACGCGCGAATTTCCATTATTCCGAGTCAGTAAAAATTGCCGACCCCGGCTGTGACCGGTCGAAAAGCGAATTTGAATAATTCATTTTTAATGTGTAATGGTGCACAGTTATTTTCGATTAAAACTCTCTTTTTCGATTAAATTATGCAAGTGCTACATTATGGGACATACTTGTTTAGAAAGCATCAGAATTTTTGCAAATATTCAATAATTTCCCTCGATTAATACCCAAAGTGTACGGAGCAACCAACGTGTAATAATTTAAATTGTTTAATGTGTTTTGTACGTATACCCGGCTTCAACGTAACAGTAATAAAAATTTTAACGCGCCTATTAATGTTTTGAGCAGTAAAACAATTTCAAAAAGTTGTTGTTGATCCGCGTTTGAAATCCGCGGTTTCTTGGGCTGCGAGTGTTGGTTTTGAAAGAGAACCACTAGAAAACGAGTTTCTTTAATTTTATTCAAACACTTTTAATTGCAGCTCAATGTGCTTCCGCGTGGTGCACACCTTTATGTTCGCAACACACCCATGCATAATTCTTTTTTTAACCAATAGTTGTGTGCTCAGCTAAAAGTAATTTGCTGGTCATTCTCCGGGCTTGTTATTTTTCCGGGCTTGTTAAATAAAACAAATTTCGTTGCTATGCCTAGGTATATACTTACTTCCGTTAAAATTATCTGGTTATTATGAAAATTATTTGGAACTATAAACAGGAAGAATGGATAATAGAAGTAGAACAATTTGAATTTTTTATTTTTTTTATTCAAGTAATTAATGTATTTTATTTATTTAGGCTTTTACTGGTAAATTGGCCTTTGCTATTGCGGCGGCAGCGTTGGGTTCATCATTTCAACATGGTTACAACACAGGGGTGCTCAATAATCCTCAACAGGTAAGGCAAAAACTACTCAAAATAAATAATTTATTTATACTTTGAATTAAACCCGATTGAACCTTCTCATTTATTTTTTTTGTCTCAATACATAGGTGTAAAAATCATTTTATAGTTAATTCATCAATGGAACAAATATTTGATTCTGTTTAGCGAGATCCTGCAAATATAAAATGCAATTAGAACAATTAGAACAACATTTTAGTTAGCATAAATAACCATAAAATCTTTCCTAAATTAACATCGTCGTGTTATTTCTAGCCGTGATTCGTTGATTGTACAAGTCCCATTTTTTAATCAAATGATATTGCTATAATCTTTTCATCAAGTTGATACGAACGGAAATGTTCTCGTTGGGATTTTACTTACTTATAGAAACGTCAGAAAGATTAATTAAATTCATGAATTTAAACGGTTCAATTTCATATCCGAAAAAAGCCTACGCTTTCCAGCCTCCGCTTGCGATAAAACAAGAGGCCTTCGGCTTTTCGCTCCCGCTATATTTAGACATACTTAGACTTCGAATAAAGTCAACGACGGTTTTAGAACTAAAACAAATACCCTTCCACAACCGTTAATACGACAATATGTGAATTGTGAGGCTATTATTCCGGCTAATAATGCATAAAAAAGGGGCTATTATTCGTTTTCTGAAGACCTTGTTTCTTTAAAAACCTTGTTCAATAGAGGTTTTATGCATTATTATTGAAATCACATTGCAGAAAAAATATAATTAAACTTGCAGTCAATGCCAATACAAGTTTCTCACAAAAATAATAAGTCTTTGTATTCATTAAAGGTAATTGTTAAATATTATATTCACTCATTGCTGTAAACAGGGTGTTTTTGCCAATTATGATGCGTTAAATTTAGATAGTAATAGAGGAGGTTTAATTAGGAATTTTGTCGTTCATTCCCGCCTGTTGAGCAGGCAACCAATTAACCTGCGCTCCTGCCTACAGGTGGAGGATTTTGGATCATAGAAAATCATAATTTCTCTTTTTTCTTCGTTAGCCTCATAGAGTAAAACCGTGCATTTTCTTTTCAGGTTATTGAAAGTTGGATCAAAGGCAGTATGACGAATCGAACAGGAAAAATTCCGACTCAGGAAAATGTTACATTCGTATTCTCTTTGATGACCTCAGTGTTTTGCATAGGCGGAATGATTGGAGGAGCAACTACAGGTAAATTGATTTACAATCTTGAATATTGTTTCCATTAACTTCAAGAAGAAGCAGGTATTTTTGGGAGAAACAAAGTGAAGTTAACGCGTGATTGTCTTCTTTCAGGACTTGTTGCTGACAAATTCGGCCGAAAATTGGGCCTTCTACTCAACAACATACTGGTAATTCTCGCTGTTATCTGCGAAGCCTCGTCCAAAGCCCTGACTTCGTACGAGCTAATTATATTGGGTCGTTTCCTCATCGGCGTCAATTCCGGTCTGAACGCCGGCCTGGCGCCCATGTACTTAGCAGAAATATCGCCGATAAACCTTAGAGGAGCCGTCGGCACCGTGTACCAGCTCGTCATTACCATCTCCATCTTGGTCGCGCAAGTTCTCGGCTTGAAGAATATTTTAGGAACCGACGATTTGTGGATCACGCTGCTCGCCATGACGATCGTTCCGGCCATCTTCCAGTTGATAACTCTACCGTTCTGTCCCGAGTCGCCCAAGTTCATACTCTCGTCGAAGGGCAACGAAAACCAAGCCAGAAAGGCGCTGTCGTGGTTCCGAGGAACGATGGACGTCCACGAGGAAATGGACGTGATGAAAGCCGAATCCGAGGCGCTCAAACTGATACCCAAAACCACCGTTAGGGAACTCGTCACGAACAGCACCTTGAGAATACCTCTGATCATTTCTCTTACTGTGATGATCGCCCAACAATTGTCTGGAATCAACGCCGTCATGTTCTTTTCGAGCACCATCTTCGGTATGGCCGGTCTGACTGGCGACAGCCCCACGTACGCCACCTTGGCCATGGGCGGAATCAACGTGATGATGACCGTGGTGTCCTTGTTCCTCGTGGAAAGGGCCGGAAGAAAGACATTGCTGCTTGTTGGTTTTGGTGGAATGGCTGTTGATACTCTTCTACTTACCATTGGAATGCTCTTTGCTGTAAGTATCTACTCAACTTCTAGTACATCTATCCATGATCTACATGTACAGTTCGCTGCGCGAGCTCGATTTGTGAGTGCATTTAGTCATTTTCTGTGATTTGTTGCAGCATACCGGATCAACGGCCGGCATCTTCTGCGTTATCTTCGTTCTAATCTTCGTGGTGATGTTCGCTATCGGGCCTGGTTCCATCCCGTGGTTCTTGGTTTCGGAATTGTTCAACCAATCGGCGCGTCCCACTGCAACTTCGTTGGCTGTTTGCATTAACTGGACGGCGAATTTCATCGTCGGCTTGGCCTTCTTGCCGTTAAAGGTAAGCACGATTTTTTTGCTAACCTCGAGTTATAGCGAATTTTCGGTACTTAGCACATATTGTTCTATTATTTACTAACCTTGAGGTACTAGAAAGCGTACGGTATTTTTAATTTTGTTGAGTTAATTTCGGACGTGATTCGGATTGAATTAACAATTTCTTCCATTTAAAGTATATTATAAAAGTGCTAAATTAAATATGCATAGTTGTTAAATCCGCGATCAAGGTTGTGTAGTGGAATATAAAATTTATTGTAATGAATTTCTTATCTCTTACGTAGGCTTACACGGTTGTTAATAATTAATAATTTCGCTTGTTCAGTTAAATGAAACTTTTAAAATCATTTTTAAAATTTTTAAATTTAAATAAAATCATTTTTCATTTCAGGATTCAATCGGTTCGTACGTATTCTTAATATTCTTCGTTCTGCAAGTGGTTTTCTTCGTGTTCATCTACAAGAAAGTGCCGGAGACCAAGAACAAAACGTTGGAGGAAATCACGGCCATGTTCAGGCAGCAGTCCTACCAGTAAACTAACCAGTATAACCATGTACCTTGTATAACTTATATGCGTGTTGCATCGTGACTGATAGAACAGTATGTAAATACTTTTAATGCAAGAGGAAAAATAGGTGGGTCAATAGCAACGAACATTGCGATGGCGGCAACTGAAACGAGACAAAACCGAATCCATGACTTTTCTAATTTATGACAATAAATTTGAATTTATAGTTTGTAGATAACTTTTCGTTTCGGTTGTCCTCGACGGATTGATAAGACTGTTTAACCAAACGTGTAGAATATAAATTACTTAAATACAATTAAATCCTTAAAATTCTGAATCAGGATAATTAAACAAACTTCAATCTACTTAATTATTGAAGATTTCTGGGCTGCTTAATTTCGGGTTGGGGATATTTTGGATGAGCTGTTAGACAGTTGCTGTGTGGCTGTACCTATTTTGAACATTCAAATGGTGAACTCAATATTTTAGCTTCATGTTAGTTGAATTCGAAATTATTTATTTTTGATACTTGGTGTGAATAATGAGCTCCAGAAGAACTGGACAATCGAGTTCATAGCGAATCTCTCCAGTGATTCTAGTTTTGAATGACACTATTGTATTCTAATTGATTGGTTTTTGTGAAAAGACAATTAAGTTTTATAAGTGTATGCTGTTTGTTCCTAATTCAATTGAAATTTATTCGCGCAGTGTCATTAAGGAATTTGCGGTAATAGAAATGCTAGATTTTCGCAATCTGATCGAAATTTTTGCACAAAATGTATGAAGCAATAAATCGAATACTCCATTGAAGATTTCTATAGCCGCAAATTCCACGAAAGGAAAACGTTTTGTGATCATATCATTTTCATTGTAAATATTTTATTAATTTAGTTTTGTACAGATGTGTTTGTGTTTCATGTTATTTAAAATTGTTTTGTCCGTATATAGATTGGTGCAGTTTGTTGCACATATTGGAGCATCTGTTGTACAGATTCAGTGAAAGACATTAGTAGGTATTATTTATTTATTAATTGATGCATGTTTAGTTTTTTAGTTAAATTGTAAATAGTTTTTTTAGTATATTTTGGAGATATTATAACTAAATTATTTACCGTGCTGGCCGCAGTAAAATCGTCTCTTGTGTTGTATTATGACAATTTGTGAAATTTTTGTTGGATTTTTTGTACCTAAGCAATTGATTGGCTAGTCGAAATATTACAGTATTTTTCAAAGCGACCATAATTTCAAACCAAATTGCATTGCTCGCAAAAATACTTTAGTAAATTCAATAACAAGTGGCAAATAATACTTCTTGCTGTGTAGTCAACGTAGATTCGATGTAATTTAGAAAAAAAGTGACTGTATTTATTTAAATAAAAAACTTATATGATATTGAAAATGGGTATTTACTTATTCTTATCAGTTTATTCGTATCATTTTATCAAAACTACAAACATCACGGAAACCGTTTATTTCGATATATCATTCGATTAATTCGTCTATAAATGTGTAAAAATTCACCTAAAACCTACGAAAATTATAATACCGCAACACATAAAACTTCAATTACAATCGGATTGTCTCACAGTCGGATGATAAATGTTTGAAATAAATGGGACAATTACTCCACGAAACAAAATAGCAGATACCCTTGATAATTCGATTTGGTTCGTTTCTTCATTTGGTATGAACGATCAACCGCCAAAGACTTTGGAAATGACTAGTGCACAGAACACAGATTCTCGTTTTTTCACAAGAAGTCTTCAAACTCTTTGGATGTCGCTGTATGAACGTTCTAAAACAAAAAAAAAAACTCACTTAGTATAAAAATGATACCCAGTCAAAATAGCCCAAAAACAAAATCGCTCAAATACAAAATCACCCGAGGTAGAACTCTACAGCTATTTTGTCTTTGGGCTGTCCCATACCATGGGGTAAATGTAACATATTGTCAACATTTTAAAAAATATGTAAAATTGTTTTCTTCCTTTTTCAAAAAAACTTTTTAATACCTCGATTCTTTAGTTTAGGAAGTTGTGAATTTAATGTGGTATCAGCATTTCTACTAAGAGAAAAAATAAAGCCACATTTTAGGATTTAATTTGAACTATTCAAATTTTACAACCGATTTGCCCCAGTCTACCTTACCAGAATCAATGAGCTTTCTTCCTCAAGTAGACTATTGAAATCTTATTGGCGAAAGCTCTACATAATATGTTTGGTTATAAGCTTATAATTTCATCAGGCTTTTTCTGATTTTACTTTGAGAACATTTACACTAAGCTTACCTCTAAACTTGAAATATTTGGTATCGAAAATATTGCCGTTTTCGGTACTGGCGTTAGCAACACCATGGTGTACTGTAGTACCGCTCTCTCTTGAAGATCTAAAGGAGCCCATGGCCCTGTGGGAAGGTGGTTGAACGCAATAAACGTCGTCGCTCAGTCTATAAGAAGTCACTGAAGGCGTTCCTATGGTGCTATCATCGTACGTACTAATATCGATGTCAGTCAAAACTGTAAAAAAATAATTCACAATTTAATATTATCTAGATTGAATTTTAAAGTATAATAAAAAGCGAATGAATATAATACACTTTCAATTACTTTTAAACGTATTTCATTAATAAAAAGAAGTAATTAACCCCTTTTTAAGCTAATCAACGGAGTGAAACGAAGAAATGACTTCTGTCTGGTAGAAATTATTGACCCAATTTAATCGGCGCGTAGAGGTGCATATTTAGAGAAACTGGAGGTGCGCTTAATTGATAATTAAAAAAAATGAAAATTAATTAGAAAAATGTCTATTAAAACCTTATCAGATTCGAGATGCGGTTGCGCAATATTATTTTTCGTTAATCTTTATGGTTCGATTACCGAAAAGAAAGTAATACGGATTGTAATTAAAATGCACTACTTTCTAACTCACTTTGACGCCAAAGACGTGGTTTGTTTAATTTTTACAAGTTATTTTTTTACTAATTACATTTTAGTAATTGATTTGAAAATGTTTCATGATCCTAATTTTTATTCTCTAAAGTATTCTCTGTGTTTACCTCAGCATTTAACAGCTTGGTTAAATAACTAAGCCTGAAAATATAATTTGTATTCGTTTTTAAAGCATTAATTCGAAATTAAACGCTCTAATCTTATTTAGTAATGCTAAATTCTCCCAATTTGATATCTCCAAGATTGATACTCTCACTGTATATAATTATTATGCTCGATTATTTTTGCGCCCCCCATAGAGGCGCCACCACTGCCTAGTTTCAATGTTATTAACAATGCGAAGTAATTTTCTACAAATGATTCACGACATATTGTTTTCTGTTCCTCTTTCAGTTTACATGGTATCTCTTCGAAGGCTTCGCGATTATTGTTTCATTATGCATTGTGGTAGGCGTAATTAATGACAACAAATGCATTTACTACGGCCAGCTGGAGTTTTAATTTCGCCTCCTACAATTCGTGCACCTCATTTCCATACCGAATAATTTACATGTTTAACAGAAGTGTCTGTTAGAATGAGTAAATCGCTGTACTGGGTGGTTTAGATTATATTTGCACCCCTGTAACTCTGAGAAAATAAAATATTCTAAAGATACTACTTATTTAGCATCGTACTCAATTGCAGATAATTAGATAGGTTAACATGCAACAAATTAATTTTTGTCGCAATTAAGACAATTTGTAGGCAGATGTAACGTTCGATTAATTACACACCTAATTGCGTAATGCTTTAGCAAAATTATTGGTTGTAATTAATAAATTTCGAATTTGTTATCGATGTTTTCGAGCGTGTTTTGCTCTACTAATGCCGTTAATTACGGAATCGATTTAACTACAGGGTGTACTAGAAAAAGCGTTGAAAAACTTGTTTAAAAAAGGGATCAAGAAGCTCCATATACGTACGAGAAAGTCTATTATCCAATGTAGATCTCCAGTCTTCTTCGGCGTGAGGCCTTACTCGTTTTTTCACTGTTTCCTCTCTCGAATTAATGTTGTCAGTCACGAATTTATCCACATCTAAAATAAAATAATGATAGATTTTTCACGTCACTTAGGTATAGTTGAAAAATAAAACAACAGGGGGTTTCTCTTACATGAGTTCTGATGTGACGGTACCCAATCATCCAGAGAGGAAACATTGTTGTTATCTCGAGGCCTGTTGCTGTCGTTGTGCGAGTACCTCAGGGCTTTTCTTCGTTCCTTGCTCGTGTACATGCATTCTTCAAGGAGCTCGAACCAGTCTTCCAGACCCTCGGACGATCTGAGGTAAATTTTTCCATCCCTTCCCAGCGATAGGGCAACTGTAAAGAAACAACAACTTATCATATGCAAATATTTACATTATGAGTCAATTTTACGATTTCTTACGAGTTATCGTTATGACAATTTTCTCGACTCGTTTCTGTTATTTCCATTTATCGATTACTCGTAAAATTACGGTTGTTATCGATGTTTTGGGTTTACCAAACCCTTATTTATAATAAATCAAGACAGAAAGGAAAATTCCAGTTGTGTAGAAAAGTATTAATAGAATTTACCTGTGCTATAAGTCTTTTTGTTTTCCCATTCGATTTTTACGACGTCGATGAGTTTAATCTTGAACAAGAATTGCCCCATTTCTGATATTCGATCCGAGCCCGAAGCCCTTCGGAATACGTGCAAATAGTCCTTTGTGAGGATAAAATAACGCTCTTTCCATCGACTGAAGAGTCTATCTCTCTGTTGCCACATAAGGCCTCTCTTTATCACATGTGCCGACTCCTTGCCTAGATTGGGAAGAAGGGACTGCAACGAATAAAAGAAATATGCTTTATTATTTACGAATTTTTTACTAGTCACATTAAAAATAGTAATGGCTATTTCTGAATGCAATACTAAAATAGATTATTAAAAGTAATTAGTCCTAATGACACCGAATTTTCTTTCCTTTGTCGTTACTCATATTACTCATTTTCTACTTCTACTAACTCTTACAAGTACTAAAAAGCTTGTTAGATGAGGAAATATACGTAAATAAAGGTTCTTTGTTCCGTATCTGACCAGATGCAGGGTATTTCTCTGGTTAATCGATAAAACAAGAGTCAAAAGCCATAGTTTCCTTCCGGAAGAAGAGATATAATTTCATATCGATGCTAATTATAATTTACATGAGGTTATTATAATATTTACGTACGTTTATTTTAATTGCTCGGAGATTCAATTAAAGCAATAAAAATTTTGTTGTTTACATTACATTGACATTTAACTTTATAAATCACTAATTGATGGCATTGTGAACGGGTTCAACGTATTTGTATTCATTTTTTTAATATCTTATTGTTAAACCAATGATTTAATCGTCAAGAAGTATTTTTCTGAGTTACATCATTGATGAATCTTTAAGTTTACAAGGGACTGAAAACGCCATTTGGTATTGAATTTTAAAAATTCAACATCTAAAAGCAACGAATCTAGCAGGAATGTTTTACCAGGCATTTCGAGATATTTCACAAAATTAATAATGAATGACAGAAAATCAATAGAAGCAAGATCGAGGAACATATGTGGGTCATGCTCTATCGGTTTCCTGGATACTTGAAAATTTAATAAAAGAATTAACCAACGTTACAGATGAATAATATACAGGAAACGAAATATAGCAACCTAAACCACTCGCTTACTTCTTAATTACTCAATAAAAAATGCGCACAACAATTTCATACACCGCATTACTAATAAAATGTTAGTATAATTAAGTCAGGCTCGAATAATACAGATATGATTAAGCTGCATGAATTTGTGCATGCAGCTGCCTGCACTTAACCTCTTCACTAACAATGACAGACCTCTTTTAATAAAAAAATTACAACGCATCCCTACGTAAAACGAAACTAGAGGCTTCTCGTGTATTTTTTTTTATAATTTTAATACAGTCTGTATAAAATCGACTTGCGCAACCACGATCCTCGATTTGCGCATAAAACTCATTGCAAAGGCACTTTTAGGCGCATTATATGCGTATGTGTCATCTTGTGACGGAAATTGTTGCACGAGTCGAATGCTAATTTGTTGGTGAATTGTCCCCTTATGTGTCCATTTGCATTACCTCGATTTCCGTCGCGAATCGTGTGGTTAAATGTGAATTAGCAATTAATTATCGGTTTGCTGTCCCTGAAAGGTTTATTTCAAATATAGAAACTGGTCGTCAGGTTTTGGATTTGTAAATTTACCGGATTCCCTATATCATTAACATGGAGTTATTGCGTATTAACGTAAAAATAACGTTGCTACGTTAATTTGCTTGCTTCAAATGTCAACTGTACGGGAAATTTAATAGCAGTTTATTGATTTAATTTAATAAGATGTATGTCATAACATTTCAATGACCCAGAATACTGTGTATATTAGATGCGTTTTAGTTATTAATGTGAGTTCTCTTCTTTAAGATCGATTTCAAAAATAGTTGATAGTAGATAATAAATTTATTGGTAAAAATTCCGCGTGGAGATCGAGAAAAATAAAAAGAATTCCTCGTTGAATACCAGACTTTCTCTAATCATTCTAACAGAACCATATCAGCGGTAAAAAGAAAGTCGTTTAGAAATAATAATCGAACAAAATTAATGCATTCGCATGCACTCCACTAAACGGATAACGCTTAAATTGTATTATTTAGCTTATCTTAAGACAACATAATTAGCTTGTTTGTAAAATTTATTGTTGCCAAAGTTCCTTCACCAGCGGCATTGAGTTGACATGTTAATTGAATTTAAACATCGTGGGTTTCGGTTATTTAAACAATTAAATAAGTATAATTTACTCGAGTCGCAAAAATAGGTTTCGGGCAACATTAATTACGATATGTAATTACTAGAGAGTTTTAACAATTTTACCTAAACATATCCCTAGTACAAATACATACATAGTTTATCATTGACTAAGTTTGCAATGAGCATTGATTTTCACATATTAAAATTTATCAACAGATTTCACAATCTTAGAATTTGGTACATACATGCATACGCATTACAATGCCCGAAATTTGGTTCTCAAGAACTTCCATACCCGCAGGAATCGATGTCGACACATCGGTGATGTAACATTCTATTAATAATTTCATGGTTAATGCCGCATCGCATAAGTTAGAAAAGTACATAGACATAAATTCCGAAAAAAAATACAATAATCCTTCCCACGCGCTGCTGACTCATCTCTTCCAGATACACTAGGTTACTTCCTTTTTAGCGAAATTACGATCCTACCCGAAAATTGAATTTATCGAGCGCGGAAATACGAAAATGTCTACGGCCGCTAATCGGTCTCGCATGAATGAATTGAATTTTATTAGAACGCCAAAAAATTACATCTAATGGACGGGCTGGCGTTACGAAAAATAAAGTGCGTGACGTGCTTTGAAAATATAGTGTAGGTTTTTCCGTTCGTCTGGCGCACACGAATGTTCCGTTTGACCTAAGTTATTTATACTATAAAAAAAACTCGAGACGAAATAAATCACACAACGAATTAATTTCAAAGGTGCCACAGCGTGGGGCTCGCAAAGATTACACTCACCTACAATGTACATGTTGGTATAAAAGAGCAGATAAAAATATAACCAAGAGTTTGCATGTCAAAGGACAACGGACAAAAATAAGACATCAGGTAGTTGATCTCGTAAAAAATTGAATGCAAAGGGCATGATTTATTTACGTACAGGCAGACAGGAATAACACGAGACGTGACCAGCGCGACTTTTAAATAAATAAAAAGCCATTGCGCAAGGAACACAAGAATATGTTAAGCAACTCGTATCGACTGGATAATGTGAAAATATTAATGATGGTTATAAAAACATTGTAAACCAAAATTAGGCAACTCAACATACTTCAACGTCATCTACTTGTCACATTCGTGAAAGATACTCGAGTATTCCCTGTGAAAACGTATTTTATTTTCAATTCGAGCATCCATCAAAAATAAACCGCTCGTCCTTTCTGATCGAACAATGCCTACCTGAAATTTCGAACGGTAATCTTCCGGTCAAGTGCTCGCGAAAATGAATATTTTTTGGCGATTGTATAGTGTCAATAATCTTTTTATTGGATCCTCCTTTAATCGAGGATAATTGGATTCCGAGAAGTTTGCTGTTCCAAGAATGAGTCATTGCTCACTTGCTAGTGTAAATAATACCTATGCATGTACTCGAATATTCAGTCGGCGTACTTACGAGAAAACGACTGAGGAATGCAGGAAAAACTTCCGATGTACGATAAATGAAATCTCTTTTACACAAAGGCAACAAACCCAAAAATTTGTGATATTTTTTTATTATACTTTTCTTGTAACATATTTTTCCCAAATCAAAGCAAAATGTTTTAAGTGTATTACCAAGAAAATTTGGCGATGAAAGGAGATTAATAAAAGCTTCTTATTTCCCGCATAATCCGCCTATAAACGAGATATTGACGCAATGATAACTTTCAAATGCGTTTAATTTAATTTGAACGACTATAAATAGAAAAGTGTCTAATTTTTGATTGCATGCAAGTAAAAATCATTGCTTACATAAGTAATTTATGTTATCTATTCAAATATTAACAATTCTTATAAACATTGATTACGCTCAACAACAATTCCCAATATCTATCTAATAATATAAAACAGAAATAAGCGAATGTATTTTGTAAAAGTATCTATTGTTTCGATGTTAAATTAGTTTTACATTACGTTTCACACAATTATCAGCACTAAATATCCTCAACTAGCGTTTCTACAAGAGAGCTATTATTATAGTATAATTAGAGAAACCTACCGCTACCGCAGGATTTAAAAAACCCGTATAAAAATTGGAAATTTCGGTTGATAAGACAAAGCTACAATAAATTTCCTGGTACTGATAAAAACACCTAGGAAATAGCTGATATTGCATTATCATCAGGATTATCCCAATTAATAATTGCGACTCCCAGATAAATTTACAGGATCTACTGATTACAAAAAGTCAATCAACTTGTCGATCCTAATGAAATAGTGGATACTGGGAAACGAAAATCCGGAAAGAGCAGATGGTTACTTTTATCAATTAATAAAATTTCCAGAACCCTCGTTTCCTCAAGTTGCCTAAATTGAAAAAAAAAAACATGAAACAAATTGTGTATTTTTATTGTTTAAAATAACAAGCGTCAACTCAAGCAAAAAAACCAATTACGTGTTGTATGAAGTGATCGTGAAATTTTATATAACAAAATTATATTATTTTTAGCTTAGCAATAAATTTCAATTTGATGATAATTGCTAGTGTTATTGAACCGAGTTTTATTTTATTAGCGGAATAATCGCTAGGTAATGAACCCGCAAATTTTAATAACGAATTAATTATTGATTATGGGCAATATATGGATGTGTACGTTGGACATTTTGGACGTCGTGAGGAATTCGAGTATCGTGTATTTTAGGCGCGTTATTGGTAAATGAATCCAGGAATAGAGGAAGCCGCATCTCAATAAACAAAGGCCAATGCAGTTTTGTTTCTAGGCTTTTATTTTTAACTTTCGAATAATACCAATGAAGCTAATGTCGACAGGACGGTTATTGTTCTCTGCGCTGTTCTATTTTTCATTTTACTCATCAACGGGACTTTTAAAGATTATTTCAATTCGAAAATTTAGTATTGCAGCGTTTTTAGTAACATGTATTAATGGTAAAATTAGTATGAAGTATATTACAACATCTATGCAATACTGATAATATAGATTAACAGGTACATCTGGCGCCATTTATCTAAAAGCAATAAATATCCATTTTATAGAGATGTTTGATGCATATCTACAATTTAAAAATTAGTGGGCACCATAGTATTTCAAATTAGTTTTATAAAACTTCGATAACATTAATATTTTCAGATAAATAATGTGCAACATTTCGATTTCAATTGCATAGTTTTAATAATTTAATTGTTTTATAAATAAATTGCATTATTATTAAATATTTTACACAACACTTCATGCTCTAGCACCGGTGATATATGGCAAGTGTGTTACTGAAATTTGTGTTCTGTAAATTAGGCGAAGGTTTCAATTTGAATAATATATTCCTACGCCTCTTGAATATTACCTACAGACTGCTTCTATGTATATCCACAAGAGTGAATTAAGCAAGTGAATAGTGATGTAGGTAAATGTATTATTCAAAGGATAAGGAGCTTGAAAGCTCCAATAACCACTGCATTAAGACTTACCAAGTATATATCAAAAGGAGTATTACAACCCTTAATTTACGATAATGCCATATAGCCATTAAGCGCAGATATGGTTATGTTATAAGATGTAAGAGCGGGTAATTATTTTTTTATAGATGTAATTTTGTGTTGCACGCTAAATAATAAATATTTGAGACTTTCTAAACAGTAATTATCTCAAAAGCCGAGCATCTGTAAATATTTGTCATATCTCACTTTAGCAAATAACAGTGAAACGTTTTATTTTAAACGCGTACCTACTTTTGTATGTATTACATAATAAAACATTACATAATCAAATAATTGAGCTCGGCTTATTAGCCCGCGGAATTCGATTAAAATGTGTGGAAGCCGAGCAAAAGATTGTGTGAAAATACATACTAAATTCGCACATGCATATCAGATGGTAATATATCGGGAGTATACCGTATTTTTTATACGGTGGAATCCGAGACATTTCTACTGCGGTTATAATGCGAAACGTGAATTGTCGACGATAACGAGAATAAAAAAAAATAAATGAAACACCACACACTAATTGCACCGAAGAAATGCGATATGTTGATTTAATTTAATCACTAAATTATTCAATATATTTGTGCAATATACAATTATGCAATGGAATTGTTTGCGTTCAATTTGAAACTGTTTGGAAAAATTGAGAAAATGTTGTTTGAAAATAGCTGTTGTAAATAATGATTTTATTAAATTCAATATTAGCCAATCATTGACTAAAGTATTGTATAAATTTGAACATTTTTAATAATCTATACGATAAAAATATTATGTCTCTGTACAAACATTGTGATTAATTAGATTAGAGTAATGAATGAGCGCATAAAATTATGTACTAATTAATTCAAAATACCTGCCTACCTACTTTTAAAAGCACACTTTTTTTGTAAATTTATTACATGCATAAGCAAAAGTAAGTTTTTTATTGCTTTTGAAACGAAATCGTTTTCACGACGACACGACACCTATATATTAAGGTGAAATTAGGTTTTTTAGCGTAAAGTGTCAATGGCCCCTTCAGCCGTTTCTATATCTATTTGGTTTATATGCTGCTCTGCTCAGAACGCGAGCGAGTAAAAACGGAAAGTTAATGGTCGAGCATACGATAAGAGAAAAATCAATACATACTCCTAACTTGTTGAAATTTTAACAAGAAGGAAATTCGACAGACATACATTTCTACTTATACAGACATCTAAGTTTAAAATCATTGCACTCGCATTACAATGTAGGTACACTTCAATAAAATATAGTTTATGCTAAACATAAGTCTAATCGAAAACTGTAAATGATAAGGAGTAAGTACACTTATTTACTTTTCCCTAGACTAATTTGAAGTAGACAAATTAGTTAGTTGATATTTCTGGTGTAATTTTATGTATACTGTGAACATAGCAACAACTTGGAGTAATGTATTTCGAGTTTAAAGAAAAATTCTTTAGACGGGTACTATCGAATATCTGCTCTTCGTCAATGTTATTGTACTTAGTATGCAATGGTACCCATGAAAAGTCCACAGGATAATAGAATAATAACTTTCATTATCACCTTCAAGCTAATGCATTTGAAAACAGATCGAATGGTTGATGAAACCCGGTAGATTAATTACCGATTGACCGGGAACGAACATATCCGTTCTCAATTAATGCCCTCTTCGATATGTTTACATTCTTCATCTAATGCGTCTGGTGAAATTCATATGCAAATCTGAGTGGGTTAGTGAAAGAGTGCGCTTTTAGTGCTGTAATTTCAACGTCGAGGGATCAAAAATGTTAAATAGTTACAATTTGTTTCAAGTGCCGGTGAGTCATTGTTGTAAGAACATAATCATCTTTCAGTTCGCTACCATGTTTGCTTAATGACCAATAAACGGGTTTACGTATTTGCGATTCGTCAAGGTAGCGTATGGTTGGCTTTTTTTAAATTTAGCGAGTTTTTGCAATTGATTAGCGTGTCAGCCAATGATGCACTTTATTAGAGACAATAGGAGCAGTTGATTCGCTGGAATTTTTTCGCTCTTTGCGAAAACGACGTGATTAATTTTAAATCTTTCAGCGAATCTCCGTATTCCCCAAATTATTTTCGTTTGATTGGGCAACTTATTATTCGAATTCAACGTTCTTGATTTTCGATGGTCATTCAAATACCAAGGTGGACATAAAATTAATTTTCTCGAAATAGGGGATTATAAAATCTAGACAAAATTCCGAAAACTCGAGATTTCTAAAAGGCCAAGAACGCCCACGATTTTTTAAGCAGGTAAAATTGTCTACGATTTTACCAATTGCAATGAATTGATGGAAATATTGCAATAAAGTGCTGATGAACTTGCTCGTGATGAAGCATAGAAAAATAGTTAAAATTAGATTTCGGTATCTCCAGTCATTTGCTTGATTAGTTTATTAATAAACATGTAAAACTTATGTATCTATTCAAATTAATTCATTACCTTTGACAGGTGGCATTTTAATAGATCACAACAATTCCTTGGATTTTTTTTAATTGTCTCATTAGATATCTGGTTCAAATTTAATATGAATTTAATTACCAGTTAATTTTCAACCTACCTAACAAAATTTATTTTTTTATGTAGGTAGGTAACAGAAATAAAAATATTGATTACGTACAAGCCTTTAATAAATTCGTAATTAATCATCTATTTGGGCTTGTAGGAGCGTTTTATTTGACAAGTTTAGATGGAAATCAAAAAATTTAATTTCATAATTAGCTCAAGTATGTTACTTTCTAACATTCGTGTTTGATTTGCATCGGGGTTGTAAAAAAAATGGTAAACCGAGCTCACCTGTGTATACTGAGCCCTGAGGATGTTCTGCCCCTCGCGATTGGACCCTTCTTCGTGCCGCAGCATCGCTCTTTCGACTCTGGCCAGCGTGGGCGAATCTAGGATGCCTCCGGCGGGCCGTCTCGCGCGCCCCGGGACGCCCGGGGGATCCTGGTACGTCTGCAGCAACATAACCGGCCACTTGTTTCGGGCGACGCACGACGGGCACGTTCACACTGGGCTTCTGCTACGCAAGACCGACGGGACCAGCTCGACTGCACGGCGACGTCGTCGTCGCAACGGGCGAAAGGAAAGTGTGCAGAACGCCGTGCTCGGACCGTTCGAGATTATCAGTTATCGCGATTTCCTTCAAGTGGTTGTGCGAAATCGAACATGCGCGCTGCACGCCGGCGTCGTCGAAGGAGTTCGAGGAGTTTTTCGTTTTCGTCAGGACGACGGGGCTTTTCGTGAATCATATTCGAGAGAAAAAATTAATTTTTTTATCTGCGTATATCCGCCTACGCGAAAATTGGAATTGAATAATATCGTGTGACTAGGGTACTTACTGACTAAATTTTTATGAATCAAAGGATAAGAGGAAAAAATTTCTATTTACTAATTTCTAAATTTACTTTTTATTCAGTACAATTTGTATTTTTAAAATATAGTCTTTCGAAGCAGAAATTATAAATATAAAAATAAACACTTACCACTTAAATACAGTGTGTCCTGCGTAAGAACAGATACAGGCCAGGGGCTTGTAGATAAACCTAAAATACAGAGTCTTCCAATGAAAAGTAACCCCTTTAGCGAGCTAATAATTTTTAAACGCCTAATCAGAAAAAGATGCGGTTTTTGCAGATATACTTTATTTTGCTATAACTTTTTGTTACAGTGACACAAACATTTTGTATCGCCTGTACAGGGTGTTTCATAAAAATCCCCTCTTTTAAATTCACATTAACCAAATTTTATGAAAAAAGAGATCTTCTTTTGTAGAATAACATGTACAAATAATACATTTTTGAAAATAATGTATATACGTGGTGTTCTGTTTAAAAAAAATTGGTTGCTGTGAATTTAAAAGAGAGATTTTGATAAAACACCCTCTATCTGTAATGCATAATTTCTGTATCACTATAACAAAACATAATAAAATAAAACATATTTGAGAAAACCGCATGTTTTGAGTATTAGGCGCTTAAAAATTATAAGCTCATTAAAGGGACTACTTTTCATTGGGATACCCTGTATAATATAAACCCAATTTTAACTTAATACATACAGCAAAATTTTGAATTATCAACGATTTTAAGTAATATTGATAATGCACATGACTCTATTTTTTAGCGTTTTTCATCAAAATTACAAAGAATTTAAAAAATCAAAAACAATAAAAAAAGTATTATAATGAAATTACCTACTAGATAAACTTATAATTTTTAATTCATCCATCAGGCAAGCAAATTCTGCAACATTTTAAGGGAGCATCATCCCTAATGAACCCTTTAAAATACATCAATTGATTTTCCTATTGGTTAATGCTCTTAGCAAACTCGAAATGTATAACAAATTCGGTTCGTTTTAAGTTTGAGTATTTCTTCACTATCATGGCTCTGTATCGGTTCTCATGCGGAACACCCTGTATTCTGGTACAATTAATAAAATATCCTGGGACATGTGAGATAACTCTTTTTTACAAACGGTCACTATTCCTCTATTGTTTCCATTATAACCATTCTGTTGACGCTGTAGACTATGGGAGCAGTATAAGCCGATATATATTTGGTCTGAATTCCGGTTTCGACAACAATCCGTTCCCATTCCTCTGAAATGGCTAGATTAATTGCCAACAGTATTTCTTCGTTATCCCTAAACTGTTCTCTCCTTATCAACATCTCTTTTAAAGAGCTGTATTCGTCTAAAAATTGTCTCACTTCCATTGTCATGCTGGGAAAGCAGTCACGTATGTAAGGGTAAAGCATTTCCGGAGTATATTTTCTGCACAATTTTTCATATTCTTTCTTCATTTTATAGTTGAAATAGTTTCTACAGCCGTTTTCTACGATTTTGGCCTTTGTTCTTTCAGTTGTGTAGTAAACCAATTTTTCCAGGTGACGCTCTTTTATTTCAACATCCTGGGTCACTGGATCAAGAGCACCAGGATCCAAATTGATATCGTCTTCATCGGGTAAAAAATCGGGAATATTTTTGCAGCTTATTAGTATTTGATTGTTATTTTGTCGCTTGGAGTATTTCTTAAGTAAATTTGAAAATTGTTTTCTCCTCTTATATCCCCCTATAACAATTCGTAATATATTATTTATTAAAACAATAGATTTTAGGTACCTACCTTGTTTGAGACTATTTATAACATTAGTCTGATTCATCCTGATTTTCAGATAAACATGAAGTAATCCACAAAATTAGCAGTTTAACTGGATTTTTAAATCATCAGGTTAGTCTGGATTGTTTGGCTGACTGCATATGTGGATTAGGACAGCAAAATAAAATACATGTAACAGTTGAAAAGTACACCTATTTGATTTCCAAATAATATTTTGTTGAGAATCTATCGTAGAATACTTTATTGGATTTCTTCGTTTGTTAACTGCAATTGTCTTTCGCAAAACAGCTAATTTATGATACTAAAAGAAAAAAGGCAAATTAAAAACCAAAACTGGATAACGAAGCTAAGAAAAGCAGCAATCAACAAATTCAAATAAAGTTAGGTTAGGTGAAGAATCGGTTGACTTATGTCAAATGTCAATATCCTTAACTCATTCTTCTTCTTATTTAGCAATCTCTGCTAATGTAGCCTCACAGACAACTTAATTACAGGCAGGAAATATCATAGACAAAATAAAAAAAATCTTTCTTTCTCTATGGGAAATATATTTTGACAGTTAGTTTCAAGGCAACCAGTATAACATAACGCAATAAATTTACCAGTATTCTACAGAAATTAAGACATTGAACAAATTAATAAGTTGAAATAACTTAATTAATAAAATTATATTAGATAGTTGTTTATATTAATACAAAATCTTCGGCGATAAATCAAATTATGGGAAGTCCTTCTAAAAAATTTTACGGTTTTCCGCAGACGATTCGAAAATATTATTTTGCACTCCTTCAAATTCTTTTAAAAATCACTTCCTGTTAATTAATTTTCGTATTCTAAGATGTGAAAGCTCCTGCTCACTACCTGTATTTTTTTAATAAATTATCTTAATTTCATTTATTTGACCTTCATAATGGGTTAATAGATATTTGTATAACAAAAATCTGAAGCCAAATTTGAATCTTACTGGAATTACTGAACCTATGTTTTCCCATTAAAAAATACCCTGAAGTGACGCCCTTAAAAGTCTCTACTTTTACCTTCTTATTAACTTTATTCTTTTAAAATAAAATTACTTCGAATTTCTTGTAAATACTTTGATACATTATTATAGGTAGGTACTTGAGTTACTTAATATTTTATTTTTATAGTTCTCACATATTTTGAAGCCCATTACAAAATTTAAAAAAACATCTTAACAATATTTTATTAACAAATTATTACCACTTTAAAATGTTCTTTGTTTAAAATACAAAATTTATTTAAGCAAGTTTAAGTTTTTTGGTTTTTATTAAGTAATGCCGGCTTCATCGTGTAGGTACTTTCTCCATGGTCAATGAGTTTTTACGTATCTTAAGTGGTATATACTCTAAAGTGGGGAATCTTTGGTAGAGGTACTATTATCTAACTTTCATATCCATCGCACTCGTAACAAAGTGTTGCATTAAAGGGGTTTTGGTGATAGGATTTTGTGTTACACCTATTATAATACCACCACTTTAGTGATGTTTCGAACGTGTTTAATTATTTTGGGTGCTACATTAGTTCACTGTCAAATTAAATTAGGTAAAAATATTTTTTATTTATGTATCTAGTTTGAATGAAAGTATTTCCCACCCTTAAAAATACCAGCAAAATTTCAGCAAATTCGTGCTAGTTAACTTTATAGGATTGTAATTGGTTAGTAAGTATAACAAAGTTCCTTTGTTATATTTTGGAAATAGAAATTCCTATTTTATTAGTATTATTTGTTAATATTAAGAATAATTAATTTTGGGTACCTACATATGTAAGAGGAATTGAATTTGTCTAGGAACCTTCACCAATTATTTAAATTTACAGATTTGTTTAGACGAAGAAAAAAATTATAAATAGCTGGATATTTTTTCAAAATATTAAAATAAATCAAATAGAAAGTTTCAGTGCATTTTTTTATATTCAAAGTTTAATAATACTATGTAATTAAAATGTATTGTGCTCTCCATTTCATATACCTAAATAGTAGATATAATATATAGATAATATTTAATTATTAGTTAAGTAGTGGCGAAATATCATAAAATATTATACAAGCAAATTATACAGCAATGACTATTTAGGA
Organism: Phyllotreta striolata; assembly: GCA_918026865.1. Taxonomy (NCBI): domain Eukaryota; kingdom Metazoa; phylum Arthropoda; class Insecta; order Coleoptera; family Chrysomelidae; genus Phyllotreta; species Phyllotreta striolata. Next base: position 11,546,891 of record OU900095.1, read on the forward strand.
TATTAAAACACCCATACATGTAGGTGGAAACGCCAAATGAAATAAATTCATTATTTCGGTTACTGTACATATTTAAAGAAAATCCCGAAACATGTCAAATTTTAATTATAATTTGACATTCCTCAACGTCAAAATGTAAGCCCTATCTTCAACCCCCTTCGATTAACAGTTACAACCCCTATTTTTTTAAATGGGAAGTATATGCTTGTGATATGTCGTTTGAAAGATATCTTCATTCTCTATTCAAAAATGTTATCCGTTTCCACCTATATTTCGGTATGTATGGGTGTTTTAATATCCCAAATAATCATTGCTGTATAATTTGCTTGTAGATTGCAAAGTTTATACGGTGTGTTTTTTAAACTGTATGAAGATATTTCTACCTCCACATCAGTTCTTCTTCCAAACATAAAATTTTCTCTACATAGTGAGATATGTTAGAATATTTGCATCACTCGTGCATAAATATGACGTTAATAAATAAGGAGTTTGACTTACAGCGTCCTTACATAAATCCTTCAGAGGCTCGTTTGGTTGTTTTCCTTTCTTCTCTTGAACTAGGATGTATATTTTTTTGACGTCGCAGTATCTCAGAAGTTTATCCAGCAGCGCTTTTCCTACTAATTCAGTATCGGTTATAAAAATCGTGCTGTCGAGAAATGTTTCCGAAACGCTGTCGGTAAATGCGATTTATTTATAAGGAATATTTAAGTTCGAATGTCCCATTTCTCCATAAGTTCTTTGGTAGATGTTTAGAAATAGACATTTTTTGCATACCAACATATATAGGGTGTAAGAAAAAGGTGGGACTTAAATTACACGAAATCATCTGGGGTTAAAGTTGAGTGTGTTGGACCTATAATGTCCAAAATGCCATACAAAACATATATAATTAGGTATAATTAACATCGCATAAGATTTTCATTTCAAAAGATTGCTATGTACATTGTGCACTGTATAATCACTCTATTTGTTTTTGATGAATTTTAAAATTGTTCATTAGCCCTAGAGTTAAATAAATTAAAATTATTACTGAAACAAGGTTAAACTGATTAAAACTATTTTACATTTCTTCTATAAACAATGAAAAACAATTTCCTTCAAATATTTGGTACATACTTTAGCAATTTAGGAAAGACATTGGAAGGTCGAACTGAAATAAAAAATGGGGGAGAATTACCATGCAAATAATATAAGATTTGTGGAAAAGTACCTAATGATTTGAATATTAATTGTCACTTAAATATTGACCTATTGAAATATTATTTAACCAACGGCCTGGGCACTAAAGAAATTAAATAATTAACCAGTTTGCTAAGTTACTATATTGTTTTTAAAATATTTCTATAATCCACTAATGTTCAAAAATATTAATGTTTTTAAAATATTTTAAAACTATTGCTTAATTTTGTTTATACCTAATTTTAATTAGGAAGATTTGTTCTAAAAATAGTCTTATTTAAAGAGGCGCGCGGTATGTAGTGTACATTACAGGTACATTAATTTTGTAACACACCTGCATAACCAATAATAAAATTCATATTTTAAAAAAACCTTGCAGTTTAGGTACTTAAGTTACGAATATACTAAAATTTATTTACATAATTTTTAATATTTATGAATATTTGCCAATATTTTTTAATTTTTAATAATTATTTATTTATTATTCGCCAATATTTACAGTCTATTACATTTCTAGGTGTATAGCTATAGTCTTAATAATCCATAAATTTTAACTTCCTGACCTAAACTTGATTATTTATGAATTTTATATTATAGGTAAAAAGAATAGGGAGGGTCCCAAATAATCAGAACTTAAAAGGCTCGCAAAATATACATACCTACATAAAATAAAAAATATTCAAATGGTCAATCGATTACCAAATATTTAGAAGAATTTACTCAAGTCTTAACGACTTTTACAGAAGCATTTTTAACACACATTCTTCAACGCTACACTGCATGTCCTACTAATATAGGAATTTAGAATAATCAAGTGGTTACATAAACGTTTGACACGATTGGAGAAGATATAACAGAGTCTATTATATTATTTTGGAAGAATCGTTATTGTAAATTTATTATAAGTAATACATTTTGTAATTTGCATTATAATTATTACAAATAAAATTAGCAATTACAAATAAATTTACCTATATTCGTTATGCATGACTCATGAGGAATTATTATGATACAAATAATTTAGAAAATATTTGGTAAAAAATATGAAACAGATAGAAAGTGTTTTTTATCTCCTCCACATCTGATTTGGTAAAATATAGTTGCGGGTACGCTTGGTTGTCTATCCACCAGACTCAGAAAACATTACTATCTTACCAATAGGTACTTATGAATCTTGTGAATGTTTCAAAAACCATCATATAGTGTTAAACGTATAATTTTTTCCAGAGAAAATTTTTGAAGAATGCCACTTACAAATGCCCGACTTCGAAGATTGCCTAAAGAATGGTATGAATCAACTAAACCCCTATTTTCGCGAAGGTACTTGTGTGGTACACCAAATTGAATAAATTCTTCGATAGATTAAATTTTTTGTTTTAGGTCTTCCCGATTATGGCATAGAGCCGTTTGATCCATTTTTCGCAGAGGAAGTTCCATTCAAAAGCCGAATGCCTTTGTTTAACTTCAACCTGATACTCAGGAACGTAACAGAAAGTGGCTGGACGTTATCGCATGTCTCAAGTGTCAAGTAATTTATCATTTTTTTCAATTAAGCGCGTATTTGCACAAGTCATCATTGATTTTTCCGTTCATTTCTACACAACCTTGTCAGCATTCATGATATGTTTAATGGATAAAAATCGTAAACCAAATCATTAAAAGTGCATTAAACAAAACGAAAGTTAATGTTTCCTTTTTCAGTATCTTTTTCCTGGTTTCAGAATGAACCACAACAAAAACGAAGTGGCGATTACCCAGTCGTTTCCTGATAAGCGCCTGAAAGGTTGGTTCGAATTCGATGGAAACATACTCGGAGCAAAGGTAAAAACGCAAGGTCCTTGGAACTTGTCGCTGTTCGACTACACCCAGACCTTGACGGTGTCGCGAAAACCGGCCGGTCCATCAGCGCCTTTGTCCCATCACCCCATTAAAGTCAAATGCAATTTGCATACCTGCAAAAATCTCGAATTGCACGTTGGCAATTTGGCCGGTGGACGATCTTTTCTCGGTAAGTGGATTCAATTCAAGGTCGTAAAAGAGGTTTAATTATAAGTTAATTGTTTTTGTTTCAGAAAATATGTTAGACCGCGTGATCAACGCAGCGTGGCAACCGGGTTTCGTCATTTTGAGCCCCATAATCAACGAGCTCGTCGGCACAGCTTTCACTGACATTTTCAACAGGAATTTTCAAACGTTTCCGTTTTCTGCGGTTTTTCCCAATTAACTGAAAAGATTTCGATTTTGTTGTCCGTTCTAATAATGTGCCACTCAGTTTATAATTGATAGTAATTGAAAAAGAATCCTTTTATAAAAGAATTTTGATAATGTTAGTTTAGAGGAATTTTTAGTATATTCTTAAATGTTTAAGTAATGTGATACAAGTATCTCGTTAGAGATTGCTCAAAATAATGCTGAATAGTTTTTATTGGTAAAATTGTACTACTTAATAAATATTTTTTGTAATAGTATTTTATATAATGACAAAAATGTGATAAGTGATAACTATCGATTTCTGCAACGTCTGAACTGAAAGTGTCTTTGAAAATTTATTAATACTTCGAACTTCAGCCTTTATTAGCACCACCAGTAAATACCTTGACCTAGACAATGTTGATCAAAATCAATAGAAACCCACGTACATTTCCCCTTTTTTTAATCATTTTTATTAATAACAAAAATCAACCAAGGAGCTTCCCCGGATATTAAAAAGGACTAAATAATTTTTTAAAATAACGAAAAATCGATTCCTGCCTACTAAATGTAAAAAACAGAATTATTTTATATTTAAATAGTTTGTACCACATAATATTCAAAAAAAGCATTAAAATAGGTGATAATCATATAGGGTGAATATGCAATCAGCACCTAAAACATCATTTTATTGATTTATTAATCACTCTCATAAATTCCAGAGCTTTTGCCATCTTCTGGAAAATTTGCTTATTGAATGCATTTGTTGATGTCGCTTTTTTAACTCACCCTGTATACTTACCGTCTACGTGTTGAATGAAAATACCGCAAGACAAGAAACGATTTAAAATTTAAAGAATCAAACTTCGATTTTCCCCCAACTAATGATGCAATACATTAACTTAATGTTTAAAATACTCGGTTTGCGTGCCAACATTCGGATCAAAATAAAACACGCAAGTGGTTATTCGAATTGTCGTTTTCTTTGATTTTTCGTGATTTAAGTTCGGTTTCCAAACATAATAGCCGTGGAATATTTTTATTACAATGTAAACCAGACTGAAAAAAAAGACAATTCTTTTGTGAGAGCTTTGGAATATTATAATTGCCTATAGTTTGAAATATTGTAAGGTAATAAGGCAATTATTGTGTGCTATGCTGGGGGTTCGTTTTTTTCGGGATTATATTTCTGCTTTGATAATTATAAGGTAAGCATAGAGGTTTATCTTATCTAGCAAAATTAATCAAGCTTCAATTCAAATCAAAACCAATTTGGAAAAATATTTTGTACCAGTTCGAGTAGTATAACTAGAACCGCTGAACTTCGCGCATTAGACCTTGGTATCTCCAGCTAGTTCGATCAATCTGTGGATAACTTTAATGTCCTAACAAAACTTTCTGTATGTTATAAATGAAGCGTGGTTCACTGAGTTTTATGAACAATCAGGCTGATCGCGATGCGCAAAAGTTTCGTAAACCCGCCCTTGGGAAAGTTTCTGAAAAAAGTCAGCCGGCGTGCGATCGCGATAAATAAACAACAACTTGAAAACACGAAAAATGCTCCGAATACTCCAATAAGTCATTTTCCGCGGACATGCCAGTCGGGCGGTAGTTTGGCGGTTTATCGGCGGTTTTCCTCCTCTAATCAGTTTGCTTCGGATTGTTCGCTCTGCATGCCCTTCCTGCACGTGAGTTATACCGCTCGTCTGCGATCGGTCTGATCTGCAATTAAAATTCGGAGAAAGTAAGTACTGCTTCACTTTTACTCTTCGAATCGGTCACAATATTTTTTTAATTAGGTCCTTTAAACCGTGAAAATACCCGCTTTTGTAACAAAAAATTACAAGTCGGGTATTAGTATTGTTTTATTAGACAACGATCGTTTTTAGCGCTTTCAGATTGTCTTCGATTAAAAAATCAATTAACAATGAATCGCACTGTAAAATAAGATTTCTCTTTAAATTGCTTTAATGAAAGGTTAACTGCTGCAATCAAAATATAAGCGATTGCACTCGACCAAGGTTATGAAGTTCCTTAATTAAACGATTTCACTAAATTAAAAAGACTGCAATAAGTTTGCAGCGGTGAAACAAAAAATTAAATATGCGAACGTTCTTGTACAAAATAAAAATAATAAATCAAGAGCCAAGCGATTTTTAATTTAATTAATTATGCTGCTTTTAAGATGCGAGTTTTATTTATTGAGTGTACACACAACATTAACGATTAAATTAATTCTCTGAATTATCTTGCACATGCACAAAATAATTAGCTGATATTGGTTAGTTTGATTATGAAATGACATTTAGCAATAAGAAAATATATACATGTATGAACATAAAGAACTCATTGGAGTTTTTTGAGCCATGTTATTTCTCTATTATTTAGCAAATTGAGTTTTGAAAATGGGAGACCAAAGGAAAAGACAAAGAACCGAATCTATGATCAAGCTTTCCAATCAATTGAAGGAATCGAAATTATGGTTCGAAGAAGCCAATAGCCACATAAAATCTGGAAATCTGGCTAAGGCTGTACAATCTTATAACAAGGTAATTTTTTATTCTCATCTTATCTTAAGTTTTCGTATCTTATGTGACATATCCTAAATGTGAAATAATTTTTGGTTCATTATAATTACATACAGGTTGCTCCATTTTTGATTGCAATATAGATTACATAGACCATGGGTGCGATAAAGACAACTTCCATTAGACACTTACAAAGGAAAAAGAAAGAGTGACATTGTGTCATTACAACTTTTCACTCTGACAACTGTTATTTTATTAATCTTTCTTTGTTCCACTCCTAGAAATGACCATATTGCAATCGGAAATGGAGCAAGGTGTAGGTATAAGAAGATTTGCAAAGTACAAAAAGTACTCTTTGTACAGTGTGTATAAAAGTTAGAGAAGTAAGTAGTTATTATTAATTAAACAGTAATAGAAAGATCTGTATAATTTTAAATCTGATCCATTAAAAATTTTGATTGAAAATCGAAACTCTATTCGATACATTTTAAAATTCAATTAAATGCCCCTCTCATTGATATTACCATTCGTATTAAAACAATTTTATTCTTCGACACTTTGTGTACATGTCTATAGTACTAATTAGTAACTAATTAGCTACAAAATAAATGCTAAGGTAATTTATAAAAAACCGGTATAACCCGGTGTCTATCTGCGGCAACTAAAAGAAGCAACAGACCCAATTTAGATGGCGTTATACTTTCCACCCATTGATCACACCTTTTGAGTAACCATAGAAACCCCTAAGGTGTTACTTTCGCAGTACACCATACATTAATGTCGTGCTAAAATATCCACCAATTTGGCTAAAATCGCATTTGCCACGTACACAAATACGTTGTACATGTAATTAAGTAATAAATCTGCGGGTTACGTGCACGCGGCTTCATAAGTTTTTCGTATAATATAATTGCGAATAAAAACAAAAATGGATGACAACAAAAGTTTCGCCGAAAAAAGGTTGAGCATAACACGAGAGGCGGAATTACTGCAGAGCTTCGTCAGGGTTAATATTCGGGAATTTGACGATGATAATATCGAAGCAGATGATCATAATGCAGATGCTAAGAAAACCGAAGGTAATAAATTACACACGTTATTAAAATAGTAATTAATTATTTAGAAATAATGTTTTAGCTTCTATTCATATTAAGTATAATGTATCATTGTCCCAATTGTATATTTATCACGTACGTTTGTTCTAAACCTTCTTGCCAATTTGAACCCTTTAGAATTCTCTAATATCCCTTCTGGAGCAAACTATCCCGGATTTATATCGTCAGGAATTTAATTTAACATCCCTCATTCCCCTGAGGATAACCCTTCATCATCTATGATAACTGCAAGTTTGATTCATTACCGTTACACAGTATTTAGGGTTGCGTGCCCCACAACGTTTAATCGAACATCTAAATTTGCAAATCAATTTTATGAAATTAATCAAAGAGGATTGGCGTATGTGAAATTAACAATCATCCGTCTGCATGCGAGAATTCCCGCCCGGAGGGCCCAAAGGCCCGGATTTTCGTGCGGCCGTGAATATTCGCCGCAAATAGATTAGAGGCTAAGATCGCCTCAATATCCACACGCCTAAATTACCACTGTTGATTAATCTACCCTCGAAAATTAATACAAACAGTATTCAAACAAAGATTTCCTGAATTTATGCAACTCTATTTACTCTAACGCTTTTTTATCTAATCCATGCAGCATCAACTCTACTCTTTCTCAACTCGCTTTATAACCAATTATTTTCATTAAATTTCGATACAACGTGTACAGATAGCGAGGCCAAGAGCAAGCAAACGATTCCTGCTGATGCTTCCAAACGGCTGTCGAACCAGTTCATCGAGGAATCGAAGAAGCGCGGAAAGAAACGTAGAAGAAGATTGGGCATTCGCTATGAGGAATTATATTGCGATAAAGACAGGGCAGCCGCGGTTAATTTGGGCTCGAAGGATATCAAACAATCGTTGAAGATAAAGCGCAAGCAGGACCGTTCCAAGGCGCTGCAAATACCAGAAGAAGCGGAGCCCAGCACGTTCCTGGCGCTCGGGAATTACGAAATGTGCAGAGGGGACCTGCCTATCGCCATAAACTTTATTTCGAAGGTCTGGATAACGAATAGATTGTTTATTAACTAAGCTGTTTGTAGGTTAGTTATGGAGCGAATGAGTGAAAGGAATGTTTATTGATGTTATCTAACTTTGCAAATCTTCTTTATGCAATATCTACATGACATAACATGCGTTTTGCACCTCATAATTAATTATTTTAGTCGACATAATTCTCAAATTAACCCAGCTAAAAGTCGACTACTTCGCAAGAAAATATCGATCAAACTCTTTTATTTTAAGTTTGTCAACGTTAATTCATTCGACGTGCATGCATTTAAATTTATATTAGAGAAGCCGAAACATGCGAGGCACAAGTTTATTAAACCAATTCGGTTTATGGATATTGTGCATAAGGTTAATTTATTGCGGGATACACTGTAGGGCACTTAATATTTCACCAACTGATACGGCTAAAAGCCATTAACTGGTGGCGGAAGCTCCCAGCGGGATAAAAAAAGTATTGGACAAAAATGCGAGATCGGAGGGGCGATAACAGTGATTGGAAATCCGCGGGTTTTAAGGAAATTAACGGGTTTTTTCGTACCTAATTATAGATTAAACACGAAATTTCGTTATTGTGGAAATATATCTACGTACCTATAATATTGTTTATACACTGTCTATCAAGACCTTTGGGTATTAACTAATCGATTATTCCAGGCGCTAGATCTGAATCCTAACGAAAAGAACGCTTTGGTTGCCAGGAGCAAATGCTACATTCTCTTAGGTCAGCCCAAAAATGCTCTGGCAGACGCCGAATTTGCTTTACAAATAGACAAAAATTTCATCAAAGCTATTTACCAAAAAGCAGAAGCGCTCTATTACTTGGGAAATTTCGAGCTCAGCCTGATGTACTATCACAGAGGACTGCACGTTCGACCGGACCACGAAGGTTTTAAACTAGGCGTTCAGAAGGCTCAGAAAGCTATAGAAAATGCCATAGGCAGTCCTGATACATTCAAAGAAATAACGAAAACTCTAAAGAACAAGCCTTTAGCAACAACAGAGGAAAACAGAAACGAAAGTAAGTACATTGAAGTATCTTCGTGAAGAATTTTTGATGACTGTGTGTAAATTTCAGGTCGATCTTCCAAAGAAAGTAATAAAAGCGCCACAACTTCAAAGTCTGGAAGAAAGAGCAGACTTCTACGCGAACTGGAGGTGGACAAAGCTTATCTGGATAACCTCATGAACAATCCAGATATTAAGTGCAAGTTCAAGGAAAACAACGAGTCGATTGAAAAATGCATCAAGGATACGGTAGATTATTTAAAGGAGCGGCAGGAATTTTGGCGGCAGCAATTACCACCTAAATACAAATAAGAAAAAATTGAGAAAAATGAAATAGTTTTGCAGTATTTATTATTTTCAAATGGTTATTGAAGTTATAGTAATAATGTAGTACCTACCTATGCACATTTTTGTTGAACTTTTCCTGTAGAACATTCCTTCTGTTGAACAGGAAATTGTAGGTATACTGATTATTTAATTTAATATTGTAATTATTATGATTGTTATTAAACATAGTAGCTTGATGATTCACTTTTTAGTACCATTTTTAACCAATTTTCAGAGCATAAAACTACTTAGATTAACAACATACAAAACAAGGTTTTCCCATTCATTGTCAATCTTCTGAAGAGATAGGTAAATGGAAATTTTTTCGAGTCGAATTTCCACATCGATTAGTCTTGCTGAAAGCATTACTTTATTGCTAAACAGCAATAAACATTACGCACATACGAGTACGTTCAGGGGCAATGTTCCAAATGGTATAGTGTTCTTTTTTTTATTCGTATTGCACTCATGCTAATTATCTGCAGTATGAATGGTACACGAGCACCGCAGAGTTTGCTCAAGATTTTAACAAGAGAAAGCGAAATAACCAGAGACGACTGTCGCATTTATTAAGCATACATCAAATAGGCAACGTAATAACAGAAATTTAAATAGCAAATATTATAGTGGGTTTTTGGTGGGTTATTATTTGAAGTTTGGTGAAATATGTGGAGTATTTATGTACTATTGGCGTTATGGATTAGCGCTGGTGAAATTTATGGATCGGATATTCGTAAGTTTTATTTTTGTATTAGTATTATTAAATATATTAGCTATACTAACTCATTTAAAAGAAAATTATAAAATTAAGATAATGACTAAATTAGTAGGAATTAGTTTCAAAATTTTGTAATATTAGGTATTAAATTTTTTACTACGCTTTTGCGGTTCATATCAGATAAATTGATCTTTATGCGTTTCTACGCAAAATAATTATTAACTGTTGGACGTTTGTCCATGTAACAAAAAAAGGCCATTGATTTATTTTCAAATTGATTAAATTTATGGTGTTAGTTTAGAGAAAATCGTACTAACCATGAAAGCGATAAATCGAGAAAAAAGAGGTTTTCTTTTTTCAGTAAAATTATACCTCGAAACAACAAAAAATTGCGTTTACTGTTATTTAATATCAGATACAGGTACTTTCAATTTCACTTTTCTTCAAGAGGGGAATTAACTCATCGTCAGTGAAAGTCATAATTTTTTTGTTCTTTCGCTGTGCCAAAACGGTTCTTATTATAGCTAATTTGCTTAACAAGATAAAAATGCATTTTTTTCTATATTACATAATTTGTCGTTTTATTTATTGGCAACTTTTGGTAGAGAAAAATAGCGATTATGCGCATTTAAAAAACATATTATCCATGACAATGGTATTTGGCAGGAATATAAATTTTTAAAAAAATCATTAAAATATTTTTACGACCATTTTTTTATGTTTTAGACAATTTATTATAGTTTGTACGACTTGTTCATTTATCTTTATTATCTACATATACATATTAAAATTTTAAATATATTCTTACTATAAATTAATACTTAAAAAAAGAGCCAGTGCAAACCTGAATATGAACAATTAATTATTAATAAAATTAAATGAGTATGAAATTACGTTTCATAACAATATTTCTTATACCTAATCATGATTAAAATACTAATTTTTACGGTTTGTATATTTATAACTAGAATAGAATTTGTTGTAATTATTACTTAACAAGCATTAAAATTATGCGCTATTATATTAATTACAATATCTAATTGTTTTTCTTTCAAAGAATATGGAGGTCAATGCTAAAAAAAACATTTCAATGAGACAGATGGTGACCGCAATGTTTGATATATGTGGTCAATTTCATGAAAATATGCCATTTTAAAAATGATCTTCTCTTAGCATTCGATTTGCAGCACCGTACATTAAGCAATGCCAGGAAGGAGATCCAGAAGTTATAAAATGTTTCATACAAGCTATCCATCACTTGAGGCCCTACCTAGAAAAAGGCATCAAGGAAATAGAATTACCTTCAGTGGAGCCCTTCAAAATGGACGAATTAACTTTATCATTCACTACAGGTCCCAACGGATACAAAGTTTCCCTAAAAAACATCGACGTATTCGGAGCCAGTAGATTCCGAGTAGAAACCTTAAGGTAAAAAGATGTATAGTACCTATGGTAAATTATTTAAAATATAATTGTAATTATCTTCAGATTAGCCACGGAAAAGCGTCCTTTCGAAGCGAAAATTCGAATCCCACAATTAACAATCGATTCTACATATGAAAGTAGTGGAGTTTTAATTATTTTGCCCGCTAGTGGAAACGGAACGTTTAATGGCAGATTAGGTAATTCACTGGTGTTTGAATAAAGTAGCGACTTAATAATCTATTAGGTATACAAGTAAAATAAAACGTCTTCTTACTCTCATATTAGATTATAGGAAGTCCAAGATTACATTCAGAACACGTAGGAAGAAGTTTAATATTAAAACATTCTTATATTATTTTTTAGAGGATATTTTAGCGACAGTCAGGGGAACAACGAGCGTTATGACAATAGAAAATTCGAAATATCTTCACGTAGATTCCCTGAAAGTCGACCTGGATGTTAAAGACCTTGGATTAGAAGTTAAAAACATCTACAGAAATAACTTGATATTAAGTAAGTACACGCTACCGCCGTTATTGTGGGTGGTTTAATTTTATTTCGTCCTTCAGCGCAAGCCATAAACTTGTTCCTTCGGCAAAACGGTAAAGAAGTTTTCAACGTCATGCTGCCGCAACTGAAGACGAAGTTATCGAAATTATTCATGGATATAGCCAATTCGCTGCTCTCGCACGTTCCCATTGCTACGTTTTACGTGCCCAAACTAGCGCAGTCTGTATCTTAGGAAAGGGCTAATTCGATTTTATTTATTAGCTATAGCTGTGAATGTTTCCGAGTTAACTATTTTGTATATGTTATTCATAAGTCCGGTTAAGGTAAACTGTTTAATGTAGTTTAATAGATACTTCGAATGGTAACTGGACCTAAATTTTGTGATGAAAAGTTTGTTCGATTTGGTAGTTTTAAAATTAATTTGAGAAAGTCATTATTTCCAATTCAGTGATATTCCGTTGTAAGTGAAGTGAATACTTTCGTCGTTTGGTAGAGATAATAAAGAGCGATGAATATAAACTGAATTGAAAGAAACGAAACTGATTAATTTCCGGCAAAAGCGCAGGTCAACTACCTTTGTCACATTGTGTAAAAATTTAATAGTGTCAGCGAAGAAACCGTACGGGTATACTTTGCGTACGATGCTTTCATTAACTTGCAAAGAACAAGAATCCACAATTATGAAGAACACAATATAGAAGATTTTGGAAAAAGCAACTTGAATATAGCACACCGGATTTGTAGCAGAAGTTTAATCGTAAAACAATGTTTTTTTTTTAATTTTGCACATTTTTAAAATTAGTAGGAGTATCCTTTAGGAAAATATTGTATATACATGACTCCCTAAAGAATATTGTTTTTGAGATAGATTGTGTGGCAAAATACTCCACATATTACCACCAAGCTCCAGTTCTTCTTATTTCACCATTTTACTCCACTTCCCTACACCCTCTTTTTATTTCAATTTTTAGCTCAATCACCACATGAGTTCCTGAATTAGCAATTTTACTAATTATAATTACTAAATGAAACTAACGTATACCGGACATTTCTCGCCAGCCATTTATTCTACCATCAACGACTTCGTAATTAACATCAAGAATTATGATTCACCTATAACTGTATCCAAAACGGCCGTAACCGAACCAACGTTACGTTAAGCGGTGACGTAAACGAAACATCCCTGCTTCCTCGGAACGAACGGTCTTCAACTTCGATCCACTTAAATCCCCTCTTCGACCTTTCCTCCTGAAGAGCGACGGTCACGGTCAACACCGCCAAAGGAGGTCAGTCTTCGACGACCAGCAGCTTCTTCTATCCGAAAGAAAAAAATTTCGACGAGCGGCATGAATTTTTGGTTGCTGTGCGGTGCATTTATCGCTTTGTTCGTTTGTTCGGTGGCGCAAAATTGTAAGTAGACGATTTCACTTCGAGGGATTCGTTTTTAGGGTGCAAATCTCCCTTTGAGAGAAATGCTTAGTAATTTGAATGATAAGGATTTCAGTTGCAGTTTTTTTGAATAATAATAAATATTACCAAATTAAAGTTGAAGTCGATAAACATGCAAGTCTCAATTTGGTGAAATTACTTGTCGAATTTCTCTTTTCTGTTGGTCGTGGAATAATTTTTAATAGCACTGAAGGATTATTTCAAATAAAATATCTTTACAAGAATAATCTAAAAAAATTCTTGCCATTATAAGTTTTGATACAAAAGGATAATTCTAATAAACAGATCACTCCATATAACCAGTATTCATGTACCATTCTACCATTACTATACTTTATCTTTTTTGATTTGCATGAAGTAATTATAGTTGAATTTTATTAATTTCTTTACAAGATGTGAAAGCTAGACGACTTTAATCTTATTTTATCGAGGACATACTTTCAGCGATATTAAATGAGCTGAGAATGAAAAAACATTAAAAATGAAAGTTAGCAGTACAATTAAAGTATTATTAATATTTATTGCTTATACTGCAGGCTGATAAAATATGAGAAGGGATTACTTATCGCTTCCGGCAATTAATCACAACTCCTATTCATTTTCATCTTTTTCCAGTTTATTTCATAAAGTCATGTTACAAAGATGATGAAAACGTCAATGCCTGCATCAGGCAATCAACGAATTTCCTCATTGCGAATATTAGGAGAGGGATTCCGGAATTGGACATTTACGATCCCGAACCAATCGTCATTGACCAAATACAGCTAGCCCTTGGCACGGGCCCAGATGGATATAGAGCTACATTTAGAGATATAGAGGCCTATGGTGTTAGCAATATTACCGTTACAGCAGTTAGGTAAGAGTACTAAGACGTCTCTAAAACGTATAATAGTGTGAAAATAAAATGTTCATTACAGATCAGATATAAGTACCAATCAGTACCAATTTACAATGTATATACCAAAGATCACAGCCAAAGCGAGATATGAATCTAGTGGAGTTCTGATATTAGTACAAGCATCAGGAGGAGGAAACTATTGGGGAGAATATGGTAGGTAGCAAAATTAATACAAATTTACTGAATTCCACATTAAATATAGTTCTTGTATAGTTTTGTGAGGCAGAATAACTATTCCTTTTTGTAGAGGGTGTGAAAATTAAAGCGTACTTAAGAGGCGCGCCCAAAGAAATAAACGGAAGGCAATACTTAACTGTACAGCAGATGAAAATGGACTTCAGCGTGAAAGATATTAAAATGGGTGTAGACGGCATTCATAACGGAAATACTGTCTTGCGTACGTAAAAATTTATTACAATACGAAGTTATTTGTTAACTAGTATTAATCCCCACTCAAAATTGGTGGGTATGCAAATTTTATTCAAAAAGTATGTATTGATTCTTTCAGAGGCCGCTTTGAACTTGTTCATCAATTCCAATTCCCAAGAACTGCTGAAGGAAATGAAACCGCACCTGAAGAAGAAACTTCTTGTACTTATGAGAAACTTCGCTGATAAAATATTTTCTACAGTACCCTACGATTCGTTCTTAGTTTAATACAGATGCACTAAATTTATGCTCTGTTTTCTAAGCACCTCTCTAGTGCTCTAAAAAATAGAGTTTAGTTAGATATTTAAGTATTGTGATTATTTATAAATTAGTTATTTATAGAATATAGCTAATTTTTTTGCAACTTTAAATTAACTGACATTGTTTTTAATGTTGAATATAATATTAAAATGTACAAATTCTCTTTCATCGATTGTAAAATCCCTAACCTTTTAACTAATTAAAATATACAAATTTTTACATACGCTTCAAATTTTAGAATTTATCATAAAATCTCGGAGTTTAAAATAAAATAACCTGTAGATTGATGTAGAAGAAATGTATTCAGCAATTATTCACCAATTAATTAACTTTAGTGGAACATGCAAATATGCCGCTTTAAACAGCATTGATATACAAAATAAATACGTTTAATTTGTTTCGCTAGCAAATCGGATCAATTCCACTTTTGTATCGCATATTGCAAGAATAAAATATGTAATTACGGCGTCTATTTCAGAAATTACCGTGCATTAGGGAGTAATTGCATGTGATTGTTGCTTTGAGAGGAAGCTACTAATGTGTAGATTTAAAAAATTGATTGGAAAAGCTTGTTCGTATAATTATTTTTAATATCAGGTACCCATACGTCATCTACTTAGTTGAAGGCGACAAAAATTTTACCTGCATCGAAATAGTAATGGAAATATCGATGGAAACAATTTAATCTGTCCTAAGTCCAGCAGAACGTATTATTTTTGAGGGATTGCGACATTTGGAAAACGACCGTAAACAAACATTTCTAGAAGAGCTGGTTTATTTTATAATTGCTACTCGCAACTAACAATTTTCCTTGCAAATGATACGTTCTCCTCTAATCTGTCCGATTTGGTTTTCCGGATATCATTTTCGGGATTATTTAAGCATGGTAAATGGCGAATTTTCCGCTATTTTATTTCGACATCGGCGCCGTTGATACGCGAAAATGATAAAACGATTTTTACTCGCGACGATTTATTGCGCTTACTTAGCATCATCAGACGATCTCCGTAAGTATTCCATCGAAATATTCGATTTTCGGTTAAATTTTCCCTCGAATTTTCAGCCTCTTTCATCCATGTGTGCCACAGGGAGGATCCGAATCTAGTGCAATGCTTAATGGCGTCCGTCGAGGACATTCGTCCTTTCCTCGTGGACGGTAATGACACATACAAATCCTTAATTTAATAAACTAAAATTGAATTTTACACGCAGGTGTTCCCGAGCATAAAATTCCCAGCTTGGAGCCGCTGATCATGAAGGACTTTTTTTCTGAGCAAGCAGCAGGAATGAGAATCACCGTGTCCAATGTCAGTGCTTGGGGTTGTACTGATTATTTTGTACGTGGCATGGAGTAAGTATAAACCATTGTATATATTGGACCTCGTGATTATTCTTTTCCTCATTTTCTCAACAATTATAATGTATAATACAGTAGTTAAGGCTGTGCCGGTTCTGGACCATGCTAGATCCATCAAAAGTGGTCTAGAACCGGCATAGCTCTAACTACTTTAACTCTACAGATCAAATTAACATAAAAACTATTTATTTTAGCGTTAACTTGGAGACTAATTTTTTTACGCTATACATAGACCTCCCGAGGCTTCGAATTGAAGCTCATTACGGTGTGGACGGTAAACTCTTAATGTTGCCCGTCAAAGGAGACGGAAATCTTGAAGCCAATATAAGTAAGTATATTTTTCCGATTTCCTACAATCACACGGCCTTTTATCACTTTAATTAATTTCCAGCTGATGCGCATGCAAGGGCGGGACTTAAGGGCGAAGTGAACGAGAAAAACGGAAACAAATATCTAACTTTCAAGGAATTCGATCTCCACGTAGATGTAGGAGGAGGTAACGTTCGATTGGAAAATCTGTTTAACGGCGATAAAGTATTGCGTAAGTATTGCAAGCTAAGAATAGCACGGTACGTATTGCAATGATAAAATTAACCGATGTTCCAGTGGGGATGATTAACGACGTGGTTAACAAAAACTTTGACATGTTTTTGAGGGAACTGATGCCCATCATCGAGAAATCCTTGTCCGCTGTATTCAAGGAGGCGGCCAATGCTATTGTCGAATCTTATACTTACGATCAACTCTTTCCTCAGTAATTGAAATAGTTAATAAAAACTATGCCTATATATACTTCGATAAATGTTTTAAAATAAAAATAAAGTGTTAACCTAATTAATAATATTTGGTGATCGCAATTGTGTAACGATAATTTTGTAAAAGTTAATGTATACGTTATTATTTTAACAATTATTATATTTTGTAGAGTAACCAATTAAGTTATTTTTCTAATATACAATTCAATTTTCCACAGTTTGTAGAAGCAGAATTGAAGAACACGTTTATAGGGTTTCATAAGGATCTCAAAATCTATTAAATTTATATCTGATTAATCAACAAAAAATCATATTAGACCCATAACGGAACACCAGAATCTCAGAGAGATGAAGAGAAAATGTTTAGCAACAAAAAAAGAATAAGAATAAGAGTCTCGATCAATAAAACAATCCGTATAAAACTAATCTATTAAAGCAATCGAAAGGTAACG
Source organism: Phyllotreta striolata (assembly GCA_918026865.1). Classification (NCBI taxonomy): domain Eukaryota; kingdom Metazoa; phylum Arthropoda; class Insecta; order Coleoptera; family Chrysomelidae; genus Phyllotreta; species Phyllotreta striolata. Next base: position 11,564,500 of record OU900095.1, read on the forward strand.
TTATCAATCACCGGCAAACGTAAATCAATTGGTCCCTTTCGCAGTGCTGGCACTCCACCTGGTAAGCGCTCTCGTTGCGCCATCTACATCTGCAGGTCTCTTTCACCGTTTCCACGGAGGTGTCGAATCCCCGGCCGCAGCAGAGCGTGTCGCAGTTAACTGCATCCTTGCACCGACGCTTGGCGGTGAGGGGACAGAAGTTCGGGCTGCTCTCCAAGTACACCAGGTTCTTCTTGATTCCTTTCGTGCGGAGGTTGTAGTTGTTGCCGGATTCTACCTTGATGGCGTTGTGGTATTGGTTCTTTAATTCCTCCACGATGGTTTTGAAGGGGCGGACTTTTTTGAAGCAGATTTTGTAAGTGCAGGAGCCTGGGGAAAGGGGATTAATTTCGATGTTGTATAGGTGTTTAATATTATTGAAGTATCGAAAACTCAAATTTACCTGATAAGCCGTGACACTTGCACATTTTTTCTTCACTTTTCATCACAGTTCTTATTCCAATTTCACTATTATGTCTGTAAATTCCTTGATTTGTATCACCTAAAAAGAAGTGTAAATAATGAATAGCTGAATAAAACAATTTCAGCTTTTTGGAAAATTCAATTTTGAAGTTTTACCTTTCCTTCTGAGTTGGAAAAATCTGTAGGTATAATTTTTCGCGAATTTGACGTTGTCCCCGCACCCTCCCCATTGCCAATTCGACGAGTTATCAGACTTTCCATGACTAGCACATTTACAATTTTCCAGTTTTCCAGCAGCGCACGCTTTGGCCACCAAATACATAAAAGCCGACGTCGATAGCGAGTACATTAGGGCGGTTTCCCTGTAAATTTTTTTGAAAAATTTCCTCTCAATCTTACACGGCCACTGCTCATATCTATAAATTTAACATAAAAGTTTCTTAATTATCTTATACACTATTTTACAAGAATTAATACAAATTTTAGGGTGGTTCTGTACACTCAATCTTTTATCTTACAGTTGTTTAATGCCTTGTGAATGAGAAATATGCACCACGCCTACTAAATATCTTATTGGTTGTAAAAGTATTTATCACCACCCAATAGGTTAAAAAACAAACTTATATGTAATTCAAAATATTGATAATTTTAGAGAATAACTTTTTCAAAATTTAGAATTTTGTGTAAACTCTAACAAAACCTTAGTGAGTATAAGTATAAGACATTTCTTTATTTTGTTATAACCTGTCAAATTATATCACCTGAAATGAAGCGAGCAAGATTGAATGGTTAATTTTTTATACTCATTCAATAACTGCGCTAATCCTTTTCTTTTTAAGCACAATCCTTTCTGGTGTTTGAATCCTCTCAACCATCTACAGAGTCCTTTAACGTTCGTCGTTGCGTTAGATTGGGGCATTTTTTTCGTGTACACGGCTGAAATAAATGATTTTTTCCTGCTGTTTTGGTGAAATCTAAAAAACGAAATAACCCTGCAGGACGGTTTTTCTAATGTGATAAAGGATTTTTATTTCAATTTTTCCATGATTTTTCCACAATCATTAAAATATCAAAATTTGCCGAAATATTTAAAGAAATTTAAAATAAAAATACTCCACTTTTTCTCTGTGAATTTTTGAACATATACTGTTGTGAAATTATTCCTATAATACATAGGTACATGAATATAGATCTTAGTAATAAACTTTAAATTTAGAAGACCGCTCCTTATAGGTATTTTTTCTAATTAACCATTAAGCAAAAACCCCACCTAAAAGCGAGTAAACGCGACTTACTTGTTAGGGGTGCCACTATCACTATGTATTATAGAACAGTAAACCAATATTATCACTACAAGGCATATCAGATATTTGCTCGTCGAAAATTTCATCGTTGGAACTACATGGCGAACCTGGCATGACTGAAAGTAACTATGCCGAAGTCTCGATTACTCAAAACAAATACTCGGGTTTACTTATGGGACATAGAGGTGTGCATATCCGGAGAAGGCTTTTATCTCGATCCAATCGCATCGAACATTAGGTCGATTCTGTTTGGATCTTCTTATGAATCTTGCTATGATAACCATTTTGTTATATGTTTAAGTTATAACAATATTGCCAAAAATTTTCTTATTCTGTTTCGATTAGTTTATTAGCAATGTTAATGTTGATTATATTTTTAACGCTTAACCATATTGCTAAAAACCTGCTGTCATTAGTGAAAAATAGAGCTGACAATACTGTAATTATCTCAATATAACCGAAATAAGATGAATCCTCCCCAAAATTTAGTATTTTACTATTATATACAATTGACGCCTTTGACGGCAGCTTTTCATGTGTTTCTGCGGTTGAAGCGGAGGCGAGGTTTTTACAAAATGATGAAAGTACAAACAAAGAAAACAAGCAAGGAACAAATGGAAGTAATAGTTAAAAAATATTTAAAAACCCTAAAAAAATATGAGTAATTATTTTTATCATACATTTCTGAACTAGGGCAACTTGTAGATGAAAAGGTGTTGTATCTCTTCGGAATGGTTTTTCTAGAACTTCTGACAACTGTTGAATTAAATTTAAAGCTGTAGCCTTATTTAGGTTTTATACATTTTTCATTTAGACATTGTTCAAATAGCCAGATTTATAACAAGATATCTTTGCTAGTAACAGATCATATTGTTTAAATTACACGAACAGAATAGGTTATTTCTTAGAACATTGCTACAATCGACCTGATTGTCAGATTTTCCCAACGAAATTCTCCGGTTTTAATTTATAGCGACACGAATGCGATTCGCAAAAATTGAGAGCGATATTGGCCCACCCAAGACCTTTCAATTATTACCTAAAATGCGGGTCCTATAATAACCGTGACAGGTATATCGGTGTGATATTCGTCACTTAATATCGTTAATTATAGAGCTTGCCCTCTTATTACCGATCCTCCTCCTCAATTATATTTTCTCGAATCACTTGTTTCGAGAATGCTTTTAGTCGGATACTGTGCACCTTTGTTATTATGTTAGTAGCGTAAAGATTTATCGTCACGTGTTTTTTCGTGAGATCATGGGAATATGCCGCAAAATCGAAAGTCATTTCGAAAAATCGAACTAGACTAGAACTACAATAAATTAGATAAATTTACCGCGACGTTTTCTAAAAACGACGCTTCGAAATTATCCTTCCTGTGTGCACGCTTTGTTTACAAAAATCGGGTCTCTTTCGCTCTTCGTATGCGCATCAGCTGCTTCGGGAACGGCCTTAAGTAGATATACGTGTAGCAATTGATGTTTAAAGTGAATTTAAGTGTTCAAATAAACACTTGAAGGTTGCACTCATCACAAAATTCGTTAAGTGTTTTCTGAACGCTTGGGGCCCTTTTCAGGTTTTACGCTTCTTAATTCGAATGCTGAGATAATTCACGGGACGCCTACAGGAAGGAAATGGCGCAAAAAACTGGAGAGAAGAATTTCTAACGCAATCTTCAACGGGTGTTCCACAATCCTCAAGAGGTGCTTCAGGGCTTCATTTTGCTAGTTTACTGAGCTGTAATAAATTGTTATTATTTTACCATTGTTGGGTACACATTAGATTAGAGTACTAATTTGCGAAGAAGTTAACACCAAATTGTTTGCGTAAATAAAAATAGTCGATAGGAGGGTTGTTGACAATAAGAAATACCACCGATTTCGTTGGGGATTTATTCAAGGGACGTAATACCTTTTCATGGGTCGTTGTAACTCATTTACTACTATTTGTTTTAATCGGGTCGTGTTTGCAGTGGAACACCCTCGAAACTGTTTGATATTTGCGTGAGAAATGGGTTAAAGGTAAATATTTTCGCAGGTATTCTGTTTTACCCTCAGAGAAGTTGTGCACAATAGGAAACGCAGTATTATTAAATGAGGAAAGTTTCGTTAGAGCTCGAGGATTGAACCGTGGAAAACTATAATAAATTATATGATTTTGTTACTCGCTTCCGTACCTATAATTATCCTTATTTGTATCCAACAATAGGCCAATAGCCATTGTCCGTTTAGCTATCGCTGGGGAATTTCGTACCATAAAGATAAAAAATGGTTCTGCTGGAGATCAGATGCATGCGACTTCTTTATTTGTTAGGGTGCGGGTAATTATTTTATAGACTCGAACATAGCCGGGTAAAAGTATTTTCTTAATAAAAATATACCTACAAACTGAAAGTTAGTAGATATTTCTGCATGTAAGACAAGCCAAATCAAAGTAAGATGGCACTAATAAGTCACCAAATAGTATAGGTATTAAGTCGAGTGAAGTATTTGTAGGTGTAAAATGATGATAAGAGGTGAAATAGGCAGGATGTGCGCCACTGATATCGACGATCGGGTGCGAATGTCGGCCGAACAAAAAAGGAGCGGCACGGCTAATATGTTTGGCGCCGAAAAGGGCCATTCACGCTTGTGATTGAGGTGTCCCGGGTACTGCTTGGGTGGCGCCCTTCGCCGCATTTCTTAAACACCTTTATGTTAATGCTCATCGACGGGCTCATTGAAAATTATACCTCGGTTTCTTCAATGAAACCGGCGCACACTTAGCCGATTACTCGCCATCTCTTCGAGAAACTGGACTAATGAAATTTAGTGTACCATCCTGGAAGGTTTTGCTGCGGTTAATATTTGTGTTGTATACGAGTCATATAATGAATTCTAAACGTGTATAAGGTCACCGCGACGTCGGTCAGTGGCAACACCGATTTTTTTTTTTCCTTTTCGGTCGGTCCAGACCGAATCGAGTTACGACTCTATTAGCGGTTACCTGCCAGAGGTGAGAACTCGGGACTCGTGATTCAACATAGGAGGTCAGATTTCATTATTACTTCAAAGGCGGGCCGGTGTCCTAATTGTTCTTTCTTTCATAACTCCGTAAAAGCGCAAGGAATCGGCGCGCGGATCCCCCCGAATCGGCGGCTCGGATTCCGTGAGAATTTATTTCGATTCGCAGAAATGGATCCCGCTCGAACAGGTTCCTGATGTCTTCGAGATTTTCGCATCGAAACTGGCCGGTGCGCGTTTCGACTTGCATCCGAAACGCCGCTTTCCCCGCATTTTAGCGCTCCATTTCGCGTTATCGGGGCGAGTTAATTGACCGGCGGGCGCGCGTCACGCCGATCGCAGGACTTTCGCCGCGGAAAACGCGCCAATTATCAATCTTCGTTCGACTTCGACGACAATAAAGATGAAAGGATAACAATGGAGAAAACGATCGTCAAAGAATGAGCGAGCCTAATAGACAAGATAAATATAGTTGCTATCAATTACAATCGAGATAAAATCTGAAATTTTAAGTGACTTGTTGAGGAATCAATTAAGGTCGACGAGGAAGATGATGCAGGAAATCTGCAATGGAACGAAGGCGATACGAAACGGGGACGGTATCTTCGGATCTAGAGGGCCGTGTAATTCGAAACAAAAGACGTGGAATATTTGGGGTCCACTCCCACGGTACTCAATTCGGTTGTGATGTCGATTGGAGATTCTTTAAATTTTTAAATTATAGCTGCCTGAACTCGTTAAACGCTATTTAACTGCTAACACGTAATGCGACATTACAAGTGTCGGGGTAATACACACAATTTTTTCTACAGGCCTGCAGTTATGGCGACTCCTCTAGGTGGTCCTGTAGATAACTCTAATTGGGAATTTGTAAGGGAATTACCTTCTGTGTATCAACAATTTAGTGGTATACAATGCAATAAAAGTTCATTAAGGTCGAACCTTTTGTAATTTTTTTATTGCCTACTCTTTGTAAAAACTTAATAATTCGGGATGGATGGATTTCCTAGAAAGAATGGGAAAAAATTCAACCACCTTGGTCGAAGACAATAAATTGTATAAATACAATAAAGACAGCGTTTTATGATTCTATGATTGTCACGGAACCTGTTTTCAACTCAGGTGTTGACAAAAGGTATGTTTATGGGGCTCTTACCAAAGATTCGTTCGCTGATAATCTTTTTGAATGTTGCCAGGTTTGGTGGATTTTCCAGTACCTAACTTCGTTAACAACAGTTTTAAGAAAACTTCAGAAAATGACCCGAAATTATAGGAAACAAATATTGAATCAATAACTGAAGCCCCAAAATATACCTCCTATCCTATCCTTAAAATCCAAATTTTAAATTTTAATTCAAGTTTTCAAAATTTCGTCCTTAAACCGCCCTAACCGCAGTAGCGACAGTAGAACATGAAAGTGCATTCGTCACTTTCCTCCCGAAACCCCAACACAATAAATAACATTACCCAAGGCATCAATTAATCTTAAATACAAAGGTGTTAACATCTGAAATGGGTAATAATTCCCTATAGAAAAACCCCACAAATCGGTGTAGTTCCTTCAGGTCTTTTATGGGATGTTTTGTGTAAAAGTTATAGCCAACAAAAGGTGACAATATATCGCAGGCCACCCTAGAGTAAGTGCAGGAAGGCATTTTTCTTGAGCATTTTAGGAAGTACTCGGACGATTTGTAGAGCACCAACAGATGTTCTATAAAGATTTCGATGAAATAACGCAACTCTGATGCGCTAGAAATTTTTAAAACTCTACAAAACAGTTTATAAAGAAAAAGTATAAAAAATGTTCAAGGATGATGGGATGCTATGGGAAAGTGAGTAGGCGTTGTATCGGACTCATTATTCATACAACTGCTCTGCAGGCATCACTATAGAGATCTTAAAGATTGATATAATTAAGCAATGATTGGCGTTTTACTGTAATCACTGAACGAGCTTTTGTTTTTTTTATAAGGTGAAGGTTCGCCTCGGCATTTTACGACTTACTCATTGCTCAATATCGAGTTTTCGACGTTACCTACCAATACAATTTTAATACAACTTTAATAGGTAAGTACACAAACTTACCATCGATTCCGTTCGTTTAATTCTCTATAAAACGAACCGCGCTCTAAGTAAGCGCTTTAAATTAATGTAACTAATAATTTGTCATTTATACGGTGAGAAAACCATCGGAAAGTCATAAAATCCAACTCAATTAATGTCCCCCTTTATCTTTATGCCTTGAATTTATAGTTAAATTATAAGGACATTAGGGTGCCTTGCTCGAGGATTTATAACTAAAACACCAATAAAATCGGAAGTCGAGACAATATCTTACACATATCTAATCTGCTGTCTATTTACCTTTGGTCTGCCATTCACATTTCGTTAATTGGAAACTCGATAACAAACACACAAAAGGTAGGTTTTTAAATTAGGAAGATAAGTAATATTCCGGGACCACCCCCGGTACAACAGTTAACTTTAAGCTCCTTAAGTAGCTAATACTATTTATTAGCTGATAGAAAACCGACGATTAGATATTTAATCCCTTTGGTGGTATTTTTTACCCTCCGAATTCTCCGGTCCCGAAAGAAATATTTACTAAAATAGCCCAGCAACAACGTATTATTCGAAGCTAAGTGTTAAGAATATTTTTAAAGTACTGTTTAAATGGTGGTTATTGTTGGTGCTTTTGTTGCTTTAAATAATATTTTTAGTTTACAAGGAATCACTAAGTCCTCTGTTGCTTATACGGGGATTGTTAATTGTTATTGTTAAATATGAGAGGGTTGTTTAGACAATTATGTAGGTGTTTTCTGGGAAGGGAACTGAAATAGCTTTTGTGCACTATAGGGTTGATTTTTTACACTATAAATTCTTGAAGTCATTTAATTTTTCGATTAAAATATAACTATTGTAAATGTATTATGTAGGGGTAATAAAATATCTTCTAATTAGTTGTTATTAAATTGAGAATGGTAATAACTATGAACATAAAAGGTTTTTGTTTTCCAAATGTTGTTGGAGAGTAACAGAGGGTTATTAAGTTTTAACAGAAGCAAAAAAGCGATACCTGTGTTGCGGTCGACCTTGGAGGCCGCGCCACCCCTGGTTTTTCCTTTTGAATTCCTGATTCTCCATGCCTTGCTGTGTGGCGACCACAGCGCGTACTAATTTAATTATCGAAAATATGAAACAATTCCAGCATTCTGACGTTTGAAAAGGGTAGAAACGTATATCAGCCGGATCGTTTCCGTCGAATTTTGATTAATTTTTATCTACATAGGCCGGTCCCGAACGTGAATTTCATTAAAATATTGTCAGCTGCGAAATTTACTGTTCAGCAGAACAGCGTTTTATTGCTACACCATTATTAATTTTTTAACAGCTCTTTAATTGCCAAATTAAAACGTAACTCAAAATGTCTCGATTTTATCCAATAGCTTCATCCAAATTTGGTAAACTTCTTTGTGACATAACCAACGAGACAGGCCTATTTCCTTCGAATTATGATTAATTTTTAACTAATTCATTTCTATACCTATCGAATAAAAAACGGCTACGGCCCAACCGTGAAAAATCGTCCGTCGTTCGTGTTTATTCTCGTTTTGTTGTTTGACAAGATATTAGATCATTATTTCCTGATAGTGAGACATGATACCTCACACGTATAGCTACTCCACGTAACTAGTTGGGTGATCCGGACCCGGAGATGTTTAACACTAAATAATTATTTGATTTTTTTGGCGTTGGAGAAGATTAGTGTCAAGCAGGACTAATTCGATTACAGGGAATTAAAAACACATATCTAAAGATTGCCAGATTCCTTCGAAATTATCTAATAAATTGTTAAATGCATACAAGAAAAAGGATACCTATTCACATTGCAAGACATTGAAGACACATTTTAATATGATTAACTAGTGGAAAAAAATCAACAGATTCAAAATGTATCCCTTATTCCTCTCTAAAACATGGAGTTTAGTACCTATATAGGTATAATTTTCAGATACTAATAGGTGCACATTTTACTCTGAAGCTATATAGGTACTCAAAACAGTTCTAAAAGAAACGCCGATTTTTTTACAACCGGATATGACAGGTACTTGAAACCTATTTGAAATCGTTGTACCAAAACATCTACTTATGTGAAACATTGCTTACGCCGGGCTTCTTTGAATAAGGCACCAACAAAAAGCCTCTCGTTCTTTAGAATAGAAATTTCACTTCGATCCAATGCTCTTTTGTTGCGGGCATTATTAGATAGAAAATCCGCTTAAATCCCACGTCAAACATGCATTCGAGTGCATGCAATTTTAACGTTTCGATGGGTATCGTTAACGTGTTCCGGCAAATATGAAATCGTTATCTTAAACGACACAATTTAAGATTTAAAAGCTTCCTCTGCTTGTAGTTTCGTTTAATTAAAATATTTCTTTTCCCTCCGCTATTATACACTGGCAACTGGCCGTCGTAAATAAAGAGAGGGTGGCGTTGCGAGGGGTGTCAGTTAACCATTGTAATATCGGTGCATGCACATTGAACTCGGGCCTGGCAACATCTGTATCATCAGGTGAGTGCTCCTCCTTCCAGGACCACACGCACAGCCTTTACACTAACACATTAATAAAGGTACGCCGTTATTAATACTAATATACTTTTTCGTACTGCTATCCTAGTCGCTCAGTCGAACTCTGTGGAGAAAATTGGTACTGATTTTTCGATCAAAATAAACTCCCTAAAATACCAATAATGAAGAAATTTGTTGTGCGTTGTAGCGTATGATTAACGAATTAGCAGCGCATTATTAATGCATAATTAGCACATAATTATACAAATATCTTGAATTTCTCAATTATAAGAAGCTATTTTTTCTGCATGGTGATGCTTAAAATTGATTTGCATTTTCGATGCACTTATAGCGTATATAATTCCTCATTTTTACAATGATTGTTAGTGTTATAAGGTCTTCAACATGTAGTGCATTCTAGGTAGTACCTTTCAGTGTTTGAGCTGGACGATTGGATTCTGAAATCGGACGTACCTACCCGTCCTGACGTTGATTAATATTTGGGACGGTCTAAGCGCTTCTGCCTACAAAATATAATAGCGTCAAAACAATGTAATGACGAAAGCACGTCTTTGTTAGAATTTTCGTGCGTAGTTGAGGTGTTCAGGATCCGCTTTGATTTATCTCCTATTGATAAGTTCCAAGATGGTGTATTATTAGACGGAAAGGCAATGTGGGACGAACGAAAAATCGAAAACCTATCTAATAGAATTATTAATACCGGGTGAATAACTACAAAAAATTTTTTTAACATTCGTTTTACCAATTTCTCTAAAAATTATCGATCATTTATACACTTACAAGTTGGTAATTAAAATACTCATTCACTCTTTAAATGAATATAAAAAAACCTTTAAACTTTCTCGAGAAACAAAAGGACTGAGAAAATTCATTTTAGAGGACATCAGAAAATCCAGAGCTGTCAATTAAGTGTGTTTGCTCTTTTAACCGGCTGTGGTGACATTCAGTAAATAAAATAAAACACAATAATCCGTAAAACACATATTTGTTAAGGATATTGACGATGGTTAGTTGTCAATGGTACTGTTTGTAGATTTTGTTTATTCAGAAATATCTGTTAACATGCAAGTGCAGGTATACGTATTGGGAGCGCGACAAGTCCGTCGAGAATCCAAAACCACTAGACTTTAGACGACTATAAAGAGAATTTTTTGTTATTTTAGATAAGAAAACAGACGAGCTCTGTATACATTTCAATAATTTAAGACCTTGAATGAACAGTTAAGGATGTTTAATTAGCGTTTAAAATTATGCTTTATTTAATGAGACTAAAAACTTAAGGTTTGTTATTTTCTCACTTCATGCTAAATGAACTGCATAAAATTACTTTATATTTACCTATACACCTACCGAGAATATGTAGATATTCTTGAAATGTATTATAAGGAGTTTTCGCAAAATAGTGTTACGCTAATATGACATAAAGTGTTTTTATTATACGAATACGTTTCACAATTTCTGAAATATACGTGAAATTCGTGTAATAACTAAAAACCTCAGTTATAATTCACAAAATTACACACGCATTTACCGCTATAATGGATCATTCGGAATTCATCATCCCGTATGCTCGGATCACAATACATAAACCGGGCACGTTTTGGCGATCCATCATAATATCTTTAACACGTGACGTGGATTTACAAGTCCATTTTAAATTGTTACACCTCGTCGAAATTCGACGCCTTATTTGTGGAGCCCGGTTGACACCGGCCTTCCCCGCGCGACTCCCATTAACATAAATTAATTGATTTTAGAGGTCTCCACCGAGGCACTGTGAAAAAATAAATTAGAAGATCTCCTGCGGAATTAGAATTCGATGATAACGCGACGGAGAACCAGACGAGGGATTAAATTCTAACAATCATGCATCGACTCGAAGATCGGAAGAGCATCGGTGAATGATTTTTAGAAATTCCTGCAGTCTTGTATATCGGAGGTAAAAATTCCTCTATAACCAATGTCACTATTTTCTCACGGCGCTGACTATGTAGGTTTAGAATTTTTATTCGGTAGTTTTTTTTGATAGATGATTAGAAATAATAGAAAATTAAGTTGAGAAATATATGGCAAAGTTTGAATATAAATCCCATTGAATTTCAGTTTGAATCCTGTTAAATTGTTAGACAAATTTTGGATTAATTCCAGGGAAATTGTCAATCTATAATTTAATTGTCAATAAAACCTTTAATGATAATAATAAGGAAAAAATCGAGAATTTAAAAATGGATATGATTTTTTGATAACAAAAACGAAAAATTTTCCACAGCAACAATTCAACAACCAGTCGCCTACTTAGAAGTTTAACAATTAAAATGCCGCCGTTATTATCTCATTCATGAATGAAGAGAGAACGCGCATTCCTCGCCGGAGGAATAAAAAAAACCGACGCGAAACCGGAGGAAATGCCAAAATGCCGCACATCATACCTTTCCCATATATTATATTTTCGGTCCGCATTTCAACCGAGCTACATAGAAGCCGGGCAGTTCGATAATGTAGACACGACCTTGGGCGTGGTCCGGACTCGCCATTGGCCACGGGGGTCGGAGGAGGAGGCGCAAGGACCCACGTGTGCAGGACCACACGTGCAGGTAAGTCAGTATCTCAAAGGACTCGGCGGTGGGTGGTCAGGACCCGTAACTCCTCCTTAAGCAATTATTCGGAGCATCTCGGCCGGGATCGACACCTTCCACCCCTACTCAAACCCCTCAAGTAAAGTAAATACTAAACAGTCAGTTTCAGGTGATATTGTTTATTTTTTGTGACTGTGTCGTGGTACGGACGCGATGCGGGTGGACATCGATAATATGGAAGTGACAGTGATTATTGTGATGCTACTTTCGTTATCTGAGGCTACCAATATCGGGGATATGTCGGCCAGGAGCAAAAACAGGGGGAAGGGATCTATGTGGTGGTACGAATATTTTTTATATTTATACATCTATAACATATATTTACATAAATAAAATAGGGATACTAATCTTTTTATTTGATAATTAATTGTGCATCATATTATGCAATTATAGAAAGTGAAAAATCCTTATTAAGTTTTATGTAGACTTTAGAGAAACTGTAATTTCTTAACAAAATCGAAACTTCTGGTAGGTACCTACTCTTAATACTAAAATGTATAGGTAGGTATAGGTACTGCAGGATTTATAAATTATAAATTTCAAAAATAATAAAGCATTATACAACAACCAAATACCAAACACTTACACAAAAAAATCCCTCTGTTGAATAAGGTATGCTATATGAAAAACTTGAATTATTAGTTTATTTAAATTATAGATACAAAAATTATTGCTAATTTATTAATTAAAAAATTTGCATAGGTCATTTTACTTTCTATAGTGAAAATGAGTAACATTGCAGCACTTACATAAGAGAAGTCAATAGAGATAGAAACCTAGATACAAGGTTAAAAATTTAGTAGGCCTTATTTTTTGTAAATGATATAGTTATAACAAATATCTACTTATTTATTTTAGATATTTTCCACCTTTTTGTGGAAAGCTCATTAGATATACCAAATAACTCATTTACTAAAATAGGTAATGAGTAATAAGTAATATATAACTAATAAGTAATGTATAACTTCGACAGCACAACTTTTCCAACAATATTTGATCTAGATCTATGGTATATCTGATGTTTAAATTGTAATAATAAGTTAAACTAAATTCCGTTATAAAATCCATGAGAATCCAAGTAGTGCATTGAAAATTGTTTATAATTAGTAAGAGATATATCAGATATATTACAAAAAAATATAAATTTGTGGAAACAGCAATGAAACCTCGAGCTTCCACATTTAATTACTGTACACACACATTAAAGAGATCATAAAGTATCCAGAGGAATACTCACAACTAATGAATTATTCATGAGATGCTAATTTTAGTTTATTTGCATCAATTTCTGAAGAAACTTTACTGCTTACCTTAAAAGCAGTAAATTATTTTATTTGTACGAATTGTACAAAGGGTTTTTAACAATACCAGCTGATACTTAAAAAAATAAGCATTTATGATCAATTACTGCATGACTCTCGACGGTTTTTTTTAACAAAATTAGTTATTTTAGCTGGTTTTGGGCATTAAACAATAAAATACTAAAATATTAAAGTATATACATACTATCATTTTGAGTTTAAAAAACCTAATCTTTGAAGTCGTGAAAGCGTTAATTGCGATTTTTTTATTACACCTAAGTGGTCGCGCAAATAGAAACAGCAATTTAACGATCTCCCAGTTTCGTTAATTAAAAATAATAATTTTTATTTACGTTTCCTAGCGAACAATTAAAAAACAGTTTCGTCCGCGAATTTGGCCAAACGCACGCACAAATCGACGGCAAATCGAAAAATCCGATGAATTTCAATGCCGATGATGGTTTCGATAAGTACCCTGTCTATCAAAAGAAGACGGTAGCTGACAACTTGTGATGTATACGCGCCAACTCGGCCTGTACACGGGCACGAACGCCATCCTCTAAATCTCGTCTGTCAGTCCGCGACGATGTGACCGAACTTTTAATGAAACGTTTTAGAAAATTCGGGCGACCGAGATACGTGCCGCGATTTGGAAGTCCGCAGATATCATCTCTGAACGGGGAAAGATTGATTTCGAAGCGCACGAGAAAAATTGCATCGGACCGATGGGCCGAAGAAGCGCAAGATGAAATTGTCCGAGGATATATATTGACCGGAATTTGTACTCTAATTTGATCGCGGAGAATATTCCGAAATGCGCACATCAATATCTAATGCACAACTAATTGTGTAAAAGTGAGGTGTTGCATAATTTTAAACGGCAATGATTAAATATCATTAAAAAAGTCGGTGCATGAAAGCAGGTGCTTTATTATTATTCTAACGTCGTTTATTTATTAATAGGACTTTGATTTATTGTTCCTATTTACATATTTCACATCGCAAATGCGAATATGAAATGCGCTTTTAATTTCGTATAATTGATATTTTGATAAAGTGGTTCGTTTACCTAACTGGAAAGCTGCCAGCGTTGACATTTCTAGTCTATTTTAAATTCATTGAAACGGCGTGTTCTATTTAAACCATCATTTCGGATAAATAAATAATTCCCTCTTCATACAAACAATCTCACGGTATTTTCCAATATTCCGCACCGATTTAATTATTCCACTTTAATTATTTGTTACTGCTCCTTTCTCGGTAATTGTTGAACACCAATCTATCTACTTGATTTATTTAAACCATTGAAGAGTGAAACATAGTGACAAATTGTTCTATTGAATGCAAAACCGCCGTGAGTAATAGAATACCTTAGAAGGGAATAATGATTTCTTTGCAACTATTTGCAATTTTATATATAAATATAAATCTTTTTATTAAGCGCACAACAATAACTTAACGAATCGAGTTTAGCTGCCTAGAAGCGGTTTTAGTTAGAATTTCTAAGTGATCTGCACTCATAATTATTTATAAAATCAAACGAATTTCAAATTTATAAAGATATCTTTAATTTTTCAACATTATAATGTACAAATCTTTAACTGATGTCTAGGATTTACGTTCCTCATGACTTATAGACTAATTAATTGTTAAAAAATAATCATCACGTGCCTTTTTGTCGAGCCTAAGTTAAGAACAAACTCGTGTAAGGTAATCTTTAACGCTCGAACTTACCGACTGACTGACCGCTATTAGGTATAGAAGCACCGTTAAAATGCGGAACCGAGTTCCTCGTCTGTGTGCCTATTGAATTCTTTTCGCGCGGATGAATATTATTGCTTTTAGCAGCTTTTCAAACAATTAGTAATATCAACAGTTCTCCTTGGCATATGCGTGTGCGTTCGTGTGTAGTATAGAAATTCATTTATTGTACGAATTTTAACGGTACACGTTCGAACTTCCTCGAAGGGAATTTTTCATTTAAGAGTTCTGAAAATTTTGAATTTTTTTTTGATTTTAATGAAGCAGATATGTTGTAGCTAGTGAAAATCAATCGATTCGTATAAATTTGTTCTAATTTGAGGAGCTGTAAAGAATTTTTGGTATTGAATATTTAAACTGAAAAATGTGTTCAACATATATTTGTTCCTTTCGAGAAACGTGAAGAGGAAACGCCAGAAAAATAAATACTGTTTAAATTGTTGACATTTTAACCATAGTGCTGTTGTTTAATTTTGAGTCAACGGCATTATGATGAAAATGTCGTCATTTTGAACAAACTAGCGACCGAGAGCAGCGATTTCTAACGTCGAGAAGTTATATCAAGTATACCTCAGGAATTTCTATTACATTTTACATTTTTACATTTTTAAAAAGAGAAATATATTAAATTAAAAACACTTAATGCTTTTTTCAAGTTTTTATCGCAAAAATGGGTAGGTATTTAAACAATTATATCAATTACACATTAAACAATTATTCATCCAATAGATGTAACAAACGTATCGCATTACCTACTCGTTTTATCTTGTTCAAACAACAACCATTGCAAATGTACAGGCAGGTTTAATATTTTTAAGCAAATTTACCTTATCGATCGCGATTATTTATTTACACAAAAAAAATCCGGCCTAAATTGCTTAAAATGATGATTGTTCGTCAGCAATCGCGCCGATTTGAGAGATGTAAAAATCGAAACAGCTATCATCGACAGTAGACGAAACAAATATCCTGTATAAAATTAGGGCGAGCTATCTGGAACACCTCGGGTGAATGCGTTTCCAGTCACGGTCATTTGTCTGCGAGGCCTGCTTCATTTTTCAGCTGTCTCTGTTCTTTAGATAAATCACGTGTAGAAGGGTTGCTTCGTTTCGGGGATGACAATGGGCCGTGCGGACCCCAATATATTTTATTTTAATTATTTTAAACAGCCTGATTGCGTTCAATTAAATTTGAAACTTTCGACTGGTTAACAGAGTCCCATCCAAACCAGTGGATTGAAAAATTGTACCCAACAAGTGTAAAGCAATAATTGTTGTTTTATAATATAAAGTACGATGTAAATGATTCATTTTGGAGCGATATAACTTAGCAAAAACTGAACCAAAGATCAAAGATATTAAAAATCGTGCAATTAAAATAGCAATAGGTATGAATTTTTCGAAAAAATGTGGAACAAATTTTTTGTTTCGTAATCGGCACGGCCCTGTCACAGACACGAACTCGAAGAATCTTCGTATTAGTGCTCAGTAGTGGCTAGTTTTTTGTCGGTCCCGGGTGACATACCTTTGGCGAAGGTATTTTGAGATAAGGGGTTAACGTATGGCCAAGACAAGAAGTATAGATAACGATGATCGCCGTTCTCACGCTCTCGACTCCTTATTCCTGGTTCGTCATTTTTGGAATTGTGTGCTTTTTGCAATTAAGATTGAGATACTGTTAAATCACGAAATTCCATTCCGTAAAGGTATTAATACAGTAGGTCACCGACCAGCGAAGACGTGGTATCTAATTTATCAAAAACTGGATCAATTAATTTAACCATATGCTGGATAAATCACTAGTGAAACTACTCTAATTAACTATATCAGCTTATTATACTCGTGAATGACGAATACGTCTAGATATTTCCAACAATGAAACGAGCAAACAATTGTCACAGAATCTTCCAATAACTTTTTATGATCTTTACGTCTGAGAGAGTGCATTGCATGCTCGTTATTCGTTTGCTAAGAGATAAAAATTATTTAAAAAAATCTCTGGATGGGTGAGATCTATTTGCAAATAGGAGGTCCCGATTGTTTGCCGTCGTCAAACAAATAAAAAGAAAGTCAAATAAAATTGTACCTTTAAAACCAATAAAGATTGTTTGAGCGTTACGACACCGAGGCCTTTCGGGTGATGGTTTTTCTTCGACTGGAAGAGTCCTTAAAAATACACTCTATTCTCGCATCGCACCATAAAATAACGCCCTATTACTTAATAATTTGTAGGTAATTAATCGGTTTTAATATTTGTTTCAGGGGTATCGCGAAAGCTGGGGAACCAAACAACCTATCACCCCTTTCCCCCGGAGTTCCCTACCTAGATTCCTCGGCGTACTACGGCACTCTCCGGAGGAAGCAGAGGCGACTAGCCAGGGAGAATCCTGGTCTTTTGGACGCCATCGCCAAAGGCGCCAAAATGGCGATAAACGAATGCCAGTTTCAATTCAGGAACCAACGGTGGAATTGTTCCACCAGGAATTTCCTTCGAGGGAAGAATTTATTCGGGAAAATCGTCGATAGAGGTGAGTAATTTAAACACATGTGTACAAAGAATAACATATTCATACAAAGTGAAATATTCTAACTAAAATCTATCATAAATAAAAAGAGAATGAAACGTTTCTGGTTTGGTTCGTGAGCGTACAAAACCCGTCGAGAACGAAAGGGCATGCTCGTACACACACTCCATATCATATATCCTACACTTAAGGTAATAATAAACATATAATGACTCTTAACTTCGAGTATGACAGCTCTACTATGATTCCCGTTGTTTATAGCCATGTTGAAAAACAGTACTGGATGTCTCGCGTTGAAGTATGCCAAGTATTGATCATATATCCATTTTTTAATACCGATCGCGCTGTCGTTGCCACGATAAATCTTAGAATATTATTGCCAGCTTCATTTCAATTTGTAATTTTTTTTGTATGTCGCCGATACACTTTCGCATTGTTCTTCTTTCGCTCGACAAAAACGACTCAATTATTTTATGATTTAGTTACTGACATTTCACTGTACGTTAATTTCTATCGAAATTTATTTAAGCTGTTATACGTAATTAAGTATTTGTTTGACATTCCCTTTTCTGCGTCGAACCGATGATACACAAAGAGTAATTGAGTTCAATTCTATTTTACGTGTCCACTTAGAGCGGCGACAAAGGAAAGAGTTGTTTAACTGGCTAACATCTGGACATGCACGTCTTTGTATGCCCCCTTTGACAAATGACAAATATATTACCGGACCTAAAAAAACACTCCACGCTCATTATTAGCCCGACGCTGGGGCGCTCGGTTTATTCATATGCATATGTGGGGTGGAAGAGAATGGGCGGATGTGATTCTACCGCGAAATTTGCATGATAAGGAAGCGATACACGTATTTAATTGCGTCGCTAAATTTATAATACTTTATTTGATGCTCATCGTATGTCATAATGGTGTTCGATTTAATTTTTGTTCTTTAGCGATGGGAAAATATGGTATTGACACCAGCCATTAAATGTGTTACACGTTTGAGATATTAAAACAGGATACCGCTTTGAAATCGGCGATAAACTTAAAAGTACGCACTATTTATAGAATTGAAATTGGCGTATTCGAAAGACTTGTTTCTCAATAGGAAGCTATAATTCCACGTTACGATCGTACGCGGTGTTAATCAATTTCAAAGTGCGTGTATATCTTGATTAGTTGTGTTATGTATTTAAATTCGTAAATTACCGACACGTATGTAATTAGATTTAGGTTGCATAAGGATTTATCAGCGCGAGAAATTCGATTAAAAGTATTTTTTACCGATACGAAAAACGTCAGTGAAATACTGAAATCATCCATAAAGTCTCGAAGATTGGCCTGAGAACATGTTATTCTAATTTCCTTAATGGCCTATTAATACTACAATCTGGTTCGCTGAGAGCGATCAATTTGTCAAAGGCTAATTAAAATAATTTTCGGGACAGTAACGAAATCGACTCGATTTAACATAAAAGAAAACGGAATCAGGTATATGGGAATGGAAAAAAAGTAAAGTGATATTTCGGGTAGTCTTTTATCGTCAGATCTTCGGAACCAAAGGAGCGATTTGTTATTTTTACCTGATAGAGGATCTATAAGTTAAAGACTATTAGTGGGAATTGATCGGTAATTTGAGTCTTTAATCAATAATCGAACGCACAGACCGGGTTCCGGAGATTCCGATAATAGCTGACGTTTTTCGTTTATAAAAGAGAGGCGTCAATTTCAGTTGTGTCTCCTGTTAAATCGACCGCGAGGAGTAAATGCTCAACGTTTTGAGATATAACTTACTCCTCATTAATGACATTTTATTAATCAAACGATTAAATTACAAAATAATAATTATCCTTTTACTTTCCTATAGCTGTAGATACTAATTGTGCAGCCTATAAATTATTTATGTTGAAGAGATGATGAAAAAGAAGAGATGAAAAATTTATAGATTTCGAAGACAAAGTATATATTTTTTAATAAGCGATATAGAAGAGTGTTTTATAACAATACCAACGGCATAACGTTAGCCCAAAGGCTATACATCATCGTTCTCTGCGGGTATTCCAGTGATGACGTAATTACCCAGCTCGTCCACAGGGGGCGAAGATTATCGTTCGTCGATAACTCATATCGTACGGTCGGGATCGCACAGATATCTCGAGAAATGTTTAAGGTTTTAACACTCTTTCTAAATGTAGGTTTTAATCGTGTTATTGGTTATTACCTTTGTCGCGGTGGTTTGTAATTATGGAATATAAATATTAATTTAGGCGGACAAACAACCTTAATGTGAGTAAATTAGCGGTTGGACGGGCAACTTTTCGTGGTTTTTTATATTCCTTGTCTGATTGAAATATCGCTTTATCATCCTAATTTTTTAAATCCGGCGTTCTGATGAAGAAATTGATTAAAAACAACCGAGTCGATGGAAAGGTTGTAATTTAATTATAATTTTTTTTAAATTTATTTTTCCACAGAATGTGTAATGTAGTCATTATGCATTTATTATGGGTGTTAATTTTTTATTTTCTTATTGATCATGAAATTTTATGTACCTAGTCTTGCATCTTACCACCGTAATTAAACTGAAAACTAATTATCGTAAAAATGTTCATTAAGGGTATAATAATTTAAAAATTTTACTATAGGTAGAAAAATACATTCGTCACTGGAATATTTATTGTTTCTTAATAGAGATGAATTAACAATTCATCATCACCCAAAATCCTCATTCTTACATCCTACTGAATCATTATTCATTTTCTTAGAAATAAATCTATAACACAAGCCAATAAAAATTAACTCGATGACAAAGCATTTCAAACCCACCTACCTAATTACATCTAACACTTGTTTACAACAGTTCATATATAATTAACATTTTACAAACAACTTTTAATAACATAAAATTCTTATACCTTCCTGCGATTCGACCGCGTCTAACTCATCATCATACACCGTGAATTATGCCTTTTCAATATTGTAACCAATCATGTCATTAGACACGAACATTTATTCGCGTTATTTCAATACGATTAGAACATTAACGAGTAGAATAACTTCTTATTTGTGCAATTATAGCGTCAGGTGTAAAATCGGTAATTAATAGTTGCCAGTTATAGAAAATAATCATTTGGATTCCAGTAGTTAGTAGGCAGAAATGACTAACAAGTAAAAGTGAAGGTTCTCTTGGCAAACTTCAAACGCTATTGTGATTTAACCGGCGATGATGTGTTCACGATTAATTACATTTAAGTTGAAAAATATAATTAGCATTAGATTTTGTTTGTTTTTAATTAAACTGGTAGGTGCACTAAAATTTTTATTATTCGTCTTTTGTGGATTTAACCATTAACATTGAAACTGATTTTTTTATTAACCAGTAAATTATAAAACAAATCTTAATCCGTTATTTATCGCTATACGAAACATTTCAATTTGTTGTTATTTATTATTGAAAAACCAAAGTCAACACTTCACAAATAGAATTCCAATAAAGTAAAAAATTTATAGGTTTTCGAGTTGTCAGATTAATTCCCGAAGGCATTAAAGCCTAAGGAACATCGAAATGTCGTTCGTAGAACCGAGTTAATCGTCAAATTGGCAGTACCAAAAAACGACTATGAACCCAGTAACAATCTTCAATGGAGCCACGGTCATTTAATTACTTGTTGTGGCAATATAAAATCACGGCAGACCATTAAATCATAGGAATGAAGATGTATTTTGTATGCTAACATCTACCTGCCACCCTGAATAATGCACCGCGGGACACCTGTAGAGCCTTAGCCCACGCGAACTATTGAGTGTCAGTTGTAAATGCCTTATTAACTTGGTATTTTTCATTCGTGCCTGCCAATACATCAGTATTTCATAAATAAAAATAAACCTTAAACACCACAAATATGCAACTCCTCTCTTAATTACACCAACATTATTCGCCAAATTTATGATAATGATAATAATAAAAATAACAACAAATTCAATAGTTGATAATTTAGCTCTCTCGAATTTCCATCTCAACAACAGAGTGTAAAAGTACCTGCAATGATTTTCTAACAGCTTTCCGCTTTAATTGGCTCTCATTCAACGTTCTAAAAAATAGCCGGGCATAGCAGTTGCTGGTATTCTTCATTATAGATTTATGATTAGGCATTCAGGCACGGTAGTCTCGGGGTAACAATGCGCATTTGTTATGCCGAGTAAATAATAGGTAATTTATTACATGCTTGGCAAAAATTAGGTAATTGTTCGGAGAATACGAGCATTTTCGAATCAAATTTGTGCTGCAGTTGTGCAGTGACTTTCTCCCGTGAATTGCCATAAATAAAAACTCGCTGCATGCACGAATTAATAGAATCAAACGGGAAATTAAGATGCAATCAGTGGACATTTCAGTGCTTGGTATATAAAAAAGTTGTGAAATTTCTGGGAGAGTAACACATTTTATTTTTGATATATGATTAAGATAATAAATAAAATAGTTAAGTTAGTGTTTGTTGTTTCAATTAGTGCTTATTTTTAGGAAACATCGCAATTTATTTTCGTGCAACTGTTTTTGATTAATTTTAATTCTTGTATAATGACTGAAACTATAGTTCACAAAAAAAATAATCCTGGTATTAAAAAATCCTCTTTTTAAAACCGGATATCCTTTGTGTACCGCCGTCGGTTTCACGTGTAAATAGCCCTTCATCGTTGAAAATGGATCACGCCTTCGCCTTTGTGCCCGTAAAACGTTGCCCAGTACACCATTATTAAATCTAAATGGCAGCGAATGTAATTTTCTATGCGATAAAGTAATCTTACGGCCGTAAAGGATGGCTCCCTGGGGATAAATTGCTACCTAGACTTTCCGGTATACTCCCGATATCAATTCGTGAGACGAATTCGAGATTATTGTTAATTGCGGGTGTCTTCTCCACCATCTGGCAGAAGGACTTCAACCTGTTTTTGCTCGTATCGATGTTATAAAAGATTCGAAAATCTACCAATTCTCTTCCACTGTCTCTCGCTTAAAAAGTACCCAGTGAGTCAATTAGCAACACTAACAGCTTCATTTCTGTTCCAGGTTGTCGAGAAACGTCCTTCATCTACGCCATAACATCGGCGGCGGTGACCCACGCGATAGCCAGAGCTTGTAGCGAGGGCACGATCGATACCTGCAACTGCGACACGCACTACAAGGGGCGGCCGCAGGTGTTCGCCAACGGCAACAACGCCGCCGCCGTCGCCAACGTGCGGGACTTCGAGTGGGGCGGCTGCTCGGACAACATCGGCTTCGGCTTCGACGTCAGCAGGGAGTTCGTGGACACGGGAGAGCGCGGCAAGAGCCTCCGGGAGAAGATCAATCTGCACAACAACGAGGCGGGACGATGGGTGAGTATATGTATTGGAGTTTTGCAACCTTGATATGTTTGGTTTCTTCTAATATGGCAATTGTATGAAGAAAATTATTAGTCAAACAGTGTGAGTAAATTATTAAAGATCGGCGCTTGATGAAGCAAATAAATCAACGTTAGTCTTGGCTCCATCACCATAATCATTTCCTTCTAAATTAAGACATCGGAAAGGAAGCGTTGCTGCATCACCATTACCGGCGATGGTTGTTTAAGTTGCATTAAATTAATACCTATAATCCTCGACGAAGATTCCGTGTTCGAATAATTTTTTTACACGGCATTCTAATCTTTGAGTATAAAAAATTAAAACTTTATAACGACGTCTGGTGTGAGAAAAGGGTTTGATTTATGCGAAAACCAGTGATTACTACCGGGTGGTCTTATTAAGTTACATATTAAAATGTATAATAACTAATAACTTGCTGTTGACCGCGTAGACCACACATTACTAATAAAGCAACATTCGCTCAAGGCGGCTAAAATTTATTTTGATATTTTTATTAAGCCGCCGTAGCTGTCCCGTAATGCAGGTTTCGTTGCGCTCGGATTTTTTCATTAGTGAGATGCCAGCTCTCAATGTGAATAACTTTAATCAATGCGTGGAATCGTACCGATGAAATATTTCAGATAATCTCGGATACGGAGGTTTCTGTTTTCGAAATGAGCCTCGCTTGGATTTTTGTCAAATTCTTTACACGAATTAAGGTAAAAAGAAACGTCGAAAATGTATAGCGCTGGCCGAAGGCAATATATACGAAATAAAAATAACTAGCAGTCAGGATTATCTAAACAACATCTCGTCCTTCCTAGATTAATGTTCGTTCCTTGATGTTCGTTCTGCCAAGTGTGACAAATCACTTTTTACTCTTCGTGTTGTAATCACAAATCATTTTGATTGATTTTGTCAACGCAAAAAGTTCATTTTTAAGGTACTAAATATTCCTATATTTAAAAAAATACAATAACACCGAGTGTGTATATCCGATTGTGTGAAGCCGAAGAGACGGGATGAAGCGTATTGGATAATTTACATTGGGTTTCGCGAATCGTGAGGATTAGTTAAAAAAATTCTAATTCTTGCGGACATGACTTCAACCTTATAATATCCTTTTATTTAACTTGCAAAACACGCTTTAACCCGTGACTGTTAAGGCAAAAGTCGAGAAAAAGAAGTCGGGCCGTTATCGTACCATTAATTTTCCGTGATTTCATATACGGTTAGACCAGGACCAGAGCAAGCCATTTTGTTGCAAAGATCTAGATAATTTTTATAGTATTTACAACTAAAAATCAGTTTTTTTTATAAGCTTGATGCACTTATCTACTGAAAATGTATGTTTCTATAATAATTATTCTATGCATTGATAATAAATCCATCAGCTTTACTAAATTTTCCTTATCCATCATCATAACAAAACGCTTTGTTATTGAAATTTTTATTCATTTAAATTTCAAATATCGACAATTAATAGGCAATTTGTATTATCTCATCAAAATTAATTTTCCATTTGTAGACACACCTTCGCTGTCGGCTTTTTGTTTGATTAGGCGCCTTATTAATTTTATCTTACACGCATCTATTCGCGATTTGCTCGCGTTTTATTCGTTCATATTTTTATCGCATTCGTCAACGTTTCAGCTTCCTGAGACGTGCGCAACAAGCCGACGTATAAATCCGCCGGCATTCGAAAAAAACCGCTCCCATTATTTATATCTTTAAACGCTACTAGGCGCAGTAAGTCTATTATTTAAGTAGCACCGGTCCTGGATTTAAAAGGTAAGAAACACATGTTTGTGCTAGCATTAACCCGTGTAATACGGTGTTTCGCCACGGGGAGTCGGATAGGCTCTTGCACATATAAGAGACATCTGGGCCCCATAGGGTGTCCTATTACTTCTTATGGCCGCAGAATACTTATGAGGACAAATTACAAGTACAAATTAGTTACCTTTTAAGAACGTTATCTTCGGGTTTTTACGATTTAAAAGCGAGGTACTTGCATCTAATTAAAAGATTCAGGTGTAAATTGCCAATGCCTTCGTAAGAAAGTATAGGGAAATTCGATGTTATTGCGTAGATACTCGAAATGAGTGGTTTGAGCGTTATAAAAGCGTTCCTATTGAAGTAGATCATTATGTAATTATTTACAAACTAACAGCTAATTTCAATTTTATGCACAATCTGATCGACTAACAATCTACTAATCGTCGAATTAAGAAAATTGCGCAAAGCAGTACCAGCGGGTCGCAATGAAGTCGTATCGAGTGAGTTAGAATAATTACTTTTGAAAGTACTTACTGTCGGAATTAAACGTTTCGTGAAGAATTAAACCCGATTTGCATATTATTCCGTGCTTTTCCTCACGGGCACCGCAACTGTTCCGTAAATCTTTTCACGCTTGAATATTTTATTACTTAAGTGGTTTATGCCGAGGTAATTACACTAATTTATGATTGGCTCGAAGCCTAGAACTTGTCGTTGAAAAATCGAATCGTTCTTATTTCTCGTCTTTTATCGGCTAAAAATATTTCGCAACATTACTCTAATTTCAGCGCGTTTCGCTTAATTCAATTGAGCCGACTTTTTAAATTAAATCGCCTGTTTTGGCTTTCTCGGTGTTTACTCGGTGAGGTCATTACGGCGTGGCAAACGAAAATGTATCCGGTTGCATTGTTTATAATAAACCGAACGCTAATTAACGAAATAAATTTTCATGCATTCGAAACGGCTCGTCCAGACCCCGCGCGTCTTCTATCTTATAACGAATTATGACGGGCGCGTAATCGCAGGCACTTAAAAATAACTTAATTTTTATCGGCGCTTTCGAACATCTCCCTGTCAGTTGAAGCGAAATTAGCCGGCTGTATTTCACCCTCGAACTACTTTTCCTATCGGCGAAATTAATTGAGGAAGATAAATAGAAGAAAATATCTCCTCTCATTAGTGGTATCGACTTCAAAGAAAATATATATCGACCAGAATTCGTGCAATCACGACTGCCAACATAAATATTGGTACGTGAAGCGAGCGCTGTCACTTTGAGAAATGAACGCACCGCCGCGATTTGTTCTTCGGACGTACTCCAATTCCAGACTAAATAGTGGAAAAGTACACAGAGTGCTTTATAATTAATGACTCGCTCCGGCTTCGTCATTGCCATATAGTAAAAGCGACTGAATTTCGCCACGAAATATTCTTTTTATACGCAAATTAATAAGCTTCTTGTATTTGTTGCAGCACGTCCAATCTCAGATGAGACAGGAATGCAAGTGCCACGGCATGTCGGGCTCCTGCACGGTGAAGACCTGCTGGATGCGGCTGCCCTCGTTCAGGGTGATCGGGGACCTGCTGAAGGATAGGTTCGACGGCGCCTCGCACGTCACGGCGTCGAACGGCGGCAACGGCAGGAACAACAACAAAGGCCACAGCAACAGGCTGAAGCACCCGCGCATGAACTCCATCATGTCGAACAGCATCCACGCCAAGCGCGAGAACCGCAGGAAGCTGCACAAGTACAACTTCCAGCTGAAGCCGTTCAATCCCGAGCACAAGCCGCCGGGCGTGAAGGATTTGGTTTACTACGAGATGTCGCCGGGATTTTGCGAGAAGAACCCCAAGCTGGGTATACAGGGGACGCACGGAAGGCACTGCAACGACACCTCGATGGGGGTGGAGGGTTGTGATATCATGTGCTGCGGTAGAGGGTATCGCACCCAAGAAATCGTCGTCGTCGAACGGTGTAATTGTACTTTTCATTGGTGTTGTGAGGTGAAATGCGACATTTGTAGAACAAGGAAAACTATACATACGTGCGTTTAAACTAAATTTCTCGCCGTTTTATTCAGAATCAGAGAGCAAGATTTTAACGTACTATAAACTAGACAATAACATAACGTGCTGCAAGTTATTAAAAGGTTTTTTTTCATCAGTATTATGTAATTTGTATAAAATAGAAAGACTGACTGTTAGTTTGTAGTTAGTAATTTGTATATAATATTTGGAGACGTGGATGATCTCTACCTACATGTGGGGAAAGAAACCCAGTGATTTTTAATGAGAAAATACATCTTTTCTGTAAACTTACTTGATACTCA
This sequence comes from Phyllotreta striolata, assembly GCA_918026865.1. NCBI lineage: Eukaryota > Metazoa > Arthropoda > Insecta > Coleoptera > Chrysomelidae > Phyllotreta > Phyllotreta striolata. Next base: position 11,591,578 of record OU900095.1, read on the forward strand.
GTAGCGTGTCTTCTACATTATTTTTCAGGTGTGGCAATGGGAAAATGACCCGATTTGGAATTTTACATTATTTTGATAATTAAAAGATAATGAGAAGTTTTTTACTAAGGACCATTTCCCATTTCCAAAATATCTAAATTTCTCCCTAAAATCTATAAATTCACAGGCGTTGTAAGAAATTCTTAACGTATTAATTAATTTATTCGCATGTAAATAAATAAATCAGCGTAGTATCTCAACTTGTATAATACTTTATTTATTTAACTTTTTATATTTCATATTAATTTATTCATAATTTGTAAATTGATTTTTTTTGTAAATAGTCAAAAACGTTGTATATATTTTTGAATTATTTTCTATTCCATTCTTGTACACAAAAGAAAGAATTAAATAAAAAGTATAATAAAAATTACATTTATTTTTTTATCTCTTATTAAATTTGTAAGGTTTTCATTTTTACTTTACAAATTAATCGTTGAACGTGAGCGTTTTTTCGAAATTTTCCGAAAAAAATTGACAAGACAACAAGTGGTTCAATTTCTGGTTTTTGTCGGAGATCGAAGTTTTGCTCTCATAATGCGAACATCGCTTACGAAAAGGTAAAAGTAAAAACACAAACGCATTTCAATTACAACAATAAAAACATGAAAAAATTAGTAAAACAAATATGTACGGTTTTTGCGATTTTAAATTTACTGGTTGATCAGTCAAACAAGAACGACGTACGGGAACTTTGCTTGATTGACAGGTATACATTTGATATGTATGACAACAAGTAGCTTGGCCTTTTGTAGCGAAACAGGTTCATCATTTCTGTGCCTGCTTACATAAATTTTACTAAAATACGGTCAAAATATTTATGAATGGAAATTATTATATTTACATCTTGTTGCAGTTTTGCTGGTGCCACCAGTCTCGAGAGCATTTTTTACCGGAATAGTCCAGTTCGCTTTTATTCGACAGGCACTTTAAATTCATTTAACATTTAACGTCAAGAAATCGATTCTGTTCGAAAAAAGCGACAGTACATTTGAATCGAAATGCTAATTACTTCGTTAATTATACCTAAATCGTTGGATGTATTAAATTTCCATTAGAGCAATCTTTAAATATTATGACATGCAATTTTATTCAATGAATCGTTTTCTATGCGATATGTGATGAATTACCTGCTAATTGTGAAAGTTTGTACGTTAATTAATTATTGATTGGGTTATTCACGGGGATATTTGAGAGTTCTTTTATGAACGAAGACGCGAAATTGAATTACTCAATTGAAACACACGATGAAAATTGGAAAGCAACAAGTATTAAAAGAAATAAATTCCCGAAAAAACGGACCACCAGAACTCGGACCGCATTAAAACAGACATTAAATTTTAGTCCGTGGTCCATCGAAGTCCATCGGTGCAACAGGAAACATAAAATATTTAAATTATTTTCAATAGGTAAGCATAACTGTTTTTATTATAAACGCCTACAGTATAATTTATTCCGTAGATAAATTTTATTGGATTGATTAATGATTAAACATTAGATTGATGTTCGAATAAAAAAAATAAAATAACCGTATATATTTTAATTAATTAAAGGATTAATACGTTGCATCAATCAGCCCTTGTACTATATAAATTTCCGGCTACTAATTCCATTTTTTTTTCATCAGTTGATCCTGATTTAGCGTTATCAATGATGTGTTGTCGTGACCAATCGATCATTTCACGGTTTTTGATTGGTAATCGCTCTGTGTTTCGGATCAAAGTTGCCTTTCCGAGGAAGTACAATTAAATGAGCGCTGTGCGGTTTCTCGTTTCGTTGTTGTGGTCGAGCGCTTATGTCTTCATTTTGCGGTGAATGAAAACAGATAATTCGAGGAATAAATATTGCCGGTTTTGTTAACGTTTCAACGATGATTTTTCTGGTTTTTTGATTAAATACCCGGTAGTTGCATTTTAAATTTAAACGTTGTATACGAGGGAAGGAATAGAAGTACTCGAACGATATAAGGAGAGGATTATTAAGAAAAGTTCATGAGTAGATAGACGAATGAATTTAGTAATTATTTTTGATGTGAATTCGTTGGATGAAGAATGGCAAAAAGTCCGTCTGGAAATTCATCCGAAACGGTCACATTAAATGAAGGAACGTCTTGTCTAAATATCGAAACGGAGGTAGATAATAGCTGGCAACTGGATTTTTTTGTCATTTTAATAGTCCGACTTTCGCGGGCATTTTTTTATGAAACAAAACGTAATTTATCACTGCGATTTGGTTTATGTTGAGAGAGGTAATTGGTCGAAATAAATTTTTGCCATCCCGAATAAAAAAAATGGTAGAAATGCTGAAAATATCGCCTGTCAAGTGATGTACAGAGCTACTTGAAGAATTTCTCGGCCACTTCGAGCGTGGGAACGACCAATACTGTCAGTAAAAATATTCCTACTGTCGTTCAGGAACCAACGAATTCCAACAGAGGCGTACGTACAAAGTTAAATACGAACATCCACGGTTTCGTATATACGCATTATTTACAGCTATTAAAATAAATATACGATCGGATTGAAATCGATGAAACGGATAACATAATTTAAATGTTTTTTTACCGGGCATGCCAGTTATTATACCTGAAAATTGTAAAATACCTAATTATAAAAAAGTGTTTTTGTTATTCCACAAAGTGATACCTACCACGTAGCCGACCGCAAAACGCAACCACAAATAAATATAATAACATACCTCTTGCGACTCCTCCTAAACTTCGCCTCTGCTTCGTGAAATTATTCCTGCTGCTGTTCAGGAACCGTCGAATTCCGTTCGGCCGGCCGCTAGTTCCCCGACTATTATCGCAGCGATCGCATTCAGATCGACCGGTATCTTTTTATCGGTTATTTTCCATAAATTATAACTATGATTAGGCTTTTATTTCGGACATAATTCAGTCCGCTCTACAAATAAACTCATTGGGAAATTCCTTCGCAAACCAATACGAATCCTCGCAGCGGGTTTCCCGTTTTAGGGCTGCAGAGGAAAATTGAGTCGTTCCGGAACGGTCGAAACCGAAGCGACACTTAACATTTTTTATTATTCTTCTAATTCGTTACAAGAATATTAATATCCCAGTTAGCGGCCTAGTAGTGACACCATCAGCGATTCCGTCACGGGATAAGCGGTTGTGCACAGGTTTCTCATGAACCGTAGTGAACCGTTTCACAGCTCGCCTACTCTTTCATCTTGATGTGTATCACCCGACGCAGTACTTTTTTTCTTTCTTTATTGCCCGCGCTCTTATGATTTTATACGAGATTTCACGAGTTTTTTATTGTGAGCACGGTGGTCGAGATAATGAAGATATAAATTTATTAAAAGGGACAGTTCGGAATCGTGGAAAGTCCGTAGCAAATGGAATGAAATTCGAATGGATCCCTCCGCTCACCAATAATATATGGAGGATCTTGCTTTACAACTCCAATGTAACTCAAATATACAATTTACCCAGTTGTTTGAGTTAGAACTCATGGTATAAAATCATGCAATCAATAAGTTCAATAAACGAAAATTAATCATATATTTTGCAACAGGCCGTTAAAATAAAGTTAATAATTAAATAAATTGTGCTCGTATTTTATTGGTATAAATAAACGATGGTCTTGTAGCTCTTGTATATAAAATACTATGTTGCAATCAATTTCTTGTAACCGCTTTTTGTGATTGTTAATTTCACTCGGTGGCGTCCTTGGAGATGTTTTATTCGCCTCGTATTCGGAGGCTCTCTCGGCTTAATAATACGAAGAGTGTATTCGTGAAAATTAGTTCCACCGAGCTTTAAATTAGTAGTGTTATCTGGCCGGTATAAGCAGATATCGAAAATGGCCAACAAAATGACTAATCGTTGTCTAATTAGGCGCAGGTAGAGGATTCCAATGAGCTTGATCAGCTAATTCGAGTATAATTGGTGGATCACTCTGATTCCTTATACTCTCGCATTATCTCTGCCCGGTTTTGTTAACTCATTCATTACTAATTGATTGGAGAAAAACGAATAAAATTTTGGTTTTTTTATTGGGAATGATACGCATAATTTTTTGATAAAGACCACATCTGATGAAACGAATGAAGATAAGAAAGGACGTGCCAATGGAATAATATTTTTAATTAAAAGTTATTCGGAAAATAAAACTGGATTGATGGGATCATTATTGTTGGTCAAAGAATTTAAATTACTCGTCAATTAGAATTCGAAAATCTTATTAATTAGTTTTTTGTCCCTTCAAAAAGTGATCGAAATTTTCGGGCAACGATTCCATTCTAATTTGAATTAAATTAACGTCCAACAAACTGTTAAAAAAACTTCATTAGATAAGAAGATACTACGCGTTAGCGTCATTATTTTTTTAAATTAATATCTCGCAGCTTCCCAAAACCAATAAATTATAAAAGCTACATTAACAAGAACACGACATAAATTACCGTCGAATAAAGTCATCCGCGGTTATGAATACTCACGTATCAAGAAATATCAGAGAGCATCACAAAGGAATTACTGATGTAGTGAGTCCGGTTTCGGGTAGAAGGTAAATTGAGAAACCTAAAGATTATTATTATAGCTCAATGTTGCCACTTATTTTAAAATATTGTAGATTCATATTAAAAATAAATTGAAAAATTTTTTAGTCCCAGCAATTTTTCAAATAACAATTGGTTTTGCTTGGGGCATAAATGTTTAATTTAATTTAATCTGGGAATTAAGTAGCAATCAAGTTGTACCCAAATCTTCAAGCTTCAAGAATAACTAATTAAAGTGCATGTAGAGCTTTAATTTCAAAAGAGGCAACGTCGCTGATGTACATCAGTAACGCTGGATTAGCTAATGTCTGATTGATATATTCATTATGTTGAGATGTGATGAATTAATTACGGCCTATCTCTTATCATTAACTACAATTAGTTACCTGCCAGCTTAACAACGTATCAGGTTCATCACGTTAGAGAATAATTATTGCTGAATATATTTAAGTGGCTAAGCATATTAACGTGGAATTCGATCAATGATGTAATTAGGGAGATTTGATTAAGTTGAGCCTAATTTTTGTGTTAATATTTTACGAATAAAGGGTTAGTAAATTTAACGAAACAAATAATAGAAACTTTGTATTTATAGTTACTAAACATTGCTGCATACGATCGTAACATAAATAAACGAGGCTTTTGCGACTGAATTAATAAAACGTTTGTTGCAAAAATAACGACTCGTTATTGGAAGCTTAAATAAATTACTCGGTGTTAATTTAATAAATGAAACTATAATATTACTTCTGTCATTATAATGAATTCAAATGACGGTCATTTGCATTTAAATGACGAAACCGAAAGAGAAGTAGAAGTAATCACTTTATATTCGCGTACGGTTTACATATACCTTATTCTTACAATGTTTTGTATGTGCTTCTATTGAAACTGTTACATAAATTACGCTCACGAGAGGATACGGGTTTATGTTCTTAGTTCTCTAATGCTTATAATTCAAGAAATATTGGTTTTCATAATCGAAAGTATTCTGCAAATGCTCGATGGATATTCCATTTCCTTCGCAAACGTACTTACGCCCATGAATAACTACTTTTTATTCTAGTTTATTTATTCGATTCAAACTTGAAATGAGACTTTTAGTTAAAAAGAGAATTCTATGTGACAGTTCTGCGTGTATTCCAAGTTCGCATAATGTGGGTCTCTTTATACATATAGATGCGATATTTTAATTCTTAAGGTTACAAGATATTTTCCTATACTCAATAGAGCGTTTTTAATATCGATTGTAAATCTGAAACTATGAGCCTACTTATACTTACACATCCACATGCATCTGTAATTTGCAATAAACTTTTAACTACCATTATTCAAAGAGTACAATTTCCAAAGCTCAGTTGTTTCGTTATTGTTAAATTTTACTATTTCCTCATTATAAATATCTCGCTAATCACCGTGCTGCGGTTTGTAAAGCAAAACGCTAATACGTATTAGCATTTGTATAGATATTCATACAGTATTAAAAGCAGTCGTAAATAACCACTAATGTTCTGCTTGTCTAAGATGGTATCGAAGAATTCGAATCCCCGTACCTAATATCAGAAATATTTTCATTAGCATTAATCGAAACCGCAAAATCTAATAAAGCAAATGAAATCGGGATAGCCCCGCATTAAACATCTGTTCGAAACCTCGATTCATTGGCGTAGACATCTATTTTTATTAACGATTCATAAAATGAAGAAATTATTTATTCTACTGAAAATAGAGTCTATGCCTATAGGATACAAAAGAGTGTAGTGGATGAAGCAGTACATTTCCTAATTATTTTACAACACTTGTAAATTAGGATATTAATTTTTGAACACACCTCGTATACTTATTTTTCTATACATTTCCTATAAGAAATGGGTGTATAGCAACTGCCATCTTTTTTATTAGATACTATATATTTTTGGTGAAATATTGGGTATTTACAGTGATGAGGTGAATTCCATCCTCCACCAATGATTGCAGTATGTTAGTATTTGTTCCTTTGTCCATAAGGCCCTCTCGAAATAACTACTCGAAGCGGTGCGTATAGGAGATTTGGGCAGACCAATAAAACGAATGCCTACTGTCGTTTTTGTGCCTCTCCCTACTAATAACACACCGAAATCGTTCACCATGAATAATCTGCAGTCGTTCAAAAACTTTTCCTATATGTGTTTCGACAATCGTTCATTAAATTAACACCAAGAGGTCGGGTAGTTCGCGTGATTTATGTACTCTTGCTTTCCGGACGGGCGTCCTCTTCGCAACGAACGTATATAACAACAGTTGGTAATGGGCTGATCGCTCAAGGATCGGGGAATTAAGCACCGAATTAATACACCCAGGATTGGTTATTAACGAGAGTTTTTTAATCGAGCGCGCTTTCCAAACGAGGCAAATATTTAGAATAAAAAAAGCGCACACAATGATGCTAAATTAATATATTAATTTTCCTCATCTCCGTTCTGCGTTATTGATGAATTATTCAAGCCTCGCGCAACTAGCCGGTAGATTGATTGTACTTTTGTAAAATAAAACTTATAACAGCTAATTGATGGGCTAATAAACAATTCGCGAAAAAATGGGAACACGCGGTTTATTTATTATATAAACCACCCATAAAATCGAAGCGAGGCCTGATTCATCGGAGACATTTTTTTCTAGAACGACGGGAAAAGGAAAATTTATACCGTGCGAACGAGAATGAAAACAAATAGAACGTTTCTTGTACGGCTCTTCTCGACACCGTGTAATTTCGATGATAATTTCCAAGGTAGCCACGCATAAAAACCGGCAAATTTTGAATTTCATACGACAGTTTAAATCAACAGTAAGATCACACATCACGTTGGCAAAAAGAACAATGCTTATACAAGGGTTAAACGGAATGTTCTCTGCAGATTACGAGGTTTTTTCAAACGGATTGAATCCAATAAAGTGTTTCCTACTCATCGATTACTTTATTATCATTATATCATAAAGAATTGGATTACTATGTTATAAAAAATGATACAGGGTGAAACAAACTTAATCTAAATAATTATTTTCATCAGAGTTCTGCACATAATCAATAATAGAAAAAACAATAATACACGATTATGAAAATGGCTGTTAAATAAGTTCCGTTTCCCCAAATGGGAATGAGGAAAGCTTAGGGGGGAGCAAATTATATATTTACTTCCCCCGGTATATTTGGCATCCACTTTCGTTTGAGTTAATTTCATTACTCCTGTTGTATGTAATTTGTTACATCGATTTTCATTACAGACCGCTTTTTCAGCAGGCGCATTTCCAATGCGGACTTTTTCTATCGATTCCGGAATAAATTCATGAAATTTGACACGTTTAATTAATCGGTTTTTGCGAATCCATTTTTGAATATTCATGAATTCGAATTCTGAAACTGAAAGTGTTAATGAATCTATCAACAAAATCATTCAATGAATCATTCAAGAGGAATAAGTGCCTGGGAAATTATTATTTAGTTGTATTATATGCAGTTAGCACTCAATTTTTGCATAAGGAAAATCTAATTTTTGGTGGAAGCGCTGAATAAAGAACGAAACAAAAACAAGAAATGATCAATTTCGAAAAAGAGTAATTTCTAATAATTAAATTAGGACGAATTGTAAGCGAAAACCTTGATAAAGAAGAAGAAGAATCTCAGGTCTAAATCTCAGTGATTATCCGAATTGTTTTCCGGCCCAAAGAAGACTTACCCGTTGATCAAAGAAACATCAAACGTAAATACCCAAACGTTAAATGTTGTTTAGCGAAAATTCGTTCGGGAATTTTGAGAGCAGGTACGGAATTATGTACCTTAAGATAGAAAAAGCCGATGGTCGGCGAGGTGTGAGAGATAGAGACGTTGGGTGTTCAGGCAAGCAATTAGAACGCCTTTTGCAATGGACTAATGATAGGTCACGCTCAGGGCTGCTTGGGGCATCACGCGCTCCGGACCACCCAGACGAGATAACCTCATCACCCGGCCCCCGTATACACTCGCCGTACACTGGCCTTCTTCATTATGTTATTATACAGATATTATTGATGCAGCAACCACCTGGTGATCGGTGCTGACTTGCAGATGGTTGATCTTGTCATTCGGTTTTTATTTAAATCTATGACGAATTCCTCTCGGCGGGACGACGTAATGCGGAGTTAAAAACAAACTGGAATTGTACCAGCACCGTTGAAATTCTCATTGTTGTTCTATCGGAAAATTGGCTGGGTTTCGTTCGAAAAACTTTTAACAATCCGCTCGGTATTTTAAAGAAGGACGCCAGCGCAAGAAACGGAGATGAAATTAAATTAGAGAATGCCTCGTTGGCTGGTATCGCTAGAATTCAGTGAATTTGAAAAACAGACCGATTTCGATTTAAATTCCCTGAATCTTAATGATTGTCAGTGAACCTCTTAAAAGTGCATTAACTCTTGTCTTGTTATACAAATTAGTATCAGGTTGAACATAAACTGCCTTAATTGGCTATAATTCATTTTAAATAAAAACAGTACCCGAGTTCTGTGTGATAATCTCTCGAGTTATTTTTACACTTTTTTTTCTAACCAATACATTCCTCAGTTACGAGAATCTACAAATTGAAAATGAATTTTATCTATTTTAATTAACATTCTGTGTATATTTGTCTTGAATTAAAGTTAAAATAATGATAAAAAGATATCCGGTAATCAAGAACAATTAAAACGGATTTAAATTGATAGAAAACGGTACATTTGAATGGAATAAATAAATAAAGAAGAGAATTAAAAGATAATCAATAAAAAAAATTAGTTTCCAATTACCTCGTCGGCCGTTAATCAATCCATAAAATACAATCAATTTCCATATGTTAATTGACACAGTTCGAGACCTATTATCGTTTGTTACGGCAGGCAAATAGGCATAAATTGAGATATTGCATATTTTTCGACGGACTGGATTATACCTGACGGATGTAAATTTGCCTCCGCCTTTCAAACGGGAATCGATAATAATTTTCTCATAAAAGTTATTAACCATAAACGAAGCTGAAGTCCTTAATACCCAATAGCTATAAAAGCTGAATTTCATGAATATCGGTGATACGGAAAGTCGTTACATAAGTCAAACGGTTGACAAACTAAGTGATAATTATAAAACTGCCTTGCATAATGTAAATGATAACCTTTTGCATTTTCTAAGACCACCCAAACTGGGCTGCTTCCTGGGGGGCACTTAAAACATCTTCAAGGGTCCGGAACATAAATTTGCCGTTGACATGCTCCGATCACGCAACCTGAATCAAGCGATTGATTAAAACAACGAAATTTTGAATCATGTCTTCTGGCTTAGACCATCAGCACTTACCTGCGGACGTTTTACTCTTGATTAAGCGTATACGCTGCCATAGTTCACGAATTCACGACTTCGTTACGGTTCGGATATTTTTTACACGGTATATTTCGTTTTAAAAAACGATTAAAAAAACGGGCTTTTGTGCCTGTGTTCTGTGCGTATATTGCAGTTAATCAACTTTTTATCTTGCATAATACAATACAATATTCTTTTAATAAAATTACTTAATGTACAGTGAACGATTTGCTGTGTTTTTGACAAAATTTAATAATTCTCTAGATTGTTTTTGTATTATTTTTGAAAATAAATAGTCTTTTGGCTCATTCTCTCTGTTCATGAGAGTAACAGTTATATTTTTTTACAATTTAATATCTACTTACTTTCTCAACTTCCTCGAAAGCTTTGTACAACCTGTAGAATAATAAGAGAGGTGCAAATAAAACAAACAAAAATTTTCGTAATAATTTACTAAATACAAAGCTCGTATCGAATGTGGTAATACACGAACAAAATTTTCAATTAGCTACATCTCAATGACGCAATTCACCGTCTCCGATCAGTCCGTGAAAAAAAAATATTCACAAGCAAATATTTACCCTCTTACTCACCTTACAAGTATCACATTGCACCTCACAGCAATATTTAAACGTACAATTACAATTAACCCTAACCACTTCGACGTAGGTCGAATAGCCCCTTCCACAGCATAAAATCCCACAGCCTTCTTCGCCCTGCGACGTGTCGTTGCACGCCCTGCCCTGCGTCCCGAAGGAGCCGAGGCCGCTGTCGGGCGCGCAGTACGAGGGCGACTCCTCGGAGTACACCAGGTCGGCGCGGCCGGGCGGCTTGATGGTCTCCCCTTCGGGCATGAAGCTCTGCCCGTCGTTGCCCGCTATGACTTTGGCCGCGCCGTCGAAGCGCTCCTTCAGCCGGTTGCCCACCTCCCTGAAGGTCGGCATCCTCCTGGTGCACGTCTTCAGCGTGCACGAGCCGGACAGGCCGTGGCACTTGCAGACCGTCTTCATGTAGTTCTTTATGGCCTGAAAAACCGTCCAGATTTATTCTCTAGCGCGCTTTTAGTACTCGTATATGTTCGCTTACCAGCCGACCAGCGACGTAGTTGTGTAATTTCACTAAAGTCTTCATATCACTTCGTTTTCTGTACCTCGTGTCCAGGTAGTCCTTGGATTTCTTGATGCCGAATTCTATGTTCTCCCCGCAACCGTCCCATTCCCAGTCCCCGTCCGGCAACGGAGGGTGGTTTTTCTTCTTGTTTTTCTTCTTTTTGTGCTTCGAGCACGAGCAGCCGATTTGCTCCCCTTTGGTGCACGCTCTGGTTATTTGGAAGGTTATTCCAGCTGCTATGATGGCGTTCACGAAACCCGTTTCCCTCGTGTCTGAAAGAAACAAACGATTTATTTCATTAAATTATTTTATTACCAGAAATTTGTTATTTTGTAAGGCATTTCCAGACACTGGGATCTCTCTTTTCGGAACGCATGGTGGAAAGTTAGTAAAAATTCATAGATTCAGATTAATTCTAAGTTCGTAAATATCATGCCCTATTGAGCATATATGTGAGTCCATTTTAAGAATGTAAGTAGTATTTCGAAAAACTCTCTCTTTAAATGCGATGTTTTTCCGGTGATAAGATCGCCGATATCCTTGAAAAACCGCGCAGCGCTTTAAACATCGATTTCAGCTAATCTAAACGACGAATCAGTGTGTCCGAAGACACCGTTTCCAGCTCATCCGGTTGCCTTTCAGTGTCTCAATCCGATCAATTGAACAGACAAGGAAAATTGTCGTTGCGATAGTCATCTTTGGTCTATCCTGGTAAATCACATTTGCAATTATTATATGCACCGGCAAGAACTGGTGCAGTGGCGATATGCGCTTATTCAGGATATGTTGAATAGTTAGATAAACATCGACCGGTGAGGCGATGTCGAGTTAAAATGCACTTTTTTCCGTCAATAAATTCTCGGTTTTAGTGCTTTATTTTTGTATGATGAAACCTGTTGGGAATATACGGAGATTATTCCAATGGCGATTTAACTTCGGATCAAGACTTAACCAATTAAAATAGAATATTTGCAATATCTTGGAATGGAATTTAAAAAGGATCATTTAAATTTTTGCGCAAAATATATGCGAGAGACATTTTATCCAATTTTGCGCTATAATGAAGATTTATATTCGCCGGACTTTTAATAAATAACCTGCCGTTTTTTATTGCAAATTTAACCTAAATCTCTAATTACTCACCTCTGAGCATAACCTTCTTAATGCTCCTCCTGGAGGACGTGCAGTTCCACCTTCGGTACCGGAATTGGTACTGACACTCCAACTGCCCGAGGGCGATTCCCTTTGTTATCTGATTCAACAGGCCCGGCTTGTTGTTGCATATATCCGCCATTTTTCCTCGAGACCAATTCGTTCTTTTGCAAGTCTGATTCGGATCCATAACCAAATAACTACCTAAAGCCCTGCAAAACAAAACCATTACCAATTACCACAAAATTACAAATATATACTGATCGCACCAATCAGTCAGTTAGTAGCGTTAACTTTTTATAGAAATTATTTACTGCCCAAGATTGTGTAATTTGTAGGTCATTAAGTTGGAATAAGCTTTGTGCCAATTGTTCTAACTCATTATTACTAGGTTAATCGATTGAATGATCGTGTCTACGAAGTTTTAGTAAAATCTATTAATAATATTTGCTAGGAAATTGTATAGTTTCTTAATAGGTTCATTTTATGTACTTGTAGAGGAATAAAATAAAAATTCACAGTATGTATACAATCTATAGGTTATAGCTAGGTATTAATTTAGGAATTCGATTCAGCTCGATTATACAAGTCGGGATCACCCACATCGTTTACATGTTAATTATCAACCCACTTAAAAATTCAGTGACGATATTTCATAAACATAAATTTCGTAAATGTATCTTAAAATTAATGTGTTGATTTAAAAAAAATCGGTTCTTATTTATAAACGCGATCGCAAATGATCCGGAAAATTTAGCGCCTTTAATATCGCTGACGCACGATGATTTACAGTTTTCTCGGTTTACGAAACTTGCAATAAATATTGCTCCTATATTAAACAGTCGCTCGCTCATTAACGGTACACTCAACTTAATAGTTTGTTCGTACGTAACTTGCGATTTTTATAGTGTGTATTGCGGAGTAATTAAAAGTGTCTACATCTTACATTTTGGAACATTCACCGATGTAACGTTGAAAATAAAAATGTTGTTGCCCTTTCACTTTCTTCCATCGTATTTCCGGAACGTGTTTTTTCTTATCAATTAAAGCTACTGTACTTAGTATTTTCCTAAGTATTGCACAATTTGTCACACTTCAAACACTGGTAGTTTTTTTTTTATTTTTAGTCAATTCCAAGGAAACATTTCATCGGGATTACATATTACGTATAATAAATTTGGCGAAACTCCGGCTCCCGCGGAGCAATCGAAAGGAAAATAAACCGCAATACCTCATATTTGTTAATCTAAAATTATTTACTGTCAAGCCAATTTCCTTAAGTGTTGATTGAAAGGTGTTTTCTTAAGACTGCCAGTCGAAATAAATACCGGCCGACACGGCTTTCTGTACACATATATCAGTTTTGAGCTAGTGTAACGATAATTACGTTGAACAGATACGTTGAACGCTGAGAAATGATTTGACGACAGCAGGGAAATAATGCAGAAACTTTTTACGTATCTACTGTTATAGGAATATGCAACCTTGAAATTCTAATAGATTATACGGAAATTCAACTGGACCAGGTTCATTTATGAAATCAATTCTATACAGAATGTATCATAAAATTACTAGGTCAAATGAAGCAAAGTTGATTGAATATTTTCCCTCGTCAATATTTTCGTAAACTATCAAAAGAGACGATCGTAATTCTTTCCGAAACGTTTCACTTCGGACGCTAATTGCTCGTATATTTTCACGCAGAAAACAAAAGGCATTCCGCGATGTAAATTATGCAATTGATCATAAATCTGCCCGGGAGAGCGGCCGGTACCTCCTTAAAGTAATTATTTATCTACTAAAGGTAGTTTATTAAATTACATTGTACCTGTTTATGAACAACAAAGCACGCACAAATGAAACAAAAGCTGCGAAAATTTCGAATTTACATGCGCACAAATAATCCCGGTCATCAAAAAATACTTATAACATACACAAAATAAGCGCAGTGTTAATTAAAATGTAAGAATTATTAAATAAAACAGTAGAATAGAAACGTATTAATTAAGAGGTATTGTGAAAACATTGAGCCTTCTAGACACCATTTCTTTTGTACAAACTCATAGATTTTTTTCAAAAAAAAAATCAAATATTTAGTGCTACTCTAAAATGTTTGCCAGACTTATACGACACAGAGGTGTAAATTAACAGCTATTAAACACACACTAGCTCCAGAGTTTATTTTTAAAATTAGTCATATTAGATCGGTCGAGGAATTTCTTTCATGTAGTCTGCCCTAAGAACAGGTGTATTAGTGAATCTGTTTGTTGTATTTGTAACTCATTTTCTGTTAAAAACTATTACATTAATATTATAAGAGAATTTCTCTAATAGAATGGAATCAAAATTGTAGTGGTTTGTAGGGTAATCAATGTAAACCTTTGATTGATCTACTGCTATGTCAAAAATAAAAATAATTAGCAAAAGCCTGTATTTGTAAAACTATTTTTAGGCTATTATATACAAATATACGCAGCTTTTGAGTGAGCCTTTTACTTTGATTTACGATATTTACGTTTTTTGTATGCCGTGACCCTTATCAAAGATTTCATAAAAATGTACTGCACGTTTCACGTAAAAATTACGATAACAGAAAATTTCTTTTTACACGTAAATCTCGTTAACAGACAAAGGGATTAGTGAGCGTTTTAATATTCACTGGCACTACGAACGTAGGTAAATAAACTATGCATAAATCAAAAATTATGAAATATTTTTAGTGGAATAAATTTTTCATTACAACTCGTAGTTATATATTGCCCAATTTTTGGACCTGAGATTATTTCACCGTTATATGAAATTTATTTTTTTTATTTATTTATTCAATTGTAAGCATGTTTGGAAATTGCCGTTGCCACATCTAATTTTTTGGCCACTTTCTTGCTACTTTTTACAGCACAAAAACGTTATTATTAATAAAAAATCGATGGAAATCGAAGCGTTTCTCCAACGTGAAATACCGATATCGATAAAGTGGTACCGTCGCCTTAACCTGGAGTGAACTCTCGCTAACACCTGTAAAGACGTCCGTGGGTACTCTCAAATAACACACCGCGCCAATGGGTACCCAGAGGACGAGGCCATAACGTGATTGGTGACTGCCGAGAATATTAATACTTATCACACTGACCCGAGATCAATAACAAATTTTATAGGATAGCCACAAAGTGAAGAATGGCGGAGAACTGACATTCATCATGGTCCATCAGACGCACGAAGAAATCGGAGAATAATTAATGAGGATATCGTCTTGTATTTTTATCTCGAGCTACAGTTTATTTTCGGTGGGTAAATTGAATGCGTAATATTCACATGCATTTATGAGGAGTATAAATTTAATGGTCCAGTCGAATATGACGGAATGTTGGCGAGACCAGATTTTAAGTGTATTTGTATCTGGTGAAAAACTACGGATTGAAAATGAATGTTTAGCTAATAATAGAACGAATGCGGGATAAAATTCAAAAGTACTATGTACATCGTTATAATGTAGGTCACGAGACGACGTCATTTCTTAATAGATATAGTGGAAATTATGTATTTCGTCCAAGCGGTGAGCTTTGTGCAATTAATTAATTAGGATATGAATACCTACACGCCTCGAATGGTCAAGATCAACTATTAAGGTTAAAAGTTAGATACTTCTACACAACAATCCTTCACGGAAGCTAAAAAAATCGTATTCTCATCAGAGTCAAATATCGCATTAAAAGGTTAAACCGAACAAAACAGAGGGATATTTGTTTCTATTCCACACTATTAAGTAGTGTCATAACTTCACCTGGATATAAACACACAAGAGTTGTAATAACAAATAACGCGGTTTTTAGTATTATGCCTAGTAACCGGTGTTTACGTTCGAGTCTGTCAAACATCAAGCTCACCAAAATATTTTAGAATATTCATTCTCAATTGCCGAATTTATTTTAACACCTGAATTTAAGCACCGCAGCGATATCATCTTATGAGGTTATTACAATTTTCGTTGGATAAATAAGGCTCCACCTAAATTCTTCCACTTACAAACAATTTTCGATGTTGTTATTCCGGATTTCCAGGGGAGTTTCGCAAATGCTAATAGCCAAATTAATTTGGCGCGTATTCAAATCGATAAACGCTATTTGCACGATGTGCTTGCTCTCTTAGGTAAACTTTATACTGCACCACATACCTGTCGTCGAAATCCAAACACACACTCTTTACTACTACTAGTTTGTCAACAAGAGACTTTATCGCGTTATCTTTATTATGGAGATTATTTATATTTACAGGATGTTAAAATGTTCCTAGAGGGTACTATTGTCAAAGATTGAAGCAAGCTCGACATATTGAGTTACTCGACTAAAATTAAACCCTAAAAGAGAAAATTTTTAATAATTTGATTGGCTCGTGTAATAAATATTAGGCTAGATAAATTTAATATACCTATTTAGTTGAGGAGAAGAGTAACAGTTTAGTCACTACAAATTGTTAAATAAATTTTTCAACCATACAACATTCTCATACACTTTTCTACCTACTAAATCACTCAAAAAGGTAAGGGTTAATTTATGAAAGTACCCTGTATTATACTAGGTAAGGTAAACAATTTGGTTATTTCATTGTTATCGTTTGAAAACTAAACATTAGTCTTCTTCCTGTAGAAGGCTCTATTAATAACACAGGAAGAAAAGTTAAAAAAATGAAGAGTGATACAGTGGAAGTAACTTGAGGAATTATACACAAATAAAGTGTTACAAGTAAATAAATGTTTGTTTTAAAGAGGGCGCTGTGTTATAGTAACCTCTATACCTACTTAAATTTTACGATAAAATAGACTAATTTTGCAAGTAATGAAAATTATATTCGTTAGTTTTAATAGGAAAATGAAGCTATTTTTTGAAGCTAGCCGGTATAGTGAAGCGCATAGGAAATTCGAAAATAAAGTGAACAAAACAAACATTACACACGTATTAGAAAAAGCGGAAAATCGTGTACTTACCACCAGGAAGTCGAGAACGGGGTGAGAATGAGCAAAAGGTAAACGGCGGGCACGAAGAGCACCGTGTGCATATCGCGCGATAACACACTCACTTAGGTGAGCCCCATCACTGCCATAATGGTGGTGGTCGACTCTCGAGACAACGCTACAACACGCACCGGGACTTACCTCTGAGAATAACAGCCAAAAGCGTGCCGCGGATTAGAACAGGCATGCGCCAGGTCCTTTCGAAAGAGGAACCTCCAGTCCTGCAGGGGTTGCGAGCCGACCCACGGCGTTGGCCTCCACCGCTCGGCCCGGCACCGAGACTATATAACCATCACCGAGCATCGGTACATACAAGACCACTCAATACTCTCGTTATTAAAAAAATCTCAAATTTTAATTGTTTTTAATAATCTCTTATATTATTTCGAACAAAATCAATCGCAGGTTTCGATTCGAGCGCGTTCGGCTCGCCCTCGCAAATCCGTCTTGTTTGAAGCCCTGATGGATTATCGAGCGCTCAAGCTGTATGTAAATTTCGTCGATGCATTGATGTTTCTGTCGCGAAACTACTCGGAAATTTGTCAAACGAACCTGCCGCAATGAATGCTAATCGGTTTGATTGCTAAAAGCCGATTGCGGTAACGCTCGTCAAAACCTTTTGTGAAGCAACAATATGTAACGAATCGCCGGAATTGCGTTAAAAACCAATAAAATTTGCTTTCTGTCGGTGCTCGTAAACGTTAAATGTAGGTATTATCGCGAATTGTTCTAACATAACGAACTAGTTGCGGTTGGTAAGATTCATTTGCTAATGTATAACGAGTATTATATCCTGGGAGCAATTTTCTAGACAGGAAAATATTTATATTTATAATTGCTATATAATTATTAGTACACAAATTACAGTAAATAATTGTATGGGAAAGTGACGCAGCGTTTGACCGGGGGTTGTCAAGACCAGCGAAATCGAATTATTCTATTTTTATCGACGTGTTTATCTGGCTCTTATGTGTGCGGATTCCTTCCTCTGACGTTAAGACAGTCGCATTTTGCTGTCATTCAATCGCGAAAAACCGGAGAAAAAAAGCAGTCGACAAACGAAGGTATTTTATTTTCCTGCCAAGGTTAATTCAGGGCAAGAAGACCATCTCTAAAGTAAAATAGTAGTGTATCTCGCGTACTATCTGAGACAAGAGGATTTAATAGTGGCACATAATTGACATTAAGAATGTACAGCCCGCTGGATTCCAGGATAAGGACTGATTAAATGGCGATATACTTGGTTTAAGTAAATGAAGTGCACCTTCAGCGGTCACAATGGGAAATTAATCCTGTGACAGAATTCGCGGAGACCGTTCGCACAATGCGGACTTTGTGGACTTTGTCGACAATAATTAAATTTAACGAATGTACAATAAATATTGTTTAATTATATAATAGAAATATTTAATCATTACTACAATTATCTTGTTTTTTATTAACTATTTTTTGAGATAGAGTTATAAAACAATACATTTTCTAATACCTTACTCACACAACAAACCGAAAACAAATATTAATTAGTAACACATAAAAAGGCCCAAAAGAAATGAGAAGAAAAAACAGAAACTCAAACTGCAGCAGTGCACATAATCACTGAATACCTAACCCGTTTCTCAAGCTTTTCTTTTTGGTAGGCTTGGGAAAGAAACCGCATTCGAGCCATTTTGAGAGTCGCGAAGGATGCAAAAACCCGGAATCAGTCGACACTAAAATATTTTAAATGGCTATTAAGGCCAATTTGTTTTGCTTTACACTTAATTGAATATTTTAATTCCCAGGATAGATAATTACGTCGATATGTTTTGGCTAATATGCTTCTTGATATACTATCTCGGATAAAGCAAGTCCATCTTTATAAGAGTTTTTTATTACATCTCAAATTGTAAAATTTTCTTTTATTGCCACCCGACATTAGGCAGCTAATTATACTCTTGCTTTTGAATTCCTAAAAACAAACATCTTCAAACACTCCGAAAATTTTTTGTAACTCCCAAGGTTCTGTAACAAACACGTATACCTGAACAAAAATAACATCTGCCGGCGAAAAATTCCAACAGGATATTGTCCTAGCTCTGTTCCTCGTGAATAGGTAAGTACAAGATATGGATACAGTTTAATAGAAGCAGCTCGATATTATACTCTCACAGTTAAACGGGGATTAGACAGGAAGGACCCTCGAGGAGGCGCATCAATGGGCGAGTGGTAACAGCAACATATTCCCCAACAAAAGAACAAAAATATATCGGCTTACAAAGGATGAGTGTTGTCGTTTTTGGCGAACAATGTAACATTAAGTACATCTTCAATGGTTAAGTGAATCCGAGTTTATCTGCATTTAGTTTAATTGAGTTTCGTTGAATGGACCGTCCCAAATGGCCGCCTAAGTTGAGGATTTCATTATTCCTATCGTCTAGCTTAGGCTTCCACAATAAGATGAGCCCGTATACATTTCTTAACCCGAAAAATACGAATATATTGATGACTAAACAAGTCTACAACAATTCCTACATATTCTTTAATTATTTATTGTCAATGGAAATTTGTGAAACGTTAAAAAAATCGTTTTATTGTTGGAAATATTAGAATATACGGTAAACAATTGCCTATTGAAGAGAAACTTATGCGACAGTGCAAGCAAAGTGCAATTATCTATTCGAAAAAGGCTATTCCAAACGCTATAGTTTAAACCGCTGACAGGCTTGCAGACATAAATATGCGACTGTGATTTAAGACTGCGCAATTTTGCATTCTTGTCTATTCTATTCACTGACTCGCAGGAAATTATCCGCAAAATTAATGGTTTATAGAGAGTGTCGCAGTATATTCTTTTCTAAAAACGTGGAAAATCACCGGTAAAATTAACTAGTAACTTTACCAGCATTCATCAAACCCATTTTACGGGCGTTGGTAAAGAGTAAAATTCGAGAATATGAAGCTCGTGTTAATTCAATTACGTCGTTGGAAATTGGTGTGGTTTCTTTGAGGCTAGGAGGTTAAACTTCACCTAGACCAGGTCGAAATGTGTAAATATTGTGTGTCGTGTGGTATGAAAATCGTGCCTCGGCTATTAGTCGATTCAGGTGAAAATAACAATTCATTGTGACACACCACCTGCTCAAAAGACATAATTATTGGCCACGCTCACTTGCTTTATGGCGCTTTAAATTAACCTATTCGGTGTTTTCGATGGTGAACATATCGTGAATATTTGTTTTGTAATATTCGCCGAGTGTATTTATGGGGTTTTCGGGATTTATTTAGTTGTACTGATCGAACGAAAGTTGGTTGATTTCAACATTATGAAAGTATGTTGCGCTATAATTTATTTACTTATATTCACCAGAGTATTGGGATTTTGAACACCAATATTTCTCTTTTTAAAGATCATCAGTCTGATTTAAACCAATGACTAAATGATATACACCTTGCTCCATTTCCGATTGCAACATGGTCATTTCTATGAGTGGAACAAAGAAAGGTTATTAAAATGACATTTCAGAGTGAAAAGTTGCAATGACACAAATGTCACTCTTTCATTTTCCTTTGTAAGTGTCTAATGGAAGTTGTCTTTGTCGCACCCATGGCCTATATAACCTATGTTGCGATCAAAAATGGAGCAACCTGTATGTATATTAAATAATTTTGTGTAATTAAATGTGAAGAATAAATTGTTAAATGAAAAGGAATTTTTAAAGTACAATAGGCAAGTAGGTAGTATGTTTAATTGTCAAGTACAATGTTGAGAATTTGTTCTGGAGTCGAAAGTATGCAAATTGAAAATTTGGAACGCAGAAAAAATCTGACAAGTTAAATGACTGCTTGAAAAGTACATAGTCCGAGAAAACAATACGCAACAATGGTCTCGGGGGATAAATAAGCTCGGCTGTCAATTATTTTACAATATAATCAGCACTAAAGTAGAGAGCACAATCGGCAAGAATTATAATTGTATTGAGGCGTATCTTCTTGGCCTACCGTAATTTCTGATAAGGCAACATTTTTAAAATAACCGAAACGGGTTCTCGAACAGCAGATCCACGGTCGACTGAGATATTTATGATTACATTTGTAGCCGTTCACTTGTTTCACGATGTGAGGAGAATCGAGAATGTGGTATTGTCAGTCAGATTCAGATTCGATGCTCGCCAGTACCAACTCATACACTTTCCAGCTCATCGCATTATCATTTCCGAGAAAATTTCAACGTTGAAATATTATTCGAAATTTCGCGATTAATTGACGCGCGCCCGATTTTTTTCCCATCGACTTTCTTACAATGTTGCTGTAATTCGTTTATTTTCGATGCGCGAAAATTGGCCAAATGATCCGGCGTCAGTTTTAACAAACTAAATTAAACTTCTTGTTAGTACAATATGAAACAATCCAGCTATGAAAATAATTTATTTGCGTACAGTTCGACTCGGTTCCATCGTCAGCTCATCATTCGCGCGATGTGTTTGTAAATTTCGCGAGAAAAATCCGCGTTAACGCTAGATAGTCGTCTCTATATTTATTTTCGGAGAAATTTCTGTTGGATTTCAGCCATTATTTATCCGATTTGAGGATGGCCGGTTTACCATAAATCTTAAATTATGGCGTTTAAATGTGTTTTTTTCAATTTAATTGGTATCTATCATTACCTGATGCTGCATTATCAAAATAATTAATCCAATAAAACACTAAAAATAATATTCCGTATAATACATCACACTAAAAGGCAGAGGTATTTATTATTTTAATTAACAATTTAGGTATTGAATCTTGAAGCGAAAGTATAATGAAACGTGTTTAGGAGCCTCCGAACCGAAGAAATAACGTGCGAGACCAGCAACATAAAAACCGTCGGTCCCGAGCATCATTATAAGTATAAAGATATCCGAAATTTAGTGGTTACTTACTGTGTTCAAACAAAATCGGTCGGAGAACGAAAATGAAACGGTCCGGGCGTCAGAGGTGGGCCCTCTAACCGAAAGTTTTGACCTAATGAAGCTATCACGCAGCCTGTAATCAAGATACCGGCCCTGCGGGGTCGAAAAAATACTAGCCCTCCCAAATACCGGTCCACAGTGGCGCCGTCGAAATTACATTCTCGCGAACAAAGCGAATTTAAAATACAATTAAAGTATCAATCGCAAATTACTCAATCGCTCCGCGAAAGGAAACCAATATGAGACACATCATAACGCGCCGATTATTAATATCGAATTCTTGCACGTCCTCGACGGGCTAATTAATTAATGCTAATTCCAATTACACGCTAGTAATAAGAATTTTTAAGTCCGCAAGTCACTTGGATATGTGTATTAATTAACGTTAACTTTGATGAAGATGTCGCTTCTGATATACCAGACTTGCATACTGATGGTCAACCAAATGTGCGTCTTAGTATTAAGTAATAAATAAATAATGCGGTTGTTGAAACGGGGATTCGAAAACGAGACGAGTGATTTAATGCGCGCAGAAAATACTCGTAAATAACGAAGGAAATCCTACAAAAAAGTGCAATAGATACGTCTTTCATTTATTCCCTCGGGAATAAGAGTTGTGGTATTAATAATAATCATAAAACTGATGAAAAAAACTTACAAATTAGTTATGTACCCTCTTCTTAGTTTTTTTTATTGCACACCTAGTGCATGATTTTCGAAGAATGTTAAAATAGTCTATTAAAATTCTTCGATAGTCGTGTTACCAGAAAGGTGCTAATTTGATTGCCTGTTCGGAACACCATCTTGTCATTTAATGAAGTGAGAAAACATTATAGTTTCTCACGCAATTATCAATGTTGAATTGCAGAATAATACAGATATATTAGATATGCTGGGCCATCTTCTGCTAATGGAATCATTGAGAGCGAGACACAGGGCGGAGACGTGTCAAAAGTAATACTATTGTTTAAGCCTCTTACTGTTTTAGTGCTCGTGGGAAAAGCCTATAGATAGGGCACCTAAGGATGATTGAAGAAATATTATACTTTAGACTTGTAGAGTATTTTAAAACCCTTGTACGTACGATACAAATTAATTAGCTAGTATATACAAATAGATAAATTGAAAAAAAAAGTATTCAAATTTATGCACTCCAATAAATGAATGTCACTTGGGGACATCCAATTAACATGATCAAAGTCGTGTTAATTAAAGGGACTGTGATCAGTCACTTTTACCGAGAAATAAAGGGCCGGCTTTCAGTCGCCGACCAGCTATTTAAGACCGCGGCTTTTCATTTGGGAGTTTTAATGTCCACGAGGGATCTTTGATGTTTTCGGACATTCGTTTATTATTTACCGTGCGGATTACAGCTTTTAATCTGAAAATGGAAGCACGAATTTCGATTCTCTGTTGGAAGCATGAAACGTATTTATTGTGTCTTCCTTTATAAAGAGGTGAACATGATTTGTTTAATGTATAGTTCAATATTCATGTGGATAAGAAGACTTTATGAAAGTACTGTATAGCGTGATGTGAACCATTGGGGTCGTAATGTTGAATTATATTTAAGATAAAATTAAAACAAAAGAAACAGGAAAAAGCGAGTTATTGGGACACTATATTACATGGCAATTCTAACCGAATTTAGATAATCTTATTTGCACCTTCTGTTATCTGATAAAATAAATATGTTTATCGGCCGTTTAATAATGTACTTTAGTAAGGACCGGGTTCTATAAGTACTTTGCAGTACTGCATTCAAAAACAACTTTACCTAAATAATAAAGACTGGTAGATTGAATTTCTACATACAAGCACATTTATTTTTTATAATTCTGAATATTATACAAAAAATGTGTAAATTTCGCAACAAGTTATTTTCTCTTGAATTTCATTCATTCGGTTTAAAAATAGCTGCGTCATTTCTAGTACGCAAAATATTAAACAATTGGAAAATGTAAATGGTTTATATGCATATTAATTTTGTATGTCTAAAAATAGATGGAAATTGTTTAAAATATCAGGGGTAGACTTACCGAATAAATGCTAAAATAATTATTAAATTCGTCTAAATAAAAATACGGGCTTTTGAATTTCTATTTAAAGATCAATTTAGAACTGAATTGCGTTATGTCTAGATTACAATTTTAGTTCTAATTCTATTAACAATATTTAACACAAAACCATTACACAAATTATATTTTTCTTTTACATTAAGACACATTTTCGCTTAAAATGCTGTGCACATATGGCGAGTCCGGCCCTTTTAAGACCATATCATATCAATTATCATCTATGTGAGGCATCGACATACTTCAATTATAAGCAGTTAACTACACTTGTATGAAATAGTGTATTTATTCGGAATGTAAGTGACTGCTACCATGCAACATTTGCTGATGGAAAATTTTAAAATTGTATGCAGTTGTTAGTTGTTAAGTTGAGTGATTCGATAATGGGATAATAGTCGAAATAAAGACGAGGCGAATACCTAAAGTAAGCTATTTACAATGTTTTATATCTAAAAGTTATTTTAAGCGTACTATCCTCTTAATAAAAATGTGCTTTAATTAGTAATAGTAGCCTATTTAGTGAATAGATGTCTTCTTAAGTTTGAGTGGTAAATTTGGTTCAAATAGTGTGATAAAAACATCAAATTTTTCAGATACAAAATGGAGAAGCCAAGTAAAGAACCTGAAACTAAATCAGAAAGAGTTTCCAAACTTTCTGGAATGAGCAATGGACTCAAAAGAACAATTTCAGGTGTATTGCTATCAGCTCTATTCTTCACCATCGTATATGTCGGTGTTCCAACCATTTACACCATGTATTTAATCGTTCAAATTAAATGCTTCGACGAAATTCTGAAAATCGGATACAGCATGAAGAAAGTGCAGGAAATTCCGCTATTTCGGACGCTCAATTGGTATTTCTTAGTGGTAGCGAATTATTTCCTATTCGGCGAGACATTCATTAGCCACACTCAAGTTTTCATTAGGAAATACTACGTGCTGGAAGCGCTGGCGTCTTATCACAGGTTCATATCGTTTTGCCTGTATTTTCTCGGCTTGATTTGCTTCATGACGATTTTGAGGAAGAAATTGATCCGGCAACAGTTCAGCTTGCTGTCCTGGACGCATTTCCTTTTGATGATTATCAGCGTGCAAACTTATATGATCATCCAAGTGATGTTCGAAGGGATTATATGGCTGGTGGTGTCGCTTTGGTTGGTTATTCTGAACGACATCTTCGCTTACTTATTCGGCAAATACTTCGGAAAAACGCCCTTGATCAGCCTCTCGCCCAAAAAAACCGTAGAAGGATTCGTCATGGGCGGTTTGAGCACGTTCGTGCTCGGCGTTCTGATATCGTATTTGTTCTGCCATTTCAAGTACTTCGTGTGTCCGGTTAAATACGAAGAAATCAACGGGGAGATTGTGCATTTCTCGAACTGCACGCCGAGCGACTTGTTCCAACCCATCCCTTACCAAATCTTCAACACGGGGATCTCCCTAAATTACTATCCCTTCATGAAGCACTCGCTGTACCTGTCGATTTTCGCCAGCATCATCGCCCCCTTCGGGGGTTTCTGCGCGTCCGGGTTCAAGCGCGCCGTCAACGTGAAGGACTTCTCGGACACGTTTCCGGGACACGGGGGATTCGTGGATAGATTCGACTGCCAGTTTCTGATGATGACCTTCGCCAATGTCTACATCATGACGTTCGTCGAGCACTCCGATGTCGACGAGATTTTCCGGAAAATTCTCACGCTGACCGACGCCCAACAGCTGGAGTTTTATTCGCTGTTGAAGCACTCTTTGGGCGAGCAGCTCGTTGGTGCGGTAAAATAGAGAGTTTTACTATTATTTATTATTTATTTATTTATCTACACTTCGACAACACTTTTGAACATATAGGTGCTTCGATTTGTGTACCAGTTTTGAGAGTATGTAAATAGTTTTATTCCAATGGTCTCATTTGTTCACTACCATCATGCATTATAGCAGTGTTGCCATATTGCAATTTTTTCTTCCCTGTTAGGATTTGTCAAAAATTGGCCAATAAAGCAACTATTAGAAGCTGTCAAATTGTGAATTATTGACATATTAAATCAATTAAAATCAAATCGACAATATTAAGTTAAAGTTCTAACAAATAATAACAAATTTTATACAAAGAAGCTATAATTATTAGTTCTTGCATTGGAAACTATCAGAAGGTATACATTGTAATAAATTTGTTGTTACAATTTAAGAATATAACTTTTACCACAATTACAGCAAAAAGTAACCAATTCGTTACAGTGAAAATGTGCGAAAAATCAGCAAATAACACCGAAAACCTGGATGGTATGACCGACCCCCATCCACCTCGGAAGAAAAGCACGGTGAAGAGATTCATCTCGGGGATCCTCATGGGATCCTTCTTCTTCGCCATCGTGTACTTCGGAGTTCCGACGATGTACATGACGTGCTTCGGGCTGCAGATAAAATGCGTCGACGAAGTGCTGAAGATCGGCTACAATTTGAAGAAAATCCAGGAGATCCCGTTCTTCCACGCGCTGAATTGGTATTTGCTAATGGTGGCCAATTACTTTCTCTTCGGCGAAACGTTCATACAGCACGGTAGAGTGTACCTGAGAAAATATTACCTACTCGACATGCTGTCGTCGTACCATAGGTTCATATCCTTTTGTTTCTACTTCATCGGATTGGTGTGGTTCGTGGTTATTTTGAGGAAGAAGATTTTAAGACAGCAGTTCAGTCTACTCTTCTGGACGCACTTTCTGCTAATCGTAATCACCGCGCAAGCTTGCATGATCATGCAAGCCATGTACGAGGGTATAATATGGCTCATAATGTCGATATGGTTGGTGAGCATAAACGATTCCTGCGCGTTCATATTCGGAAAGCACTTCGGAAAAACACCCCTCATACGAGTATCCCCCAAGAAGACCCTGGAAGGTTTCATACTAGGCGGAATCTGCACCATCATCCTGGGCGCTTTCCTATCGCATTTCCTCTGCCACTTCAAGTACCTGGTGTGCCCGATCAAATTCGCGAGCGTCGATAACGAAATCACCTATCGCTCGAATTGCACTCCCAGCTACAATTTCCAGCCGATCGCGTACGCCATCGGCGACTTCTCGGTGAATTATTACCCGTTCATGAAGCACTCGTTCTATCTGTCGATATTCGCCAGCGTGATCGCCCCTTTCGGGGGTTTCTGCGCCTCGGGGTTCAAGCGCGCCGTCGGCGTTAAGGACTTCGCCGACACGGTGCCGGGCCACGGGGGGATACTGGATAGGGGCGATTGCCAATACCTGATGATGACGTTCGTGAACGTCTACATCATGACCTTCGTGAAAGACCCGAACGTGGAGGAGATCTTCCGGAAGATCGCCAAGCTCAGCGACGAGCAACAGCTGGAGTTTTATTCGTTGTTGAGGAGCTCTTTGAGCGATTTATTGGCCGGCGACGTCGGGAATACCTCCAAGTTAACGCTGTACGGGAGTTATTTTTAATCAAGTTGGGAAAGGCTTTGTAGTTGTACTTCGAACATTGTTTTCTATTCATTATAATTTTAATTTTATCGCGAAGTATTCGGGGCACGCTGAATATTTCCAACAAGCTGAAGAATTTCGGAACCAGCCGAGAGAATTCTTCGACAAAATAGTTAATTAAATTTTTGTGTACGCGAAACATTCCTAACGTGACTATACTCCAGACTTTGTACTTAATGTACGCGATAGTTAAGTTTGAAATTAAAGCGAAATTGTTGAGGCGCATTTGGATTAGCATGTGAATTTATTAATGCGAATAATTGTTCTTTATAGTGTTATTATATCGTACGTTTTGTTTCAATTCTCTTTTATTTTCAACGTTGAGTGGTACATGCTCAGAAGTGATTGCACATCTTTGTGGGCATGAGAGCGAGATTTACGATAAGATCTGAGAATGACACAAGCAAAAATTGTAAAATATCTACCTCGGTCCTCTAATTGCCTTTCAACGACTTGAATTGACGTACATACCCTATAATTACCCGGCAATCTTTCACATTCTTTCGACTTCGCATAAATGAGAATTGCTCTTACTTTTCTTGGCGTGCTTTGAATTATTTGTTCTATGGTGTGTTTTATATTGTCAATTTGACGAATAACTTACGTCGATTTATTTCTTTGATTAATTGCCTGATTATTTTATTATTCTGCATCCTAAGTGCACTTCAATTCTCATTAAACAGTTTATTTAATTATAGTGAACAAGGTTTGGTGTATTTATTTGAACTTTGAATGCTATAATTTGAAGGAAACTATTAAAAATTCGCAATAAGAATAAAACGAACAACAAACAAATTATGAAGTGAAAATCCCCTTTTATTGCTTCGTATAAATTAGTTTAGAATAGGTATAGTAATGGATGCTTTTGTTATAAAACGCAACAAAAGTAGAAAAGGACTATTAAAGGCGATTTTTAGCTTATTTGTGATTTAAAAACCATGAATATTACATTTAGCATGGTTTCATTGGACGTGGAAGGATATTGTTTGGGCAATACAGGAGAGTATTCAGGACATATTTTCCCAAATTTTTACAGGGGATATCAAAAAATATATACACCGTGCTTCATTCGCGATTGCAACAAGTGCATTTACATGAGTTGAACAAAGAAAGATTATTAAAATAACAGTTGTCAGAGTGAAAAGTTGCAATGACGTAATATTACTCTTTCTTTTTCCTTTATAAGTGTCTAATTGAAGTTGTCTTTGTTGCACCCATAGCCTATGTTGCAATGAAAAATGGAGCAATATATATGCATAATGGAGTAAAAACAAACTTGAATAGACTAATTAAATATAATACTTTTCTTAAAAAATCTTTAATTTTTAGTAATTATTTTCATTTGGGTAAATTTTGAATAACAAATATTTCTTAAGAACTTCACTAATACAGGGTGATCCTTAACTATCAATATATGATTTTACTTAATTTTATGAAGAAACATTCTAAATTTCCAACATTGCTTTAGAAATAAATAAAAAAAAATAATTTCTATTGATAAATTAGTAAATTATAAATATTTGTTTTTAAACTAAATAAATTTTAAATTGATATGGAATGAAATACAGTCCTGTCCCACATACTATAAGCGTAGTTTCGTGAATCTATAGACCTCACACAATATTTTCATTAAGAACCGACTGAAAATTTAGCCACGCTTCACCAACTTGAATGCCTATTCAGGTGTATAAAATCTTTTAACGTTTTTCAGTCAGTTTTTCGGCAACAGATATCTTTATTTATTTTGTCTACCTGCGAGCTTCTTCATGTCAGCTCATGTCTCATAAATGGAGAGTATTAGCAAATGATGTATTCATAATACAATGTCGAGATTAGGGGCATTCTAACGGTTCTTCAGTGGTTTCAGAAATTTCCTGCTAGTCGGATTAAACCTATAATAATTGCGAGTTTATCCGTGCATGTTCAGTCGCCAATTAGAACGTGTTAAAACTCGCCGAGATTTATTCCTGCCCCAATAATTAAAACAATATCGACAAACAAAATAAACAAAGCTATCCTTTCGTTGCGGCGCAATTGGTAATTGAAACGTAATAAACGAACGTATTCATCATCACGTATATGGGCCTCTTAGCGTTGGCGTGAAATGTTAGACTCAAAGGCGAAGTAAAGAGAAAAGACTTATTAGCAGGAGATAAGTAGCCTCGGTGACACGAGAGGCGATGATGCTTGCTCGCTATAACCGGGAGTCTTCATGTCAAAGGAT
Source organism: Phyllotreta striolata (assembly GCA_918026865.1). Lineage (NCBI taxonomy): Eukaryota > Metazoa > Arthropoda > Insecta > Coleoptera > Chrysomelidae > Phyllotreta > Phyllotreta striolata. The sequence continues at coordinate 11,621,476 of OU900095.1, forward strand.
TCGTCAATGTAGTTGCTGTTATAAGGAAATCTTTACACACTTTGTCGGTTTTCCGATAACCTTCATAGGCGTACTCTAACGATGTTCGTTATAGTTTAGCAAAAATATTTATTTTTGCTTAGTTTACTAGTATTAAAAAGGATCATAAAGTGGTGTTAATTAGTAAATTTAATCACCCGGTGAATCTATCTTTAAACTGATGTATTATATGCTGCATAGGGAGTAGGATCTAAGCCTGGTGCATCCACCATTTTTTCAACATTTTTTTAAATTTTTGCTGTAATGTTGAAAAATGTTTGTAACAAACTGGATTAAAAAGGAATCATAAATAAAAAAAAATCTATTCAATATTTAAAATTAACTTTCTTGGTATTAACACCTGTAATATTTATAAGTGATAAGAAAAAGCTTTTTAAAAAAGAGCTTGGAAACTAATGAGTTAAAAATTTAAGAGAAGAATTTAAAATATCCTGCATGCATATACTAAACTCTCAATATTTATATTTAACCTGCAATCGATGAAAAATTAAATCCAATTGTTAAAAATTGGTATTTAAAAAAATATTAATATTACGAAACAAATTTATTAAATAAATCACGTGCAGAATATTTTGAATGATTTGTTTCTTGTATCCGATTGTTTGGTTCACGGTCGGAAAGTACCGTTGGGAGCTTGCAATGTCAAACTCCGGTTGGAATGCACATCGAGATCCATCCCGGACCAATCAAATCGAAATGACCGATAGAGTGACTAATAGCACGCCGCTGCCGGGTATCACTGAGACCTCTCCCTCTCTGGTTGTCTCGCTCTCGCCGCTTGACACCCCACGTTGTGCGCGCGAGTGGCCCACCACCCCGTCATCTCTTCTTTATTCTGACACTACTGATTATTCTTCAAAGCTCTTTGCCGACTTACCGGTCTTGTTTGTTATGTTGATGTAGTCACCGCTCCGGTTAGACTTCCGGGTGATGCTCTTGTGCCGGAAAGTTGGCCTGCCGAACGTACATCCTGCTTCAAGGACTTTCCACCATCCTCGATGCGGCGGGCGCTTTTCGACGGTTTTTTCCCCGGCTCGGCGTCGTTTATTTTTGTTGTTTCGTGCTGGTGTCGAAGATGAATGTGATCGCGATTGAAACCAATCGACAATTTATCATCATATTCGATAGATATTATTCCGATGTAAATAAACTGCAGGAAATAATGTGATTTTGAATGATGATTTTTAACTGCCCTTTACTGGTGTTGTTTGCAATATCTTTTATTGTTAATTATACCTGGTAAGTTGTTTTTTGTATATTCTCTATCAACTGTTGTATCCCATTAAATTTTATTGTGTAATATAACATTTTAACTCATGCTTGTAAAGCCGAAGAAATGGAAAATAATTAATAATGAAATATGACAATGAAAATTGGCTCGAAAAATTATTTTTTTTGTAAATTTTGTTTCCATCAAAAAGATCCAATCGAATTCTATCAACATTTCACTATATTACTAATTTTTATCGATTAATATGTAAATAATTCTGTAGATAATAAATGTAATTATGTTCATTATAACTTTAACTGTACTACTCCTAAAATAGTACTGGGGTACTTTAATTTATAACAAAATATATTTTAATTAAGATTATTTTAATAAGAACAAACTAATATTTTATAAACAATACTAAAATTTCAAATGAAAAAAAGTGTAGATGCATGAAAGCTCCCAATGCATTTAGGAATACTCATTAGAAACATGAATAATTTTACTCTAAAATGCACTAAAACAGTCGTTTTTTAAACGACGCAAAACCGCTATATTGCAATTAAAAATATCACTACAACTCACCATCATTAATTACAATTCAATATCAAAGCACAATTAATAAACCCCCATAAACAAGCCCAATAAAATCAATCCACGTCCCGGTGCCCTTAAAAGTTCGCGCGTCCGCACGTCCCATTCCACATGTAAAACCATCGATGTAATACGGAAAGTGACGGCGGCGTCTCAATCGATCTCGGGACGTCACTAAATACAGTCAAAGGGTTAAATTTTATTGGACAGCCTCTGCAAAAGATCGATCAGCCTGCGAGATAAAGGTACGCCGGGATTGATTGCAGTTGACGCAGTTGGAACGTCAATGAATTCTAATCAATTGAAAAATTGAAGTGGGTACTGACAAGTCGTAAGCGACTCTCTTGAATGGGCACGTCGCGGGATTTTATTTGGACGCTTCGGACGTGGTTATACTACTAAAACGAATTAATTCTACTGCCATTTAAATACACTAATTATTGTGTAACTCGAAAAAAAATTGGCAATTTCGAGTTTACTACATACATTTTTGCTGGTATATTTTCTGCTTCTATTATCGTATATTGAGTTTATAAGGTTATACGATGTCATTGTTCTTCCTAATACGCATTTACATTGGAAACGTTGATATAATATTTATTAATACAAATTTTGAATGGGCATAACGAAATATTCAAATAAATAAATTTCGTTCGAATCAAGCATATTCCCACGGAACGTCTACACAGTTTACTTGTTGGCATTCTTCTGTCCGGAATGTCATCGGATGGAAGTAGTAGAGCCCCAGATACCATACCACAGATATACCCGCCAAGTATGCCGTCCTCTGGACCTCTCCGATTAAAAGACAGCACAATAAAATTTCTCGACCATCTAAAGGTCGTTTATACATCGGACGTTATTAATGAATATTTTTTGTTGGGACGCGAAAAATTCGATCGGACGCTCATCGGGCTTGTCGCTCGTGTTGCAGGAAATCGGAGGCCAAGATTTCGCACGGCCATCAGCAGACGTTTTCGTTCTACAGCTCCTACATGGATACGACGTTTTGCGGCACCGTGCCCGGCTTGACCAAGGCCCAGATCGAGCTCTGCCACCAGCAGCCCGACGCCACCCTCATGGCCATCGAGGGGTTGAACCAGGCCGTCAGGGAGTGCCAGTACCAGTTTCACGGGCACCGCTGGAACTGCTCTTCCCTGGAGACCAGAGGGAGAAATCCCTACATTAGTTCAATTCTAACAAAAGGTAAGTCTATACTAACTAATAGGTAATTGACGTCAGAGTTTGTTGGGTTGCCTAAATTTAGTTACTCATATAAAAATTCTAATGAAAATTATTACAATTGGCCTATTTTAGGCTTAAGCTTTCAGTATTTTATTGCCATTTGAATGGGAAAGCGCGATAATTTCTCTTGTATAATGTGTATATTTTCATCGCATAAAGGAGTGTTTTATGATACTTTTATTTTATCGTTATTGTACATTTGTTTCGGAACATGTTGAGATAAGAAGATGCTGGTTATTTCGAAAATTATTGGAAAAAAGACATTCAATTATGCCGAGTTATCCGGCTCTGTAAAAGTTCACGCCGTAAAGTGCCGATACTGGCATTCTGAAATTCCAGCATATGTGAAGAAATAGCGCTACAACATTTTTAATTCCAAATTTGAGACTAGAAAATTCAAATTATTTCAGACTATAAACTTTTACAATACAGATGTTCCATAATGCCAGGTGGATATACACTTGAAAAGACAGTTAGTATTTTATGGGCGGTTTTTTGCAGTTTTATTTGTTTTTCTATAAAAGGGTATTAGAGCCTTTTAAAGGATATAAAACGTTCTAGTCAATGGTTGATGTATCGTGTGGGTATTTTGTACATACATCAATAAATTTATGGTCACATAATAAAAATAACCTAGTTGATTTATTGAGGAATAATGAATAATCGATTAAAAAATTAATAAAGATATTTTTTTCTAGAATCGCCCTGTAAAGCATGTAGCACATTATAAAGCGTGTTGAGTTTATCACTGTACCGAATATTTTGAACGTTAAAATATTACAAATTCACTCGCGCACAATCGTTTAGGACCCCGTACTTAAGCCAAAGTCCTTGCACACGCATCTATCCTAATAAAGAAGTATCTTTTTAGCCGCAACTAAAGCAAAAAGCAAGTATAAATGCCGTTTATGCCAAAACCAGTGTAAGTCAATGCAGTCTCTTTTAATTAATTGATTCGCCAAAATGGATACAATCAGTTTGAAAATGTACACCAATCAAAATACTTCACCATAAACATGATTGTCACGTATAACAGTTTCTAAGAAGCACGATGAAAATGAGAGTTTTTCGTCGGGTATTTGTAACACGGCTGAGATAACAAGCCGCAATTTAAATTAACATTTCAATATATCGCACACTCGAAAATGCCAACCTCTTACCGGCGTAACGAGTCGAACAGAAAAAGATGTTTTCTTTTAATTATTTAAATGCGTATCCGCGAAACAGATTTGATGCTTGTGGATTCCTCGATTTGGTAGTTCGTTCTTTAGGCAGCCAGCAGTTTAACGGGAAAAGTTTTTGAGGAAATCGCGACGAAATAAAAAACGTCTGTTAATACTTTAACTTATCGAAACTTCTTTTTATTACATAAAAAATTTAGTAGTATACTAATTTCAAATTTGTTCCGGCGGGGTTTGAATAAAAGAAATAAACGTTTCGGGTCCGTATTTGTCTACGAGATAATATCAAACAATCTCCTCCACCCCTGTAGTTTTTGGTGAAATTGATCTGCAATCTCCCCTAATGCACCAGATGTCTTCCTGCAAATCTCACAATTACCCTTAACGTCTTTATTTAAGGCCTGCCGTGTTTTATTCATTACCCACTGTGAATCTGTCACTAAGTAGCCATAACAAATAGGGTCGTGGCACCCCCGAGGCTCGACAATAGCCCGTTGACGTTTATAAGGGTGGTACTTGTCACAGGACCGGGCGATACGGTCCATTATCGCGTCTTCGCGCCATTGTGTGGGGTTTCTTCTGAATTATTAGTTTCATTATCGACCGTTTCAGTTGATATATTGGTAGATTATGAGTGTCAATAGCATGTAATGCTTGTCAGTTTTAATTTCGCATTGTGTCCATTCATCGCTGCATCACCTGTTGATTTAACTGTATAGGTACAGTCGAGGACAATTCGAGCCTTTAGGAGTAGGTAATGCAAAAAACGGTAGCGTTAGGAATTTTTATTAGTTTGTTGAAATGAATCGAAGCTGTAAATGGACTTGCGTAAGTTCGATTGCCCATTCACAATTTTTCTCGAAGAAGAGCGGAGAAATTTAAATGTTTTTTTTTGTACACAAACCGAATATTTTTTTTAATCCACTTTTGACCAAAATTGATGACTGAAAAATCGTTATCAGTTCACTTACGAACGATTTACAAGCCAAGCATATAATCAAGCGGAGAATGCAAATATTTTCTCAGCATTACCATAAAACCAATTTTCCCAATGAATGACTCCAAATGCGCCGGTTAATAAAGCGTTCCTAGAATAAAAATAATAACCGCTCGCCTTCCATAATTTTACAAATGGTCTTCTTGTAACTGTTTTGACACCTCGGGCTGTTGCATAACCCGCAACTCGTCCAACTTTTTCCTGTTACAGTCTTTAAGAGTAAAATAGCCGTTTAATGGTCTTATTACCGGAGAAAATTGCTTTAAAAATATTTTAAACGATCGCCACCCTTCCCTGGTTAATTGCAAAACAATCATTTAATTTCAACCGAACACGACACAGATCCGGATTAATCAACAACTGCAACTGCAACTGATTATAAATTTTATAATAATAAGGAATAATAAGGTCGCATTTTTGGGTCTTAAAATTCGTATCTTCATGATCTATTTTTTTTTATTTTCTAATGTTACATAAACAGCTAATAAAGGTGTAGAAGTGACAGCACATTGCTCAATGGTTTAAATATTTTAAAAGTGGCGCAAATCACATATCATGTTATTTCTATTCTATTGTACCAATTTACCTATTAATTGGTATTTACCATTGATAATTAAAATGTGTATTACTTAGTACAGACCTGCGTTGTCGCGAAAGGTAGTGCTGTGCACCTGGGGGTTTTCCTCGACTTTGAGAACCTATTATTTCAAATGTAAATCTCGTTTCTAGGTATTTATTGTTCAAAAGCGTGGTAATCACCATAAAAGCTTTAATTGCTACCATTGTCTCATTAATTAGTTGGAAACAGAGGATGGAGCTGGTGGGCAAACAACGATCTATTCGGTGACTCGAGGCGAGAGCGTTCGTGTGATGGATTTATGGCTTATTCAATACTATTTTAGAGTAAAAACGATCGAGTCGGAGTATTAAACGCCCCACGTAATGAAATAATAACTAAAATTTTCAATGTATAGGAGATAGGTGTGATTAAAGAGTTCAAAAGTCGAGCCAAATTAACCAGCAATCGCGTGATCAAAGTATTAAAGTACTTTTAATGTATGTAGTGCAATAGTTCAAGGGATTTTGAATAGAGGATATAAAATGTAGGGTTCCATTAATTTTTAAAATTAAAATTTGTTGTATACACGATTTATGCTGAAATTGTACGTACTTACCTACTTCATGGAATTTAATAACAACCTGTTCCAACATCGAATGTGTACTTTAATGAAAGAGCAAGAAAAGTTTCGCAAATGACTATATTGCATTTAATTGTTGCTAATGGTGTTAAAATTAGTTATTATTCGCTCAGATACGATCAATTGTGGAATCGTTGGCAATAGGGCAATTACCTTAATTGATGGCTTTTACTCCATATCGGAATTAATTACTCCGGCATTATGGCCGGTTTACCATATTCATACCGAATTGCTCACATTACAGATTTACGTGAAAGATCGTTAGAGAAAGATATTTGATTTGCCAACTAGAGAAAATAGAATGCTCGGAACACGTTCCAATTCGTTTTCTAGATAATTACTAGGGCTTGCAGGAACTGGACGATATAATAAAAATTATTCCTTATTAGCTCGGCATTCGAGCTTTAATCGACTTACGCGGAATTTTTAGAACAGATTATTCAGTTAGTTATTTTTTCTCGGATGCTCTCAAGCTGGATTATCTACGTTTACTCGGAATACGCGGTTAATATAATTAGTTAATTTAAAGTTCCTGTTCTTTACTTATTTTATAAATTAAAGAATTTTCAATGTTGCCAATTTGTTTATAAAATTTCCATTGATCAACCGCTATTTAATTGCAAATTAAATAAGAGTTTTTTTTGTCGTCTATCGCACATGTCTCATAGATACTTCGGTGCTCGAAGAACTCTCGCTAGACGAACTTGGGTATTTTAATTCGATCATAATAGGCTTCGAGGTTTTTCATAAAACCGAAGAATCGCAATCATTAATTACGCTCGCCGTACGTTCCATTCTTTATCACGGACCGATCGGCGAAACATTCTAACTAATTAATGAAAAACATACCTACATTAACGGCATGAATGGCAAAAAGTCGGTGCAATTATTCAAGAGGTCTTCCACGCGGCCGGGCCATTCGACTGAAGAAGATCTATATGTCTCTAAGGTGACGGGCACGGTGCAAGAGTCGTCTGTCACAGCGACATGCGATGATGTCGAGAGGAAGAGGCTCGCAGATAAGCCGGAGGAGCACCGCCTGTTCGCGTTGAAATATTTTACTGCTGGGTTTTCTTCACGAAGATTTTAACGACGGCTTTAATGAAATAATTGTGTTTCAAACATTCACGATAAAATATATAAGTTCTATTTGTTGCTATTTGCTAATTGTTATAGCACGTCTAGATTTGGATGTGTTGTTGCAAGAAGAAGCTTTAAATGCATACTTAAAAAAAATTAGTATGCACCTATCTTAAGAGTAAAAAAACGAAGACGAATAAAAAATCGACTTCCAATCATGGTTAAAATGACATCGTTTTGCAAACCAACTAAAATTCTACCGACTCGAGAACCGAAGAGTCCAAATACGATATATTCCGAGATTCCCCAATCCTCGATCCCATGGTATACCTTAAGTGAAACAAAGTGCCTCCTTAACGGCGTTTGGTAGTCTTGTAGAGACAAAAAAGCGACGTAAAAAGACAGCAAAACAATAACCACCGTAAAAGAACACCATCCTTAAATCACGGCCAAAGGATAATGCGCAATTCGTAGGCAGAGACTTGAGGGCCGTCATCGGTGCTTCTGGTCACCGTTTTTTGCCGCAGTCAGCAAGTACTCGTGACGAGTGAGTAAATAGGATCTAAATTACAAACCTACATTTCGAATATTACTCTGTTGCCTTTTAAGCGGATCTTTTAAAAGGCGAACGGTATCATTTGAATCGGTTTCTTCAGTGACCGACGACTGTAATGTGTCTAATGTAGAGAGTTGTCTACTCGACCACCGGCACTGATTGTCTAATAATGCCCGGAATGGTATTATCGACAGGACGTTACTTATTCCGCTGCTATTTTTCTCTTGTATAGGGTGACCACCAAGGTACACGCAATTAATTAATATGAACAAACTATGTCACTTTTTCTCGGTAAACTCGTAGATATTTATTCTCTTTTCTAATTAATTGCTATTAAACCAATCCATCAACCTTCATTATAACAAATTGATCTCTACACGTTATTATTTATTCTTTCTCTTTAAAGCAGGTTTTAAATTTATTTGAAACTTCAGTTTTTATATTGTTCATTATGAATTTGCTTCCTTAATTTGGTTGTATAAGACTTTCAATTTATTTTAATTGTCCATTTGCTAACTTAGTTTCCAATATCTTTAGCAGCAACTAAACTCCAAAATTCTGGTAATTTCTAAAAATCCTTTATACATTACCTATAATTGGATGAGTATTTCAAAATGCGCATCGATTCTCGGGTTCAAGTAGATGGTCAATATCCATCGAAGATCCTCGAACACCAGAGGATATGTTAATGGATCGCTGGCCACGTTACAGGCCAGACCTTTAAATTCAACCGTTGACGTGGCGTTTCGCGTACAAGACAAGTCACCAGCAGATGCTAAAATATTTAAAAGAACCTGACAATTGCGCGCATAGCAGATAGACGAGCGCCGCGCGCGGATAACCTAAGCCTACACCGTCGATAAATCTAAAGTGACTCGCGTAAGGCAGCTACAAACAAGGTATGAAGGAGAGATAAAAATTTTGAGGACAAGCACTATATAGGGTATTGGCTACTGCTTATAATGCGGCATTGGAAGGCGCTCGACGTCGTAAATCCACGCACGAGAATATCGAGACGCGTCTTTCGTTTGGTTGGCGCTCGTCCGGTCGAAGGCCCCTTTCCCACAGCTTCTACATACCTTCGTCATCTAAAAATTCCTCCTTACTTTATCTATTACCTATATTTACCACATTTTCATTCTAATTTATAAAACTCTTCAAGCAAAATACATCTTTAACATCTTCAACTTCATCACTTACAATTACAATGTAGTAAGATCCAGAATTAGTGAATTTAGTTTTTACCCTGTCGTAAATTTAGTCCTGCCTAAATCTTCTGTATTTGATCGTATTTGATTGCAGGATACAAAGAGGCCGCTTTCGCTCACGCGATCACCTCGGCCGGGGTGGCGATCGCCATAGCTCGAGGATGCAGCGCCGGCCTGATGAACTGCGGCTGCGACTCGAAAATCTACAAGATCAGAAAACCGAGATCGGCGGTGTCGAAGACGAAGTGGAAATGGGGCGGGTGCTCGCACAATTTGAAGTACGGCATCAAGTTCTCCAAAATGTTCCTGGACTCGCGAGAGAGGGCCGAGGACATGCAATCGAAGATCAATTTGCACAACAACCAAGTCGGAAGAATCGTAAGTGTGTTGTTATTGTGAGATCCATTATTCATTCGAAAAATTAAATTTACTATTAATCACGTTTGTTTAAAAAAAAGGCAGCGTTATTTCTTCATTCTCACGCCTTTAACTGTAGACAATTCGATATAGATACGTATATATTTCGGTAATCCCATAACCACCCATGGACCGGACCATTGTCCAAACATCGGTCGACATCTCGGAGAACAGATATAGTGGCCGTATATAAAATTAAAGTCAGCAATGAGGAGCTCGGAGGAAAATTCTTTAATGAAAGAAACGGCGCGTGTGGTCCTAATAATCATAATAACACGAAGAAGGTGCAATGGCGGGCCTTTGTGAGGTACGTGTAGGGGCGGGGCTCCCCTGCACTTCGATTATTAGGGGCCCGGGCACCTCGGCGGCCGCTGGCCATCGCTTCTACCACCTAAGCTACCGCAACGATTCATTCTCGGGCCCGCTTCTTTTTTTTCCTTCATCTTTATTGTTTATTTTTAATGTCTTCATGTCCACCCGGACCGAAAATAAAAAATACCGGGAACGCGGAGCGATTCTCTCGCGGCCTTCGATCGAAACTGCTCGCTAATTTTTACGCAAAAATCCTCCACAAATTATTCCAAATGCGGTTCCTCGCTTTTGTTATTAATTTCGACAGGTCGCCTATAACATCAATTAATTTATTCGACGTGTCGTAAATATTTGTAGAATTAATATTTTGTCTAATTTTTTGTTCGAAGCCGAAAAAAGAATTATTATAATTAATGCAAGAAAAACTTATCTATAACAACGTTGTTAATTAATGTTTAAAATGTTTCTAGACTTCTTTTATTAGGTGATTATATAAATTAATTGCCGTCTCATATTTCTTCTTCTCCTCCTCTAATTTATTAATGATTTAGTAAACAAACATATATCTTAAATATCGAGCGATTATTTCCTAACATCTAACAACTCGAACATCGATTATATTATCCATAATTGCATCAGCGGCCTTCCATTTCCGCGGCGAGACGAATTGCGAACCGCGCTAAATCACACGCATTATTCCGTCTAATCACCACTAACGGCTGCGCTATCATTTTTAGGCAGTGTCTAATAACATGCAGGTGATGTGCAAGTGCCACGGGATGTCGGGAAGTTGCGAATTAAAGACTTGCTGGAGGTCAGCGCCGGATTATCGGGCCATCGGGAAGGCGCTCAAGGAACGATTCCGGTCCGCGATTCTGGTGGATCAAACCAACTTCGGGAAGAGGAACTTACGGAAATTCAATATGTAAGGAGTTGATTTGTAATAATTTACTTTACTTCCTTATGTTAATTCGCAGGATCAACCAAAGAAAGCACAAGAAGCAGTCGAAAATGAAGCAATGGACGCCCAGGAAGAACAAGCACAAGAGGGACCTCTCCTACGATTTGCTTTACTACGAAAAGTCGCCGAGTTTCTGCGAGAGGGACCAAAATCTGGAGGTATCGGGTACGACCGGTCGATATTGCAATCGCACCTCGACCTCTTCGGATAGTTGCAATAACCTCTGTTGCGGCAGGGGATACAACCTGATAAAAAAGAGGAAAGTGGAACGGTGTAATTGTAAGTTCTTATGGTGTTGCCAGGTCGAATGCCAAACTTGTAGTCATGAAGAATGGATCAGTGTTTGTAAATAAGTGTAATTTAAACGATAACGTGTAATTTATGATAAGAAAAGTTCACCTGTTGAGAGTAATAACAGGGATATAAGTACCTACCTGCTAGTACTTATTGTTAGATTAAATTGGTAGGTACTACTTATTGGTCTCTTTATTTTAGAATTTCGATGAGATTTGTATAATTTTTAAGTAGGATTTAAACAACAGTAGTATTTAATTTAGTTGTGTAATAAAAATATGAAATTAGGGGCACTCGTTATTAAGCTGTACTTCATCTACAAATAAGTATTAAAAATTATAGTAAATATCAGAATCTTGCAAATTATTGGTGTGTAATAGACGTGTAGATAGGCAATACTTTTTACATATTTCAGGTAAAAATAAATGTGGAAATAGCATAGAATTTCACGTTTGCTCTAAACAATTTTCTTTTTATTACAAATTAAATTAACAATAATCAATTAAACTCTAACTAAAATATTTATTGTTTTATTTCTTTACCCACCTGCACCGCACTGAACGAAGACACGTCAACGGCATTAACACATTAAATATGCCCTCACCAGTTAGCGTACTATAAATATTAACAAACCCAATATTTTTCTTTGTAATAGGAAAAAAAGGAAAGATTTATTAAACATAGAAAGTTGTTAGTACAAAATGTAATGACGACAAATAGGAGAATTATCATCTGGATGAGCCGACAAAAGGTAAGCGGCATCAGGTACAACCCGAGAGAATTTTAAAAGCTATTACATGTATAACATCCTAGTAAATAAGAGAAACATGTTCAATAAAAGTTGTTGGGCTTATTGTTTATGGTTCGAACTTCGCGGAAGAAGGAAGCCTTCGATCTCGTTCTAGAAACGCGCGCGATTTTATCGAGAGAGAAAAAAGCGCACTAAATAAATTGATGGGACACGCTGTAAATAACTGCATATTCAAGGATTAAGTCCAATAAAAATATATTGCAACATACAATGTTAAATATCCCGTAACGAAATAAAATCAACCTAATTAGCTCTGCTAATAACGAAGTTTATATTGAGACCGATTTTATAGTAAATCCTATTAAACTTTAACGGCTTCTGTCCTTAATTGCATTAGCATTATTATGGAAGAGCTGCTGGTTTTCTAGTCATTGTAGTGTTTTCTGCGCTTATATTGATACCTGATGCCTCCTGAAAACCATACAAAAAAGCGAATCTAATGAGAAAGAAACATCAGTGAAGCAGTTTGTTGTATTGAATCGCCACCAGGTAATAAAAATTGTAATAAATGTAATGTAGTTTTGGTACAAATATTGAATAATTTCAGTTGAAATTGGGGGAAAACATTGCTGAAATTTCGCTTCAAAAAAATGAAAATCAACTTGACCGACATCCCGGATCCGGGCGGTCGATACGAGTTGGGCGATCTGCTGGGGTACGGAGTGTACGGAAAAGTCTATTCCGCAGTGGATAATCAAGCGAGCAAGAAGAAAGTCGCCGTGAAATGCCAGAAATACCAGACCGGCTCGAAAGAGTTCGTCGAGGAGGAGTACAGGATATTGAGGGATTTCAGCAATCACGCGAACGTGGTCGATTTCTACGGCATATTCAAGAAGAACAACGAAATTTGGTTCGTCTTGGAGGTAACAAATTTATTTTACAAAATTTTTTTATATCCACCCGGTAGAACCTTTCGCCACAATGCTTCACTTTTGCCGGGCATCGAGTACGGTGCACCTTGTATACTTAGGTTATTAACAGAGTTATTAACGCATGAACTTATTTTTTGCGCGTATAATTGTTTTCGAAAATTGCGCAAAAAAATCCCAAACAAAGGAACGACAGTCGCCTCTCTCGGCGACTAAATAACGAAGATTTTTATTACGAACTGAAATTAGTTTCAACCAATCATTAACTCTTTTAAACCGTCCGTTTTCCGTCAGGATATAATGAATTTTCAACAAGTTAATATGTGTCATTGGCAAGAATAAAATTTATAATAATTAGTCTTGTCTTGAGGTAGGCCAATAAAAACGCGACTGATTGATTTACGATTATGATTTATACTTTGTGCGAAGCCATGCGACGGGGGTTCAGTCATCGACTTGGTCAAGCGCTTGTTCGCGAAAAATCGAAGGATGGTCGAGGAGCACATTGCTTATGTCATCAAAGAGACACTCCGGGTAAGTTCTGAATTCCCACCGAATTTTTCAATCAATAAATCAACCATCAATTTGCGAATATAGGGGTTGATACACCTTCACGAAAACAAGATCGTCCATCGCGATGTCAAAGGCAGTAACATACTTCTGACCAAAGAGGGAGAAATAAAACTTAGCGATTTCGGCCTTTCCAAAATTCGAAGTAGCAGTGACGAGCGTATGTCCGTGATTTTGGGATCGCCCAGCTGGATGGCTCCAGAGCTGGTCAATATCGGATCCAATCAGAATGAATTGGGCTATAATGATAAGGTAAATACGCTGTATTGATCGCAAAATTGGTTGACCTACTTCGTCAATGTACTTGATCCATCAAATCCTATTACCCTTGGATTAATTTTATTGGATCATTTTATTTGATGAGTCCGTTAGGTCGATATTCTGGGTCAATGTTCAGGTTCTTTCTACGCACTTTCATATTTATAATATTTTTTGTATGTATTTAGGTTGATGTTTGGTCACTTGGAATAACAGCAATAGAATTAGGTGATGGAAAGGCGCCTTTCCAAGACATGCATCCTTCCAGAACTTTGTTTCAGATAGTGGCCAATCCACCTCCAGCTTTGCAAAAAATATCCAACTGGACAGAAAATTTTCATGATTTCATTAGCGAGTAAGCATTATTTCTCTAACTCTCATTTGACTTCAAAAATTGGAGATAAACAGAGAAATGCATTTCATTCCAGATGCCTAGTCAAAGATCATGAGTATCGCCCGTGCGTTATGGAACTAATCGAGCACCCGTTTCTATCCGAAATCCCCGACAACAATTACCATGTGAGTTACACTAATCCACCTCCACGTACATAAAAAACCAAAGAAATATTTCAGCTAACAATAGAATTAAAAAGTCTAATCAATGACCTGTGCGTGGGAAAACCGGGCTCAAGGAAACCCGATGTTGTCGTGCATGGGAAATTTTTAAAACGGGACATCGATGGCGACATGGAGCCGATTTACGAAGAGGACTTGGCCGCAATTCACCCCGTTACCGAGCGGGACATCTTGGAAATCCTCGAAAGGCGCATGGAAACGGGCGAAATTTACGTTTACATTGGCGATATTTTGCTTAGTTTGAATCCAAACGAGCGAAAATCAATTTACGGGAACGAGGTAAATTATCTTGTATAGGAACACTAATTATAATTTTATCTGCACTCTAAAGAAATCGGGGTGTACCAAGCATTTACAGAAACTGCTAAGAAAGTTTTGGTTGTATTTTAGTTCCATCAAAAGTACCAATTCAAGTCAAGATCAGATAATCCACCGCATATCTATGCTATAGCTGATAATGCTTACCAGAACGCCCTTCACCACAAAATGGTCCAGCAAATAGTGTTGTCTGGAGAATCGGGATCTGGCAAAACGACGAATTATCTCCACTTAGTGGACCATCTCCTGTACCTCGGCGAGAACACCAGCGTAAGCTCGACGAGGATACAAAATACAATAAAGCTAATCCACTCATTCATGCACGCCACCACACCTTCCAACATCTACTCCACGAGGTCTGTTTTCAAGACCGAATTAAACTACGGAAAAACCGGCAAAATCAGCGGCGCCAGCTTCAAAGTTCACTGCATAGAAAAATCTAGAATATCCCTAACAGAACCGTAAGTTACACCACTTTTTCACCCGCTAATTTCATCACAATTGCACTGTTTTTTACAGATCCCAAAGCAACTTCCACATTTTCTACTACATATACGACGGTCTGGTAGCCTCCTCTTCACACGAAAAGTACTACCTGAAATCCCACAGGAACTACTCTTACCTCAAAACCTCGAACAAACTACCGGCAACCTCGCCCAAAGACGACATCGACGCCAACAGGGCCAAACACAAGAAAATCTGCAGCTACTTGGAGGAGCTGCAGTTTTCCGAGGAAGAGACATCGACCATACACGCCGTGATAGCGGCGATTTTGCACTTGGGCGAAGTGGCTTTCGAGGAAAGCGAGGAAATGTACGCGGTGTTGCAAGGCAAGGAAGAGGCAAAGAATTTCGCGAAGCTCTTGGAGATCGACGAGAAGAAGATTTGCTGGACGTTGACGAATTACTGCGCTGTGAAGGGAGGTAACGCTTATAAAGTCAAGCAATCCTACGATGAGGCTAAAGAGGCTAGAGATGTACTAGCCAACACTTTATATGCCAGATTAGTGGATTATGTAGTCGGAACTATCAACAACAAATTATCCTTTGGCAAAGCTATTTTGTAAGTACTCGAATCTAATAAAACCGTTTAATAGGTACTATGTAATTAATTTTTTGTAGTGGTAATAGTTACGCTATAAAGGTGTTGGACTTTTTCGGCTTCGAATGTTTCAAACAAAACGGATTTTCTCAATTGATTGTTAACACATTCAACGAACAATTGCATTACCATTTCCTACAGAGAGTATTCGCTTGGGAACTTCAAGATCTTCAAGATGAAAATATCGAATTTATTCCGGTATCGTATTATAGTAACAAAGATACATTAAACGAAATACTGGGAACCCCCGAAGGGCTGTTTTCGGTACTGGATGACGCATCTAAAAAAGGCCACGGTGGTTGTTACGTAGCAGATAACCTGTACAATGATGATAAAAAGAAAATAATGATTTACGATGAAGGCGCTTTCACCGTTATGCATTATACGGGAAAAGTGACCTACAGTTGCAAAAGCATGCCTGAAAAAAATAGAGATTACCTCGCGCCTGAAATAATCGAAACATTAAGAGGCTCCAAGAATCCCATTATATCCACGATGTTTACAGCAAAATTGGACCGCACGGGAAACTTAATAATGGCCCCAGAAGAATTAAGAAAAACAAAATACGGATTCCAATCAAAGGTTTGTTCCTCCTCCACTTAACGAGTGTTAAAATATTTTAACTAGACGAAATTTGAAGGTCCTTACCGAACAACGGCAGTATTCCCAAATCAAAAGGATGCGCACCCAGTCGGCTGTGTTCAGGTCCTTGTGCATTGAGCTGCTCAAAGAGCTCTCTGTGGGCTCCAGCGCGGGCGGCACCCATTTCGTCAGGTGCGTCAGGACTGATCTCAAAGGGGTTCCCAGGAATTTCAAGAGAGAGCTCGTCAAGCACCAGCTAAGAGCCATGGCGGTCAAGGAAACGGCCAAAATCAGGCAAAGGGGCTTTTCGCAGAGAATATCCTTCTCGGAGTTTTTGAGACGGTATGTTATCAAATCATATTTATTTCAAGTTTTTTGAATGTGGGTATTTTAGGTACAAATTTCTGGCTTTCGATTTCGACGAAAACGTCGATGTAACCAAAGACAACTGCAGGCTCCTCATGATCCGATTGAAAATCGAGGGCTGGGCGTTGGGAAAATCCAAAATATTTTTGAAGTATTACAACGAGGAATACCTATCCAGATTGTACGAAACCCAAGTTAAAAAAATCGTCAAAATTCAAAGCATATTGAGAGGCTTCTTGGTGAAGTGCAGAATGGCGAAGAAAGTGAAACAAGAACAAAGAGCTTGCGGTATAATTACATAAAATTTTAATTAAACATCGATTAAACAATAAATTTTAGTCGGTCAATTAAAAACCAGACGAAGAAGCAGCGTCCTAACGGAAGACGAAGCGGCCGAAATCATCCAAAAGGGTAAACAACTTTGTTCAAAATAATTATTAAGCAAAATATAATAAGCTACAGTCTTCAAATAGTTGCTTTGTAGAACTTTTAGACTTGTTTATTATTAAATTCAGCTTACAGAAACGCTGCAAAACGTAAAGACGTTCTAGAATTATATAGTCAATTAAATGAAAAGGATAAGAATTTTATCAGGCCGTTCGCCAAGAAATGGAGGACGAAGAGCTTGTTTTCGGTATTAATGCGTTATAGGGGAAAGAGGATTCAAGATTTCTTCAATTTGTCTCAACAAGTAAGTATTCTAATATGTTCAATAATTACTAGTAACTAGTAATTATTAATTTTAGGTGCACCTCTACAACATGGATGCTTACCATAAACTCCTTCAGACTCAAGATGGTATTAATCTCGACCAAGTTGACAAAAAAGCCCAAATCAGCACCTATCTTAACAACGTGAACAATTCAGTGTTAAAACTGTACTTTCGCCTAGAAGATATTCCTTTCTACAACACTACTCACATGTCTAACTTGCTGACTAATATTGGGTAGTAATTAACTCCACACAGCTTCTCTTCGAATTAACTAACCTTTAATTTTCCAGCGAAATAACCACAGCCCAAGAATCCTGGGATAGCCCGTACAAATGGCGGGAATCCAGATCGCAAACCAAAGAAGAATCCACTGACGATGACATGGAAACCAACGAAGCTCTATCGAATCTAAAGTATAGCAGGGAACCAGACGAAGACGTCCCGACGCTTGCGAGCCCAGCGGAATCTGAAGATGGTAAAGACATGAAAGACAACATCAACGAAACGACGAGAACAAAAATAAACAAATTAGACGGCATCAAAGGTTTCGAGGAGAGGAACACCGTGCAAAACAACCGGTTCAACGTAAACCTGCGAAAAGTCGATTGCTCCAGCAAGACCAAAACCTCGACGGTGAACTTCACCATGAACTCGTCGCCGGCTAATAAGGATTTCGACTATATCAAACCGAAATCCACGCAAGTTAAACCGAAATACACCGCCAGTCCCGTCGAGGAGCTCAGGAACATCGCGAGGAGAGACAGCAACGCCTCCGACGACGATCCCCCCTTCAATTTCCAAGGGATGCTCAGGAAGACCAACTTCAGGAGGGAATCGCTCAAAAACGCCGTTCAAACTGTGCGAAAGTTGTCCCTTAAAGACCACGAGAACAACATCATCAACAAGTTGTCGAACGGTCACTTGGACAACGAAGCTGTGAATGGGAAGCACTGTTCTATAGAGATTTTGCCAGGGCTTGTCATGGAAGGGGTCGAAATTGAGCTTTAATATACTATTAAAATATGAATAATATATTGTTATTGTAGTGATTACGTTTTAGATCGGTATTAAATAGTTTACTTCCAATTCGCATTGATTCTTCTGACTCTTGTAAGTTCAACTTGATCCACTGGTCTCCTAATTGGACTAGTTGCAATTTTTCCAACTGCGCAAGTGTTTATAAGAAAATACAATATGTTAAATATGGTATTTTTTATTTTTTCAATATGTAAGTATAATAAAGTAATGTCTCACAAAAATCAATCGAAACTATTTTTTGTAGACCTCTGGATGAACACCGCGGTATAGATGATCGGTTTTGTATTCGACCACTGGTTGAAAACCGTTTTGATCGGCGGTGTATCGGACATGAACCAACACACCTTCGGGAGTGTAAAACCCGTAATATCCGTTGACATCGTGGCCGACGTGCTCTTCATCGTAGTATTTCAGGACGCCTTCTTCCCCGGCGGCAATATTGTTTTCTGTTTGGAAACTGCATACCAAAAACAATAATTTATGTTACCTGCTCGGTAAAATAATGATAGACGATTAAACTTACTAGTATTTGTAGTTTCCGTTTAAATCCATGTTCCTGTAGAAATTCTCAGTTCTGGCATTGTAGGGTTCCGCCCTGAAGTTATCGTATTGGCGAAAACCATTATAACTTCCGTCCCTTGTATTATGGAAATATTGTTTACCTCTGATGAAGCCTTCATCTTGATACTTTCTCGGGTAGTTGTTTTCATAGTATCTCCCAGAGTTTCTATTGATCACATCATCTCCTAGGCTAAATGTTGGCACTGGGGGTCTCACAGTGGTTGGGTACACGGGGCGTACAGGAACAGGTGCAGGACTGTTTTGAAGGGCCCCGTTCTCGTTGGTGGAGTCTCTGAAGTAGGATATTTCTTTTGGCGAGTAGGTCACTGGTTTGGATACGGTTAAGACCGGAGCAGTGTTTTTTGAGTCAGAATATGAAGGCGCCAGTCCACGAAAAGGGTCATTCTCAGCCACATCGGAAGATGCCAAAGGGACAACAATAGTTACCCAGGCAGCTACTAGAAACACCTAAATTATACATATAAAAATTATTAAAATATAACTTTTCTCTTAAATTTTCACAAAATTTCTCATAGACCTAACTGAACTTTTCGCTTAAACCTTTTAAAGCGTAAACTACTGTAATTTTAATAGCTTTTTACTTACCAGTTTGGTCATATTGAGAGTACAATCAGTTCTTAGATGGAAGATCAATCTTACTATGGCATATTCGAACAATATGGGTCTATTTATACTAAATTAGAGTTCCCCTACATCTAAAACTTCAACCAGTTAGAAACTGTACAGGGTCGGCTGAATCTTTATAAATCTTATATTGTATAATAAATATTGTTATGTTGGAGAATTAGAATTAGAAGGTTTCTAGATACTATTTGCGTTAGTACACTGCATAATATGAATTTTCCTAATACATTTTCATCAGTCAAAAAGACGGATTAATTATTTATTTCTTTTCTTCCAATTCCTTTTTTTTTATTACCACAAAAAGCTAGTCTCCTAATTTTGTGTTTTTATAAAATTTTACTTAATACGTACCAGAAAATGGAATTAATATATTATTAGAATACAAATTCAAAAAATAGGAAGAAACATTATACAAATATAAACAATAAAAATTTGTTAATGATTTTGAGGTTGTTACATATTATTAATACCGATATATTTCAATGAGAAAAACTTATTTAAAATCCATTAGTAGATATTTTGGTTTATTATTAAAACCAGGAATAAAATAAGACAACACATTAAAAAAGGTGTCGTCCTTTTTAGAAATTAAATTAATATTAATATGGTCAGAAGGTCAAGGGTAATATTTAAATTAGGGTCTCCGGTGTTTCTTGCACCCACACAATTTTTGTTAATTCCATTTTTTTACAAGGATCAATCTGAAACGGGGACTATCTGGAAGCATAATGCAATAAATAAATTTAACAAATTCAAATCTATGCACTTTCCTAGATTGAAAACTTTGAAACAAAGCATTGAACAAAGCACGAGGCAAAGCTTTACATAATAACATACCTAATATAATTTAAACAACATGCTTTGAACTATGACACTATGACTTAATATTTTTAATAGCCTTAATTAACATAACTACCTCGATATCACTGTTGGTTTCAAAATTTTATTGTTAACCAATAAATTAAAGAGCCTGTCGTCCCAGACCAAAATTGGTATGGACTTATCACTATATTGATATTTTCACACAATAACGGATTCACTCATAAATAAAGCATATATTAAATTCCACAAAATTCCTTCCAAAATCCTTGACATTTGTCATGGATGTATTTATATAGTTTGTAATATACGAATTTTAAATTGTTATAATAATTTTAAGAAAATTTAACATAATTTAGTACGCCTATCCCCATAATTAAATATTGATTTACAATAAATTACTGTTTAATAAATAAAGTTGATAAATTTGGCAACCTAACGATTTCATTTTATTATAAACTCAGATAAACAAGTAAATTAGTTATTAATCTGAGATTATAAAGTGTCACAATTTGAAACTGTCAATTTGACATATATTTATTTTTCTTCCCATGATGCTGTTTGAACATAAAATAAGAGACCACTAAAACAGTTCATACATTCACACTTGAAGTAAGGTTATGGTTGTCAAGTAGTAGTTGATTTGTTGAATTTGATTTAACTATTTGTTTACGATAATGCGTTAATATTGGTTTAATTCACATTAATGTTTTAATAATCGCGTTTTCTCGGAATCGTGTTTCCCACACTCTCGGAATCAATCACAATGCTGTACTTTTTAAAAAGTGTTAATAGCGGTTTGTCGTTTGTTTTTAAATCATGTTACATTTAATAATTCTGTAATTTTTAGAAAAAACCTATTATCTGGTGGATAAAAATGAATTTACTATAGGAAGAAAAGATTGTGATATTTTAATACTATGCGATAGCTCGATAAGTAAGAAACATGCCACGATTCGGATTAAGGTATGGGTATAGATAATAAACTAATTTATTCTCGTTATTTTATTTATTTCTTCATTTAGGAGGGTAAAAAAGATAATTTAATTCTACTAGAAGATGTCGGGTCTAAGTATAAGACGTTCCATAATGATAAACCCATTCCACCCAATACCGAAATCTCTATAAAATGCAACGATAAAATTAAATTCGGAGGTCTTAATAGTGTGTTCATGTGAGTATTAAACTAACCTAAAATAGTTGTATTATTAAAAACGGTGCTCTTAATACTCCCCTATCAGAAATTTAAATAAATTTTACACTAATAAACTCTTTCAGATTAAAACAAGAAGAGTTTATAACAACCGCTACTAAACTATCTTCCACAGAAAAAAATGCCATTACGAACCAACTTCAATTCCTCAATGGTAAATATGTGAAAGATTGGAGTCCTAACTGCACGCATTTGTCCTTGGTGAAGGTGACCTGCACAGTAAAAGTCCTGCAGGCATTAATCGATGACAAGCCCATCGTGTCCCTCGACTATTGGGCAAAGTTTGTAGATAACGTAAAGCATAACATACAGCCACCTGATATCAATGATTACAACAAACCTCCGTTTGCGGAAACTTTGCTGGACATAGTCGAAATCAAGAGTAACGTTAACAGAAAAAAATTATTCGACAATAAAGTTTTCGTTTTCTACTTGGACGCGGAAAAAGCAAATATGAGCGATCTAATCGAGAAAGCAGGTAATTCGAATGTATTCGATAAAAGATCAATATATTTTACATTAACAGTTTGTGTATAATTTTAGGTGGACGATCAATATCTTTTGAAAGTACTCCAGTAACCTTAAAGGATATTCTAAAATCTGGCGAGCAGTTAATTGTAATGCACACGAAAGAGCAGGAAAGGCACGATGCTTATGTCGATATTATTCGCTACGTAAATGAACGGAACGAACGCCTTATACCCTTTACTGAAGTAGCCCTAGCCATAATACGGGGGTGTTGCGAGAAAGATTGTAACCCTTCTTTCAATCGAATGGTAGAAGTATTCAATACCTCTTCAATTAAACCAGATATTGGAAACAAGCAACTTGTCCAGAATACACAAAGTCAATTTCCCCATCAACCTTTATCTTCCACCACTGATAACCAAACTATTCCCGATACAATGCCCTTTGAAGATCTACCGGCCATAAAGAAGAGAAAAAGGCTTGCATTGAACGAATCGGATAATCTTAAAAAAATTAAAATGCAAGAAATATGGGTTGATGTGGTTGAAACGAGCGTACCTCCTTCCAATAGCTGTGACATTCAAATTGAGGAATCCCAAAAAACTAGAGATAACAGTGGTAAAAGTAATCCGGTAAACGTAACTAGTTCGCAAATGGGTCAAGTGGAAATTGTAAAGTCGCAAAAAACTGTGGATGATAGTGGAAAGTCAAAAACGAAAAGGGTTATGGATGATGAAGAAAACGATAACCCGTTTAAAAAAATTAAAATGAAATCCGAAGGGTAATTGCCTTTCTCTTAAACTTTTGAAATATGTTTTACTATTCATTTTTATGTTTTTAGTGAAAAATCACAAAGTAGCATGTGGTTTGCATCAAATCAGCCTAAAAAGCAGCAGAATCGGGTAGGATAATAATATACTAGTAGATATTTTAAATTCGTATAAAAATTTTCATATTAACTGCAGTAAATAATACCTTCCAGGTCGCTGTTTCGCAGAACAGTAAAACCAATATTGCAGAGCCTTGTAGCAAGACTACTCGCACTGATAATACTTCTAATGATTCCATTGCGTTAAGTAAACCAAATACTCAAACTACAATAAATAGAAAATTAAATGACACAAGAAATAAAACGATGAATACCACCTGGATGTCCAAGAATACATCGATTGACATTGATTGTACAGCCAACGAGGAAGAGGACGAAAACCTCCAGACCTACAAGAACCTTTTCAAAAACAATTTAATAATCGAATCTTTGTCGACTCTTTCAATTAGACCTAAGGAAAATACCGGAAATGTGTTTTCGAATAAGGTAAACATGAAGAAATTCAAAAAAGTAAGTATAAATATACTTGTGATATATTGATCCGTTACATCTTACTTTTTTTTCTTAGGTGAAGCCTTTGCATCCTCAAAATACAGTTATAAGAACAGATTCGTTTATAATGCGAGACACTCAAAATATTACAAATGCACTCGAGGTCTCGAATCAATCCACCCAAATAAATGAAGAACTAAATACTACTAGAAATACTGCGACTAATGTGACTAAAAAAACGAAAGGGCACAGAGTGTTCACTATTTAAAATAATTTTGTATTTGTTTGTTGTATTATATCTTTCCAAAAATAAATAACGTTCAGAGTACATTTTATTGAATAAATACAAACATCGAAGTTGAAATTTAAAAATGTAAATTAAATCTTATATTAGTTAAATATATAATGCGGCTCGTTCGAATATTAAAATAATTTGGTATAAAATATTACGATAGATAAAAATGTTATAGGTCACCTTGTCCTTTCATAGTTTGTAATATCCCATGAAAATTTTTATAAAACGTAACTACTTCTCTGCAAAGTAAAGGTCTGAGCAGTATATTGGTAATGACGTGATCGATGTCCACGATTATTTGGAAGATTCTTTTCTCATCGTCGTGATCGAATTTGAATTCTAAAGGTTTACCACCAAATCCACAAGCTCCTTAAAAATACCCATTGAAAGCTCGATAAAAAGTAAAAGCTCATTTACCCTCGGTATCCTGAATTTTATTCCAGTAGTTAAATCCTTGAATGATCGGAGCGTATAAATCAAATTGAGCAGAATCGACAATGTAATATGCTATGTAGTTTAATAGTACTTTTTCTCTAGATGTAAGGGTGCTCCATTTCAAAAACAACCCTTGTAAAACAGGGCCTGTAGCAAGAAAATATAGTGAACTGTTCGAAAAAAACAGGAATTATAAAAAATATACTTGCTTTTATGTATAATGTAAGCAACACATTGGAAAACTTGTAGTGGAAATTCTTTATCTACTTCTGTACATTGCGTTTCTTTCTGCTCATAATTCATTTCAATTCATTTGAAAGCAATAATTTTGATTATTACTTGACAACATAATATGTAATGGGTACCAACTGTCTTAAATCTTTAAGTTATACTTAAAGTGTAGTTAGTGAATGTAACTGCGAAAGAATTAAATATTGCAGGTAATATCTATTATACTTTATTTGATTTGTTTGTAAAACAAATTACACTAGGTCAAGATTGAACAACCATACACACACATTGGAGATATTCATGTTAATTACCTAAAACATTTAAAAATTAAAACAACTTTGATACTTTTATGGCTTAAACCACCATCGATAACCATCCGATTATGAGTATAGTGCCACCGATTGGTGCTAATCTCGACAATTTACGGTCACCAGTGAAAGCATTGTAGTAAAGGGTACCCGAGAACAAAATTGTGCCAGAAATAAACAGTGTTCCAGCCTGGAAAATTTTAAAACATTATTATTACTTATTAATTTTGCATTATTCGAACTTACTAATTTCGGATTTTTGCACATAGGTACTCCCAAGAGCGCCAAGGAATGAAAGAAATGTAATCTGTTGGCTGTATCAAATATAGGTTTCAGCTCATCAGCTTTGTCTTTCGGATAAGTTTTGTGCGCACCATAAGCTCCTAGAGCTACTGCAGTAGCTCCCATCACTCCTGCTATTTTGATAAACGGCCCATGTTCTGCGGCTAATTTCCACAAGGGTGTTTTCTCGGTGATAATAGTAACTGAAGGGGTGCTCGAAGAAATACTTTTACTGCCCTGTTTTGAATGTGTATTAGTTACGTTATGACATGTAATAATAATACTTACAGAGAATAATGCTGCAGCTTGTTTAGAAATCGGGTTGTCATAAACTACATAATTTAGAATATTAGTAAACCCCATGGTTTGTTATAAAAAAATCAATAAAATGATCCGAATTTTAAATGTCACTTTTAAATTCTGGCTGTCAAAATTGTCAATTATTTTACCAACTTAAATTTTAAGAGTGACTAAATAACAAAATAGGAAAGGGCAATGTCATACGAGAAGTAGAAGAAAATTTCTAAAATCTAACCTCAATTTTGTTTCCGAAAATTTCACACATTTTCTTTTAATTAGTTTAGTAGTAAAATAAATAACGAGAAAATGGAAAACATTGAAGACAGCGATTCCGACAATATGAATACCTCAGGTATATTGGACATAATTTTTGTTATCATATAACTAAGGCTTGTATGTATTTCAGAAAACTTGGATTTTGTAATCGATACTGTTGGAGACACTAATAAAAGTCACAAAGGTAATGGGAAACTTATTATTTTTATTTATAGTCACATTTACAACAAAATATAATTTTTAGATGAAACCAGTTCTGCCGGAGGGTCAACGATTAATAAAGAAAGCATCGATAAAGGTTACTACTATCACTCACGTTTCCTTTAATTATACTTTAACGCTCTAATTTATTGCAGATAAACGAATTTCAGATCTATTTAAAGGTTTCGATCACATTTTTGAAACCCCGAATTTGGCAGAAATAACCGAGATAAAAACCACATCAAAAAATCCCCTAGTTAAACAAACATTAGAAAGTTTAGGGGTGAACGAGAACGGATCGTTGAAGAAAAATTACTACAATTTTAGAAAGAAAGTAGATAGTAAAACTGATAAAATAGACGTGAAAAAAGTTTTGGAACACTCAGTTATAACACCGGAATTCGAAAAGTTACATGTAGTTCCCCCTATAGATGTCTCCGAGAAGAAGTTGAAACAACAAAGACAAGTAGGTTAAATGAGTTATTTGAAATAATGCATAAATTGTACGATTTATTTTCAGAAAGAAAGGTCGTTAACGAAAGGTAGTAAATGGTATGGATTACCGGCTACAGAATTAACGGATGAAGTGAAGAGAGATTTAGAAGTTTTGCAAATGAGATCCGTTCTGGATCCAAAGCATTTTTACAAGAAGAACGATTTGAAAGTGCTTCCAAAATATTTCCAGGTAAATAAATGTCATTAACTCCCCTATTTAGAATTCTGTTAATTTAATCCTTATTACAGATTGGCAAGGTAATGGATTCACCTTTAGACTTTTACAACGATCGTATTCCTAAGAAACAGAGAAAGAAGACATTGGTCGATGAGCTTCTGGCTGATGCGGAATTTAACCAATACAACAAGAGGAAATATAAGGAGATAATTGAAGAAAAACAGAAGACCCACTACAAAGCCTGGAGGCAAGCTAAGAGATTAAAAAAGAAAAAATAGAAAAATAAAAGAAATAATATAAAATTTAAAATATTTTATTACCAAAATTATTACACAAACGATTTTAAAATTACTTAAAACACATACGTTTACATTTATTTATGCTATATACAAATAAGTGTCTTTATAAACATACGATAAATAATACTCTCTACGCTATCTCCTTAATATCCGATAAATGTTTGGGCGATTCGTACGAGACGTCGTTCCCGTCTCGTTCTTCCTCCTCATCGATGATACTGATATCCCTGATGGAAGGCCTGTGGCTCCTTCTCCACGTTTGCGAGTCCGTGTTAAATTTCGCTTTGGTCAATAGAACGGGCCCCAGCAGGGTCATCAGGATGGCGGCCGAAGGCGCCGTTAAAACTATCGATAAAACGCACACGTTCAACATTTTCTGCGCCCAGTCGTATTCCTCGGAACTGGCCGCTACCAGCCCTAGCGTAACAGGACCCAAAGCGGCCTAAAACAGACTCATTAGAAACACAAATTGTTCGCTATAGTAATTTAAAAACGCACCTGTACAGTCGCTTTGGACATACACGCTATGGCGACGAATATTTTCTCTTTGAGATTGAGCTGGCTGCCGATACCCAGCAACACAGTAGCGATTATCCTGATAACGATACCGGCGAGGAGAATTCCCACGCAATAGTAGACAACGTTCGCGTCTAACTGGTTGATTTTCACCGTGGTGCCGGTGATGCCGAACAGTATGGGCTCGAATATCATCCAGAATATCTCGAAGGCCGTGTTGGCCGGGTTGTCTTCGACGTCCCAGCCCTGCTTGGACCAACCGTAGATGGAGACGAAGGCGGCGGTGACGCAGGCCAGCGGCCCGGCTCCGCCGAAGCCGATCATCTCGCTGCCGAATATCGAGATCATTCCTCCGGCTAGTAGAAGAAGCACCCGCAGCGGTATCACGAAGGGATCGTATTTCTCCGGGGTAAAATACGACATGATGCCCCAAAACACGCCGAAGCCGATACCTGCGGAATTAAAAAACGTAGAGAATCTTCCGAGGAACTATTCCGATGTGTGCTTACCTCCTATCACAGATAAGGGCCCTTCGATGATCAAATTCATGACGGAGCTATTCGAGAATATGATGCTTTTGATGATTCCAAAACCGGCCACCGAAATGGCGTCGTCGATACCAGACACTGCTATTATCAACGTGGGTATGCCTTTGGCGACTCCATATCCTTTTACCCTTAGTCGGAATAAGCACGATACAACCACTGCAGGCGACACAGCCGCTACCACTGATCCTGCAGAATTAAATCAAGCATGTATATCGGTCCACATCGATGAGATTCTAATATTTATTCGTCTACTCTTTAACTAAAGATCATTTAAAGTCTTGTAACTTACCTAATAGAAGACCGTAGATCCATGATAAGTTCAGAACATATACTGATAGTACGGCTATGACTGCGGCTTCAATGAACCATGGACCTATACCTACTTTAACTAGGGTCAATTTTAACTTCTTCATGGCGTTTGGATCGAGATCTAATCCGGCACGGATTAAGATTATAACTAAAGCAACATTCCTGCAACAAAATATCGTAGGTTTCAACTTCTGGAGACTTATTGGGTCACCTTAAATATATCATTTCCGTAATAAATTTTATATTTTCGTACTTTCAACAAGATGTGAATACTGTTAATTTAATTAGGTACCCATTAATCACGCATTTATTAGCCAGTATTGAAACTTTTCCTATTTTATTCATATGAAGCATTTATCTGCCACTCTTTATTATCTCCCTAAAAAATCTATTTGTCGATCTAATTGTTAGCATTAATATTAACACTAACACGTTAACAACAAATGATTTATTTTGCAATCTTCATCATACCCGCACTTAGTACTCTTACAGGATTTATCAGCAAGCATTGTTAGAAAGAATTTCGATTATTTCAGCTAATATTTAATTAAAAGACTCTTACCTTAGTTCCTTACAAATGCCATTAAACGATTCATCAATATTGACAATATTCACGTTCTGGAAAATAATTCCGGTAAACAGCATTCCGATCAGAGGCGGTAGCGTCGTCAAACTGATCAACCATCCGCCCAAATGGGCGCAAATGGAGAGGAATATCAGTTGGAAAAGCTGCCCGTTGGGCGGCGCCGCCGTCTCACCCACTATGGAATAAAATATGCACCATGATATGATGCCTATCAGACAGAGGACTATGATCCTGGTGAACTGCCTGTAAGTCGGGCAAAACGGGTAGGGACACAATTTGGGCCAATAACTGGGTTTCCAGGATTGACGACCGTCGTCGGAGCGGCACTGGAGGCAGAATAGGTACCACCAAGACCTAGTGGAGAAGGTATATTTTGAGTATATGGAGGTATGAAATTTATCTGGTGTATTTGTTAATCTTGGTACAGTTTTTTAACTGGATGATCGACGATTTTTCTTACCTATCATCGTTACTAGAGTCTGGAAATTTGCTTTTTGAATACACTGAATCTGTAACTGAAATTTTTTTGCATCTCAAGTCTCCGTTCGAAGGCTTCTCCGCGTCTGCAACAAACGAATACCTCGATAATTTATTAACGCATCCAAGTATCGAGGAAAATTGTCTGTACAGATTATTTGAACGTACACTTACCGCTCCTTCCCGAATTGCTGCCGTCGTGCTCGGAGCTCCTGTTGTGCAGTATGCTCTTTTTCCTGACGGGACCGATGTCGGCGTGATCGGACGTGGCGGAGATTTTCCTGCTGGGGGACTCGAATACCGGGTTATCGTGAGCGTGATGGGTCACCTTGGCATCGGGATTGTAATCCATGGTGGAGAAGCGAATTACCGGAATCGTCTGGAAAAATGAAGACCTATTGATGCATTGATAGTTCAATTAATGATTTTATAAAAGTTTTTTCGATGGTTACGCTTAGTTGTTCTAGGAGTTGGAAAAAAGTAGAAATATTTTTTAACTTTAATGGTATATTTTCTACTTTCTCTTTCAGTGATCCGGATGCAAAAACTATACGCGTTGCAGTGAAACGCCAATATTTTCGTAATTGCAAATAAAATTAATTGTAATTTAATTACCTACCTAATTAGTGACGACAAAAGTCTACACCACGGACATGAAAGTGCTGATACAAACTCTTCGGCGATATGAACGATTATTTTCTCACCCGCCTTATATGTATATGTAGCAGTAGCTTAATAAATCGCAACGTGTACACGCTGAATTTTAAATGTCTTATCGTTTAGAACTATTATCTTAATGGAATAAATCAATATTTTGTAATGTATCATTTAATAGCCACCAATTTGTTTGCGTTTGATATTAATCTGCAGACAATCGTTAGCGGCGTGTACACGCTTTTGTTCACATAAACATTTTTAGTGCTCGGATCTATTGGGATAAGATAAATGCAATTAGCACTTTTACGTGCGATACGGCGGACGTGTACACGCTGAGTATTATTAGATTTACATTAAGCGATAATTGATAAAATATTTGATTTTATTATTAGGAAAATTATATTTAGTCATGCCCTACTGCTCAACTGATATCTAAATATATCGACACTACTGTTCATAAGTAGGTACTTGCACACTTTGCCTATTAATAAGAAATTGTCAATAACCTTTAGAATATTCAAAGAAATATTTCAGTTTTTTTATAATTTCTGTTATAATGAAATACTACATCATTCATTTGAAAATTCATTGAAAATCATTTGAATTCGTATTGTCGACCAGTTTTAGGATTGATTAGAGCATTAAGTTTTATTGAATTGTAAATTTATCCGAGTTGTCACATTGTGAAAGTTTTTCCTGGATGCTTTTAGTGCGGCTTTACCAGGAAACAAGAGGACGTCAGAAATTCCGCATGAAAGTAAAATCAAAGATGATAGAGAGGAATTTATTTAAGTCACGAGTGTGAAATTAAAACAATTTAATTGGTATTTATGCGGCAAACGTTAAGTACCTAATAACATCGAAAAACATCGATGATCCCATTAATATTAAGTGATCGAAGACCGTCTAACTGGCCGATTTATAAACAATTAAGATTGAATGACGCGGTGGAATTCGACGCGTGATAGGAAACATTGTAAAAAACCACATAGATATAGTGAAATAAATAAAATAAGAAGGTACTTACATATTCGCTATTCGTATAGGTATTTGAAAAAATTCACCAAAACTTAGGGATTTGAAAAAATCCGGTGTTAGAAAGTTTAGAAACCACCAAACTGTCTGGTCTTGTTTGAAAATTTCGATCGATTAACGATAGCTAACGCACAATCGGTACAGAAAAAATCTGTTCAGCAATGAAATCAAAGAGTTTTTTAATGTAAGTACAATTAAATTGGATATTTGAGAGTAAAAATCATGGTATGCCCGGATAGGGTTATCGAACTATCGCTGGCGACGGTTTTGTTTCGCATTGTGTCCCCAACATTTTCGAATTTTCTACCTGATGGTTTTAAGAACTTATTTATCGTTGAGCAGTTACCCGTATAATAATGTTACTATCACGAAATAAAGAGATAAATACGGCTTAAACGCCCAAAGTGCTTTTCGCGCCCATTCCAATATGTATAAACATAAATAATGGCCATTAGATAAATTGAAATAACGACAGCGACGAGAACGAATTGACGAATTGACGAATTTTGTATCTAACAGCCGGATCTTGCTGATGTACAAAAGTGTTTTTGATAAATTAAATCGGAAACATTTCGCTCCGGAAATTTTATACAGCCTTTTATCGAGTGAAACGTGTAGCGAAACAATTCACTTATTTGGTTCACGCTGTATATTCGATAAAATTTTTGGTGATTAAATTGATGCTAATTTTGT
This sequence comes from Phyllotreta striolata, assembly GCA_918026865.1. Classification (NCBI taxonomy): domain Eukaryota; kingdom Metazoa; phylum Arthropoda; class Insecta; order Coleoptera; family Chrysomelidae; genus Phyllotreta; species Phyllotreta striolata. The sequence continues at coordinate 11,653,118 of OU900095.1, forward strand.
TCGTACTACCGTACTAATAATAGTAATTGGTGTGTGCTTCAGGTACCTAATTATTTCTTCTAATTATTCATTGTAATCTCATCGTTGTTGTTGACAGTTTTTTTCCGCTTATGTGTAGAAATTAGTTTCATTAGGTACTATTTTTTATATACCTCCAATTGTAAAGTTCAATAATTTTCCACAATAACAAACTAGATTTCATGTGTTCACAAAGCAATGTTGCATAATTATGAAAAATTGGATTTTGGCCATGTCTACAGGATGATTTAAAAGTCGTGTTCGAAAATTATTTTTTTTTTGGAAATAAATATTTTTTTCGACTATAATCGGTTCTTTTGAAAATATCAAATATTCAATTTTCTTGCCGGAAATCTATTTAAAAATCCAAAAACGAAACCTATTCTATATCTATTATTCCCGCTTAATTTCCCAATTATCTTATATCTATTTTTAGCTTCGAATACTTTTTCTAAATCAAAAACAAAATACTGCTTAATGTTTAATTCAATAATAATTATACACTTACCAATTTTCCGGATTTCATCTTAACTATTTCGCCGTTCGACTTTTTTCAATAAAACGTTTGAATTGACATGCTAAAATTATTTGTTGAATTCTAAACATAATCTCATTCAGCTAACATATTCGCCTTTTGATTGGATAATAGTACCATGAGCGCAGCCTTAGAATTGCCGGTTAAAATCCTAAATTATTACTTAAATTCCTTAATTTACATTACTTATCCCTATAGTTATTTTTATGTAATATTTGTTGATAGGAATTCCTGTTCCTGTTCCTGTGTGACAATCAGGGAGCGAATAGAGCACTTTATTTAGGCCCCAAAGGTGTGGTATAACAGTACAATCAGGCAGGTGATAATTGCTTTTGAGAAATAAATCGTACGTAAGTAAAGTTTGGTATTATTTGAGTAATGAATTTCTTTATTAGCCACCAAATAATACGCCTATGAATGCAGCAGTATTCAGCAGTTTGAATCAAGGAAAGTTCGTAGGTGGAGTGGGCGCCGAGACGAATTGATGCCTTTGAGAAAATGGTCGTATCTGATTTCCTACTAAGGATTTTAATGTACTGATTGCTTCCCTTATTTTTTCTCTTATAGTTTCTTAAATATCTTAATTTGCCTCTTATAACATACTCATATATCGATAATCTATATATAGGCTTATCTATGTAGATGCACCTGCAGATGTATTTTTCTTGATAATTTTAATTTGTTATTATTACAATCACTTTATTCACCTATCGACGAATTATCGATGGTAATAAATTGAGGACACAAAATTTGTTATTGGCTGCATTCGTAATCGATTTGCAATGCACTTAACTGCGATTCGAGATCCGCAATTATCTGGATATCTCTATTTTGTTGAAAAAAAAAATTAGTTGTCGTGCGTCTCATAAAAACGTTAAATTTTCAACGGTCAGTTAATTTTAGCGCATACCTACTAATTAATGTATTAGCACATATCGTCACGGTGAGACGCCTCAGGTATTTACTTATTCAGACGTCCGGCGATACGATTTGACGCATTTCTTATTTGACTACTGATAAACGATAAATTGTAGTTTTTAATAAAATAAATATTTTCCGAGCAGATTTTTAATAGAAATGTTAAATACAGCCGCTTTGTAGCATGCTAAATAATGGGTGTCAGTAGAGAAATTTAATCTTAATAGGAACATTTTGCGTCGATTTGGAGTCGCATCTTAATTAAAGGTTTTAATGGGAATCGTTAAAGAAAATTTCACCATATTTCTACACCCTGTAAATTATTTTCCCCATTCGATGAATACTTTGAAATACCTTGTTAACTACAAAATATTTCCCATTGTTAAATTGGAGTTAAGCAGCATAAAGTGTACAAGTTTGTATAACAAGTTTTCTCATATGATTTCTCACAACAATTCTACACAAAATCACATGTAAAACTTATTATTTTTATTATTAGCTACGACTGCAAATTTTACTAGGTAGACTTAAAAATCGTCATTAAAAGATATGTATTGATGTTATGATTAGATCTGTAGGGATTAATGGATCTTCATGGAATTAGTAAAAATATTTTTTCCGCTTACCTATTTGAATATGGGCCAAAAATGGATGATCATGCCGCGTGCATCGGTTGCTCAATCAAAATCGATCAAAAAATCGAAACTAAATTTTTTTGTTTGTTGACCATTTTAAATTCTGCCGTGTTTTTACCTCCACCACTCCTATCAATTCACAACTATCCTCTGTGTACACACCTCTATGCATACCTATCTTTTAGTAAATAATAAGTAAATACTACAACAATACTACACGGCGTGGATTCGTTTAGCGAAATCGTTTGATACCTTCGTTTTAATTAAAAGTTGCCTTCACAGGCGTAACAAAAGGGTACCACAAAAGGTGATGCTCGTGTGACGTCTGTTAAACACAACTCTGCAAATTAGACTCTTACATTTAGATAATCATTTACATTGATACACGTGTAGATTATGTCTTAGATTTTTGTGCAGTTTGTATAATTTTATTTGAATATGTAAGTTTAATGTGCAAGATTTTATTTTCCATGTTTTGACGTCTTCATCTTGTTTTTTTATTGGTGTTCGATTAAGTTGGGTTTGTTATCATAATATTTTTGTAGATCTGTGTTTTTTGAGGACAATTAGTACTAAATAATGTATGATTTATAGTATCTACTGTATATAAATTTGTTATTGAATTCATTTATATAAACTGCTCCACAAAAGTTAAGGAAGTTCACAAATATTGAGATTAATTTAAAAGTTACAAGTTTTTTGATCGGCATATTTTCATTTATTAGAAATTGAATGTTAACACTCCTATCCGAGTGTTTAGTCTTTCTGATGCCCTAGAATATCATGGTATTCCGCATTTGGCATTGCCGCCTCTATCTCCAGACCTCAATCCTATTGAGCACGCTTGGGACCATCTACAATGGGCCTTGAATGCTCATCAACCACCACCACATACACTCCAAGAACTCGGACGGCTTTTACCGCAACTTTGGAGAGAAATTCGAGTATTTAAAAACACAAAAAATATTTTTTTTTTCAAAACTGAATGAGTTATAGAGGTAGGGACAAAAATTCCACTCAGATATGAGAGAAAACATTTAATTTCGCATATTTGAAAATTTGGTGATCAAAAAGTCTGTAACTTGTAAAATAATCGCAAAATTTGCGAACTTCCTTATCTTTTGTGGAGCAGTTTATTTATTAATACTATTTTCTACATTTTTTCTATAATTTTGCGTAGAAATTAGAAAAGTAAATTTGAAAATTGAAGAATACATTTTTCTCCATAATACAGAGAGGAATGTATTGTGGCAACGATAAGTTGCCAAATATTACAAATAAAATTATTAAATCACCACATTGAAAATCCCTACCTATTTAATATTGCGATACCCAGGAACGTACTAGCCCAATCTTCTCCGAATTATTCCCCTTGTCGCAGCTTATTATCATTTTTTCTACTCGATCAAAATGATTAATTTACCTCGAATTGATCATACGTAAACAGGTAAAGGTAATTTCCCCGTTCCATCATCGAATTTTTATGTTAATTATATTTTTTCGCGCGGAATCAGGTTCTTATAATATACCTACTGACCGTACAATTTAAATTCAAATAAGATAAGAAGTTCACAAGAGTGCAACCAAATTGAATGAAACATTCGACGATGAAATGAAAACACTACGATATGATTCCGTTTAGAAAATTCGTACTGGCGAGTTTAGTTTATTTTATTTTAGTGTCTAGTGGTGCATATTCCGATTGTGTACGAAATGGCAACTCGTTAGTGTGTAATAATCTCGGACAAATATCCGGTAGAATATTCGACGATTCCTACAGAAACATAACGGATATAAAGGTAGATAACAAGAATGAACACACCGATTTACTCAACAATGCTTTTATTAAAATGCCGCATTTAACCAAAATAAGCGTAGTAAACAGTAGGATTGATTCAATTTACTCAACATCAATACAAAATTTAACAAACTTGAAACAATTATGGTTCTCGCGCGATGGTATAACCAAAATACACCAATCAGCATTCACCAATTTACCATCTCTAGAGAAGATTTACCTCAGCCACAACGAGCTAAAATCGATCACCAAAGGCATATTGAGTAACACAACAGCACTCAAATCAATCATACTCTCCCACAATAAAATCAGCACAATCGAAAACGAAGCGTTCTTCGATTTACCCAACTTGAAGATGCTAGCGCTCGACCACAACGAGCTAAGCACGGTTTTCGTGCACAAATTAGTCTCGCATCCCGGTGTACTGGAGCTGCTATGGCTGCACAACAACTCCCTTACGCTCCTCACCAACTACATGCTGGAGAAGCTGGGCAACCTGCAGACTCTGAACGCGGGTTTCAACGAAATATCCACGGTGGAGGCGAATTGTTTCCAGCACACGCCGAATTTGGTTACCCTGGTGTTGACTCACAACCGCTTGAAGGAGCTCGACGGGGAGGTGTTTCCCCGGAGCGGGATGCAACTGCTGAGGAACCTCTACTTGGATAACAACCTGCTGATGTATTTGAGCTCGACGTTTTTTATTAGAGCGGGCGGGTTGAAGAGGGCGACGCTGATGGGCAACCCGTGGCACTGCGGGTGCTTGGAGGAAATCTACAGGGTTTTCCGGGAGAATGGTATCGAGGAAAAGTGCCAGGGTATTTTCATCGATAACCAACGGCCGATTTGCGTCGGAGGGGACGTTGTAAATAAACATTGTAGTCATGTGTACAGCAGGGAGTTGAGTGAAAAATATATGAACTACATGAAACGATTTCCTGTGCCTTACGTAAGAGGTTTTAGATGTGTTCTGTGATTGCCTAGAAGTAATGCGAAAATTGAAATGTATTTGTTCTAAATTTATTCCATTACACTATACAATTTGTACAAATTCATAAGTACTAGTACTTTCCAAAAAAATTGTAAGATAAGTAACTTTTTCTAGTAAATTAGGATGGTCGAAAAAGGAAAAAAACAAAGAAAAAATTAATAACAAATATCAATGATTGTATCTTATTATTAAACGTGACAAAAAATACTTAAAATTACAATAATTAATATATAATATACATTACATTTTAAGGTTTAGAAATATTTTTTAGAAATTTACAGGGCGACAACAGTAGAATTAATATCGATTTTATACTTATAACACTAGAAGAATTCTACTTAAAATCTCTTAAAGTTATTAAAAAAATATGAAGCAACAATATTATTTTAATACTTGCATAGCTCCAATTTTGTACGAAAATGTAATAATTATTCTGCAAAAAAACTGAGTAATTCATTTTTTTCTATAAATTTATCGGTGTTTTTATGATGATACACACTTCACATTAATTTATTTACCCCCATATGTAAGTCAATATAATAAAAAAAGTATTATGAGATTCTTTACAAAGCCATCAACCTCCAAATATGCATTACGTGTAATGACCCTGTACAATTTCTATTTCGAGTATGAAAAAAACTATATTATCACATTAGTTTTTGAAACTAAAGTGTCAGTACATGAAATAAAGGAAAATATATATCAGTAATTAAAAATCTTGGACCTCGTATATACAAATGAACCCTATGTTTCAACTAGCCCATCCAGCCTTCTGCAAATCGATTTGTCCTTCCAGAGTTTTCGCCAAATATATCACAAAGAGCTGCGACAGCGCTACGCCCAATGCTATTCCGGCTATAGTGTAGAGATTTCTCTCAGCCCATGATCGAACTATTTCTATGCAACCGGACGTCCACACTTTCTTACCGGCCTCCGCAACCTGTACAAAGTCAGTAATTAAAAGAAAAATTGTTTGATAAGAAACCTGGAACACTTACGGAGAGCTTTTGGACGTCATATCCGCACATGATGTTTATAAGTCTGGAATTCTTATTGTCGATGCAACAGGAGAAAGGTACCCCACAGCGTTCGGAGCTGGGAGAGCTGCAATTGAAGTACTCGTTTTTGCCCCAGTCCATGTATCCATCTGAGCTCAATCCACAACAATGGAACTGTAAAATATCTCATAAATTACAGAGGTATTTGCATTAAGTGACCTATTACCTCGTGTTGAGCGATATCAATCAAATTTTGAAGATCTGGATCGTCACGGTACGTATGTATAATTTTATCAGTGAAATTTTCTTCTAAAATGGACTGCATGGAATGCGGAAAGACAAATCCTACTATAGCAATTGCCATTTCTAGCAGGAAGAATATCAACAGGCATAGTGAGTACTAAAAAATAAAATTTATAGTCACTTATCATTGCTAAGATTCTACTGGGATTAGCAGAGATAGATAAATATAGCAGGATAATATTATACTTACGAATCTGAGCAAACAAGTGTTCTCTCTGAGGGCCCCGACACAACCGAAGAAGCTAACGAAGAAGACGACGCCTCCCATGATGACCATAACTAATGATATATTCAATATTACATCGTAAACATTTTCGAGTCGTACCCATCCTGTTAACTGCCACTTGTCTATAAAGGCATATAAGCCTATACCAATCAGCAAACCTCCAAATAACTGAAATATAACATTATCAACTCATTGTACTTCCAATACTAAAATTACAGAATGTACTGTAATACACATCACTTATTGCGTGCAAATATTTTACATAATTCCAACAATCTACAATAATCTCTTTTGGTTATATGATATTGTTTACAAAACTCAGGAAATGCATAACAAATTAATCATAATTTTAATGAATGTGACTCACCCAAAATATGAAGTTGAGGATAAAAATGAGATATTTTACACATGGGCTTACATATGTAAAATTACTGGTATGATGTCGTCTTAAATCGCCTCTTCTGTAACCAGAAATAACTTGAGCCATTTTTTAAGTATTTAAGAAGCCTACTTGTTCCAAATGCTAGAAGAGCCTATGAAAGTCACTTTTGTTCATCTATTTGATCGTTCGAAGACTTTTATCAGATAAACGTACACATTATTGCAACAGTCTTTGATAATAATAATAAACCAGCATTATTAATAAGACGATTATAACTTTGTTGCAATTTTATGCCAGAACAACAATAGGTAATTAAACTTTTTTGCAAAACCCCAATTGACTTGACAGTAAAGTGAAATGGCATATGACACATAAACAAAAACATTCCCTTTTTCCTCTTCCTTTGATTTTCTAAAAGTGGACATGTACTATTCGGAATTTAGGTTAAAAAATTATACGAGAAACTATTTTATTTTTAAATAAGTAATTGTTAAACAGTGGTATTTTAGAAATAAACTGTTTTACTTTTGATTAGCATTACATTTACGTATATAATAATTTAAATTAATTCAATAAAAAAAGAAGCAAAGATTAAAATGACACTGACATATGACATTGTTTTGTTTGACAACATAACCTAACTAACTAATTATTATTTACTAGACTCAAAATTAAAAACTTTATATCATAAATAATGAATTAAATCGTTTATAATGACTGATGTAGAGACTGTTGAAGATTTTTATGGAGTCTATTTGTTGTGTTGTCTCAATCCCAAGTACAAAGGAAGAACGTATATCGGTTATACAGTAGATCCAAATAGGCGAATAAAGCAGCACAATAAGGGTAAAAAATTTGGAGGGGCTTGGAAAACTAGCAATAAAGGGCCATGGTAAGTTTAGTCCTTCGTTTTACTATTATTTACATCCGGCAGCTTAAATGGGGTTACGAGAAATATAAAAACAAGCACACTTTTCTATTTTTTTTCTTAAGGTCTATGGTTATGATTATACACGGTTTTCCAAATGATATATCAGCTTTACGAGTAAGTTAAGCACTAATTCTCAATACTTTTAATACCCTAAAGTACGTTTTTTAGTTTGAATGGGCTTGGCAACATCCTCACTCCTCTAGGAGGTTAAAACATGTCTCGAAAAAAAAGTATAACGAAAAGAACTTTGATTTTTGCATAAGAGTTTTATCGGAAATGCTCAGAGTGGGCCCTTGGTGCAGATTACCACTTAACATTCGTTGGTTAAATCCAGATTTCGTTACCGATTTTCCAGTGAGTTTTACACAATTTATTTAAAAATACTTGAATATGGTAGGAAAGTAAACAATTTTAGGCACTTAAATCACCACCTCTTCACATGCCAATCTGCCATGGCTCAGTAGTGAGCAAAAAAATAGATAAGCGCATTCCGTCTGAAAATAAAGAAACGACATGTTCCCTTAGTAACATATGTGATATTTGCCAGACACCCATATCAGAAAAAGATATGAAATGTATTAATAATAATTGTGATGCAAAAATGCATGTTCTTTGCTTATCTAATGTCTTTCTAAAGCCCGGTGAATATGTTCCTGTGGAAGGAGCGTGTCCCAAATGCCATCAAACTGTATTGTGGGGCGACATTGTTAGGAAATACAAAGGTTGTTATAACACCGTCGATGTAAAAATCAATTTAGATAATGCTAATGAATTTTACTCGTCTGATTCTGATTAGTTATTTTATTATTATATTACATAGGTTTTAAAAGGTAATAAATTTTTTTATGGAATCTACCTGTGTACGTTTATTACTGAGCTACATGTATCTAGAATTGTATTTTCGCACTTTCAATTCAAGCATCAATTTCTGCAGTATCGAATTTGATGTGAATTGGCTAATTAAATAAATCCATTTAATCTGTTGTAAAATTTTTAAATTGGTTATCACAAATTTTTTATTTATGATTCATTTAGAATATTTCCTTACGCACCTTGTTTCTCATGTCGCCTATTATTAAATTATTGTTTTTTAATTAATTTAAATTAATACCAAACTGTTTTCCACTCTTTATCTACTGATAACTACAGTGTGTGAAACAAATATGTTTATTAGTTTTAGTCGTATTTTGTATAAAAAAATCACTCAAGGTTCGCACACGTGCTAGTAAAAATTTTTTCGTCTGTTCGTCGCAATAGGTGTCGAATTTTCTATAGTTGTAATAAATTATATCAGATTTGACCTATTTCTTACATCGAACGTTAGTTATACAGGTAATGTTTATTAATTCTATTTAAAATTAACACACTCATTATTCCTTGAAATATTAATTTTAGAGTATTCTAAATTATATTTACACAATCAATTTATTTAACAAGAAACATTGATGGGTTATTTTATTAGTAGTAATGAAAATATTCAATTCCTATCCATTTAATAGCAACAGTTAAAAATAGATTGAAACGAAGGTTATCAGAATTTTCAGCAGGCATAGTGCATCTATTTAATATCACAATTACACATACGCCTTTTAATTTTACCCACAATCAATTAGTTGTTCTTAAAAAAACGGCTCAGTACGAAAGTACCAATTCGAACGATAAGAAATAGATCAAATATTTACATAAGGTTTAACGATATGTCTATATCTGTCCAATATCAATTTAAGCGATCTCGTACTATAAAACGCGCTTATTTGCGTTTTTTTCTTCAAGTCGTTTAAACGATTACCCGCGAAATTCGTTTCTCTTAATCTCGGCATTATCTATTAAATTCAGCGAACCACAGTTATCGTTTACATAAAAATACCTGCGTCAAAATATGAGTTCTGGCATAGATCAGAAACTTGTCATCGGGGATATCGAAAGTACCACCCTTCAAACAGTCACTTACTTGCCGAAAGGGAAGGAAAACCATTAAATTACCTGAAGAATTTAATCAATTATCTGATCGGCATAAAACAAAACGATTCTGTAGATATCGATTTCTTTTATCACTAAACTTTGCTCTTCTTAGTGATTCAAATAAAGATACGATCTGGGCGCTTTGGTAGTAGATAAAGTACTGGTATTTTACACGACTTATTTATCGTTTAAACATTATTCATCATTTTTATTTCTTCTTTTAGGTACATTATTGTTCTTCGTGAGCGGCGCTACGCTAGTATGGACTTCCCCGGTGATACCTATGCTGCGTTCCAACAACACCGAAGAGAATCCACTGGGCTATCCCATATCCACGATGGAAGTGTCCCTGATAGCAGGCGTCCCTTCGTTGACGATGCTATTCGGTTCTGTGATATTAGCTAGAATTTCAGAATTGGTGGGCCGGAAGAGATGTCTGCAGATCATAGGACTCGGCTTGTTCTCGTCCACTTTACTCATAGCGTTCAGTCCGAACGTGCTGTTGATAGTTCTATTCAGGAGTGTTTTGTACATGTTTTATATCGGCACTCTCACGGTGCTGCCCGTGTATATCACCGAAATTTGCGAGGATCACAACCGGGCGAAGTTCGGTTGCTTGATGGGAGCTTTCCTGCCCTTCGGTAATCTCTACACGTACGTTTTGGGGTCGTTTTGCAACGTGAGGTATCTGACTGTCTTGATCGCGGCTCCTTTACTGTTTTTCCTGGCTTTCTTTAATATGGTACCGGAGACCCCCGTGTATTTGCTGTCTAAAGGGCGTAAAGATCAATGCATAAAGGCTATACGCGCCGTGCGGAAAAATAAAACGAGCAAGGAAATAAACGAGGAGTTCGTTAAGATCGAAGGAACTATAAAGTCGAGCGTATCGGTCAAAAGTAATTTTCTCTCTTTGTTTGAAACCAAAGAAGCTAGATGGGGAATGGTGCTAGCTCTAAGTCCTGTTGTTATACAAAATCTGTCTGGAGTGACTGTTATTATGACTTTCCTGGCTCCTTTGTTCAATTCTGCTGGTACCAGTTTATCTGGAAACACCATGGCTATTATAGTAGGAGGTATTAAAGTTTCCAGTTTTATTTTTACATCGACTATAATCGAGAAGACTGGCAGGAGAAAAATGCTCTTGATATCAACTTTAGGCACCGGTGTTCCGTTATTTGTTTTAGGAATTTTCTTTTACTTGAAACAGCAGGATTCTTATTTATTGCCGTATATTCAATGGTTACCTTTGGCTTGCGTTATTTCCAATGTAATAATGTATTCGTTAGGATTAGGTTCGATCCCCATGGCTATTATGGGGGAATATTTTCCTATCGAACTTAGATCCCTAGCCCTTTCGTTCATAATGATTATATTCGGTTTCATTATGTTTGTGACTACGTTTACGTATCCTTACATGGACGATTATTTGGGCGTGCATTGGTGCGTGTGGATGTACAGCGGCATTTGCTTCGTAGGATTTATTTTTATTTATTTAGTCATTCCAGAAACCAAAGGTAAAACTTTAAATGAAATTCAGGAGTATCTGAAAAGCAGGTAGCGATAATTTTTGTGAAGAAATATAAAATCTGCAGGCAGATAGATAAATTTTACCTTAATATACTCGTACTTATACAAAAAATGTGTACCTATAATATATTGAGATTTAAAAAATTCTTATTGTAAATTTTGTAATATCAACATATTTTTTTATATTTTTAATAAAAAACAAATTAGACAATTTTAGTCGTTTTTTTGATTATTGAGATAATTAAAAAATCCATATAAATATAATTAACCTTTAATACAATTTTATTACAAAAATGATTCAAATAAGTAGTAAAAATCTGCACCATCTTTGTGAAATAATCTACATCACAATTAAACCAGTATCAACATTTTTTTTTTATTAAAATTCAAGAACTGAGATTATTTCATTTTGCTACCCCGACTAATGCAGGTCTAATCACTCTTTCGTGTAATTTATAACCAATTTTTGATACGGTAATGACTGTACCAGATGCTTTACCTTGTACTTCCTAAAAGAGAAACATTTTAATCTCATTACAAACTATTTTCTAAAAAAATTACCTGTGAGAAAAGCGCTTCGTGGAAATTAGGGTTGAATTTCTCATCCACTGGGTTAACTTTTTCTAACCCGTGCCTTTTAAATACACTCAGTAATTGCGCCTCAGTCATGGTCAAACCTTCGTATAAACTTTTTAAATGAGAATTATTCTTAAGTTCCTCCTTTGGTACAGTTTCAGTGGCTTTGTTCAACACATCAGCGACATCCAAGAGATCTTTACAGAAACCTTGGATGCCATAAATTTTTGCTTCTGATATTTGTTTCGTTAATCTGTTTCTCAAATTTTCACCGTCCGCCAAAGCTCTTTTGTACTTATCCTGAGAATAATAATTTGATTACAGTACGTTTAATATTGAAACAAAATAACTGGAGCTCACCAAAAGTTCCTCTTTTTGAGTGGTTAGTTCGGAAATTTGTTTGTTCAAATCTTCAATTACTGGGTTACTTTCAGCTTTTGCTGCTTCTCCGCCTTCTGATTTCGTTTCAATTGGCGTTGCAGTGCTATTTCTACTCGAAGAGACAGCGATATTCCTGAAATCCGTGATATTGGAAAGGAAAGTTGCGCAATTTGAGATTAATGTAATGCAAATGATGTGTAAATGAGAATTACCTGGAATTAAAAAATATAGAATCTGCCAATGATTGACCACATTTTAAAAAGCTTCTCGCACTAATTAAGGCCATTATTATAGAATTATTCTCAAAAACTCGTTTTTTTTATTTTTAAGGTTAGTAATGGAAAAAACTTAAAATGTCTGACATGTGTCAAAAACTTCTTTTTTCCACATTTGATTTTAAAATTGAGTTATTCCTGTATATTTATTCAATCACATTTTTTAATTGAAAATTAAAATAAATGTCTGTACATTCGAATTACTATTCTGTACAATAACAAGAACAACTAGTTGTGCTAATAGATGTTTGTAGAAACTTATACTGAGCTGAATATTGTGTTTAGAACAGTGTTGCCAATGGTTAAGAACGAAATTATCCACTCTTAGGTTCGTGATTATGCGATGTTGTTCTACATTATGCGCCGCCAGCGCTGCAGGCGGTTGCTAATATAAAACGGCCAGAAACGAGTTTTTTTTGGGTTTTTTTGGGTTTAAATTTGAAATAACACAATTGAATTCCTGAACTTAGTCGTCAACCTTGTGATTCACCGAAGTGTTTCTATGTTACCATTTTTTTTACAAATAATTAAGGAGTTTTAAGGAGGTTTTAAGGAGAAATAAGGTTGAGGCGCGTAGTAATTCGCTTTTTATGCGAAATTGTGCGATTTAATTTACAATGCGAAAATTATTACCTACCATGTAAAATTATGCGCAAATCGCATAATTATGCGCCAATCGGCAACACTGGTTTAGAAATAGTTGAATATGCACTATAAAAAAGACATACCGTCTATGATGTGACATGACACATGTAATCTGTCATAATTCCTACTCTATTTTGATTTGTTCTATGCTTATTTATGTAATTTTTGAACACGTGCCCAAAAGAAGGAACAATTTTCTTAATTTTAAGTGCGTGGAATGGAATTGGTATTGGAAAACTGTTCAAAGCGGACTGCAGAAGATGATTGTTCAGAATGTGATATTTCACATAAGAAACTGAAAGGAACAGAAGTTGAAATTCCAGAATCCGAGAGTACCCCAGATGAAACACAATATTTTAATGGTGTTGAGATTTCGAAATTAAGTAAGAAGCAGAAGAAAAAATATCTAAAAGCATTAAAATGGAACGAAGTAAAAAAGGAGAAGCGTGCCAAAGAAAGGCTGAAATGTAAAGAGAAAAGACATCATGCGAAGCTGAATAACATAGATTTAGGTCCCAGTAGAAAGGAGCTCAAGAGAGTGAAAATGAAAGACAGCCCTTGCAAAATTAACGTATGCATAGATTTAAGTTTTGACGAATTAATGATAGACAAAGACATGGCTAAAACCATTAAGCAGGTGCTTCGGGTTTATACAGTAAACAGAAGGGCTAAGGCGCCTTTACAATTACATTTAAGCAGTTTTAAGGGTCGATGTGAGAAAGAATTCTGCAGGCACCACGGGTTCGAAAACTGGGACATAAATTTCCACACTGAAGATTACACCGATGTGTTTCCAAAAGAAAATTTAGTATATTTAAGCAGCGAAAGTGAAAATGTTCTAGACAAATTAGAAGAAGATAAAGTTTACATTATTGGAGGTTTAGTTGATCACAATTCGCAGAAGGGAATTTGCTATAACAAGGCTGTGAAACAAGAAATATCCCACGCGAAATTGCCGCTCGAAGAGCATTTCTGGATGCGCCAGAGGAAAGTTTTAACCATTAATCACGTTTTTGAGATACTGCTGTACGTCAGCGAAGGCCAGAGTTTCAAGGAAGCCTTCGAAAAAGTTTTGCCCAAACGAATCGAAAAAATTGCCATGGATGAGGTCAAACCGGATACTTCCAAAGAAGAGAACGGCCAATCGTAAAATTTATAAGTAATTAATGTTTCAAATAAATAAATATTGGCTTGTTTTTCTGGGTTTTATTTCTTCATAATGCAAGTAGCATAGACAAAATAAAAATCTTTCTCTATGGCAAGTAGTTTGTCGAAAATACAAGTTTTATTAAAGGAACTGTATGTCCTATGAAGAGCAGACCATGTTATTTAAGAAGACTACATTTGTCAATGTCAAAACTGTCATTGGTTTATTATCATTTTTTGACGTTTATATGAAGTTGTCATTGTACTCCGTATTGTTGATTTTAAAGATTTTAATAATTAATTAAACTAAAAGTATGAATGAAGGACTCAATGAATTCCCAATTAATTAGCGTATAATCGCCTGCTGGATATTATACTATAAAAAATGCTGGATTCGTCTCCCGAAGATGAAGATTTTCCTGGTAGACTTTTACACCAGGTAACTAATTTTCTTTTTTTAAGAGAATTAATTATGTCAAGCTCTGACGATTTTCCTAATTACTAGATAGTTAACTAATACTAATTTGTAGTCTGCTCTATGGGACAACACTGAATTACTCGAAGATCTCCTAGCAGGAGGACAACAAAATTTTATTAATTCTCAAGACAGCTGGGGTAGGACTCCTCTACACGCGGCTGCTATTACAGATAAATCCAAATGTCTGCAATTTCTTTTAAACTCTGGTGCAAATGCCAACATTCATTGTGGTCCTAGAGGTGAAAACAAGGTAATAAACTAATCCAATCAATTTTAATCTAATACTTCAAGTCTCCCTTATTTTCTTAGACTCCTCTACATCTAGCCGCCGAACATGGTCATGTACAAAACATTCTAATCTTGCTACAACACGACGGTGATATTTCAATAAGAGATATCAATGGAATGACTGCTATTGATTTAGCAGAAAAAAACAGACATGCTAAATGTGTGATGGTTCTTAAAGAAGCTGCAGGTATGTATTGTCTTTAATTTGCTGTAGAAATATGCTTGAAATATGCAATATCATGGAAATACTGCATTTCTATGCGTGTCTAATATATGGAACGACAGACTGAGAGATTTCTCTTAGGTTTTTTGAATTGTTTAAATTTTAAAACTTTAACTGTCTGTAACTTTTTAGCACAGTATAGTATATTATAGTAGAAAAAGATTTTAGGTGTATAGGAGCTCACTTTTAGGTTTCACATGTCCCGTTTTATTTAATAAAATTTAGGTTTTTAATGACACTAATATTGTTACCCTTTTGAATATTACTTACACAATGAATTAAGTAAAGGTCCTTTAACCTTTTCCTTGGATACTTCCCCGGAAGCCTGGATAATTGAAGGAATGATATTTAAAGGTCTAATAAATCCAGCTTTAGTTGTACTGTGAGTAAACTCTATTTAAAGTTGTTTAATCAAATTTGTATTGATTTTGTATCGCCGCTATTTTATATGAGCAAGTATCGACGAAATTAAAACGTTTCCGTTTTTCTTATCAGCAGCTCCCACTGAGTAAAAATAACAGTCTAAAGTTTTTATTTTCCAACGCGTAAACGCGATAACCTTTGATTTCAAATATTATCGAACTGGAAATAAAAGTAATCATAGCCGTGGTAAATTTTACACCATTTTCCACATTATTAAGATTAATAAAAATAACGCTTATGATACAGCTATTAATTTATTTTAAATACTGCACCTACTATTCGTTACAAGCATAATTAAATACCCAGTTCTTGTTCCCCTATCATAACAGAAATCTAATCACATTACAATGTAACCTTTTCCGAAACACCCTTACCCATCGCCGAGCGCTCGCTCTGTTTCTCTCGGCCAATTTTCCGGGTCAAACCGCTGGCCTATATGCCGTCGTACGCCGTTGTCGCTTCCCGCCTCGCATCGCGTCGAAAACCTCGCTCGCCAGTCCCGATTCGCGGCTCCAGCCTGGAGGAACTTCGGCCGGTTCGCCGAGCGCCTTACCCACGAACATGATTTCCGCCTATATCCATCGACGATGAGCGCCTACACGGTCATAGGCCGTTGCTGCTTCACCACCGTGCTGATCATCATCCTCGGCTATCTGATTCTGTTGTTGTTGAAAAGGAAGTTCAAATTCAACGGATGGTTTGATATGTGGGAATAGCGACCGATTGTAATAGGATGTGATGATCGTTTGAATTGCGAATTAGCGCGTGCACGTAGTTTACCTACTTGTTGGTGAGTGATAATAATTTGCGGGATTAATTTTCAACCGGTCTATTAACCGCAAATTGTCCATTGCATCAGGTTCTCCTCATAGACCTGGAATTGTATATATATTTTTTTATTATTCACTAAATAAAGTAGAATGTGTTTATTTAATTATTACATACATTTAGCAAGTAAAACAAATACTTCCTTCAATTATGTACTCCCCATTATGAAAGTAAGTTTCTTTTTGTAAGAGTATTAATATTTAGTCAAATCTAATAACCCCTAATTAATACAATTTATTAACAAATATAACGACATGTTTGAGTGACAAATCATAATAGGGATCTTCTTGACTGGACTATGAAGACTTTAAACGTCGACCTCCCCTATATTCTCCGAGTATTGATTAACATCCCTCGCTCTAACAGCTGTGAATGCGTTGCGAGTAGATTTCATTTTTGCACTGCCGCTGCAGTGACACCATGTGATAACGCGAAAGTCTGTTGTTGGTTAGATTGTAGGTGTTTTTATCGTTTTCTTTTGTACTAGAACACAATTTTTGATGCGTCTACATTTTTTCTATAATTTTTTAATGAAATGGAAGTAAGGAAGAGGAGGGCTAGGAGGGCCGATGTCGCTTTCGACGCATGCGATTATTTTAATGACGATTTTGTTATTTTTAATAAGGAAGTAGGCAAGTAATGTTGGTGTAGCTCCTAATTTTAATCGACCAGAGCGGAAACGAATGCGTTTTGTTCCATAATTTCAAGCTTTCTACAATTTATTTTATGCTATCTGCTTAATATATAATGGAAAAAATAGTAAAGATTTACGAGTCACTCAAGGAAGATTAACTCGAGCATATTGCTTATTTATCCCTGTATACCTAACTATATAAAATAAATTCCAAATGAGGAGAAAAGAATTATGAACATTCTCCCAAAATTCACCTGCTTTATCAGATACCTATAAATTATTTCTAAAACAACTCCGTATCAATTTTATTGGATTATATAAATATATCCACAGATGAGAAAGAGAAAGCTAGACTGGAAATTCACGCTGCTATAAGAGATGCAGTCAATCAAGGCGACAAAAACTCTGTCCAGCAAATTCTTCAATCCGTACAAAAAGATGCCGAACTTATTGTTAACATGGCACCGAGTGGTGCAAATACTTTATTATTTACGTAAGTATTAAGAGAGTTATCAGGAGAGTTGTCTTGCTTCTTAACCAATTTGCGCTGGCTTGCAAAAAAGCTCTGCTATAAGTAAAGGTATCGAATTATTTTATAGAGCTTGCCAAATAGGAAACAAAGAAATCGTGAAAATACTACTAGAAAACGGAGCTGATGGTAGATGTCATCCTGTAACGAAATACTCACCCCTTTACATAGCCTGTTATAGCGGTCACAAAGATATTGTAGAATTGCTACTGTTGAAATTTCCGGAACTAGTACAAGTAATAAATATTTCAATTATTACCTAGGTACGTGTTACTAATTATTTCGTTTTCAGATTCACACTGTAGAAAGATGGTTGCCGATACATGCTTGCTGTATAAATGGCTACGTCGGCGTTTTGGAACTTTTATTTCATTTCCCGTATCCGATTCAAGTGCTCAGAAAGTACCGGTGAGTTCCAACAAAAATGGGAACTTCGAACTTCGGAATGGTTATTCGATTAATTTATTTTTAGTGACAAATCCGAACAATGGGAATACTTGATGCCCTTTGACATAAACGAAAGAGACGCCACCGGACAAAATATACTGTACGTTGCCTCTTTACTTGGCAACAAGAAATTGTTAGATGTGATATTGAAATTCAGAGTGAAAGCTACTCGGATATCATCGGAAGTACGTTGGTTAAGCGATTTGTTATAAGGTTTATAGCTGGTTATTTTAGGATGATGATGTTACCCCTAGTTCAGAAGTTAGCGTCGTGACGAGCCCGCTTAAAAGAAGGATTTCCGATGGAATCATTTCCATTATGTCGAAATTGAATTTTTCTGTGGAAAATTCGCCGGAGAATTCGCCAGATGTGCGTACATTTTTTCCTTTATGTACACCCTTTTTTCAAATGCTAGTTCAAATGATTGAATCATACATCGATTATCATTACTAGTCTGTGAAACTAGAGATGGTTTCGAGTTTAATTTTTGTTTAATTTTTAGAATGATCCCAACACAAAGATGATTTGCCCCTTGCGAATCGATACTTATTGCAACAACAACACAGAAACCGCCCTGCACGCCTCGATTAAAGGCAAACATTACGATATTACTCTGGCTTTGTTGAACAACGGAGCTAATCCTAACGCTGTAATTAAAGCCTATCATGATATTAACGATGTACGTTATTACAAAATCACTAAGTAATATACAGATTGCTTCAATTCAGACCGCAACATGGTTGTTTCAATGAGTTGAACAAAGAAAGATTGCTAAAATAACAGTTGTCAGAATGAAAAGTTGCAATGACACGAATGTCACTCTTTCTTTTTCCTTTATAAGTGTCTAATGGAAGTTGTCTTTAATAATATCTATGTTGTGATCTGGAATAAAGCACAGTGTATTTGTTCCATCAAAGTCACTGAGATTTTGTACCCCATGTGGTACTAATAATACTTTTAGTACCTTTGTTGGAACAGAATAATAAGATATGTTGTATTTATGTTATATTTTAGACTTTGATTTGCTGTTCCGTGGAAGATGATACGAATTATGGCCAATCTACAGCATTGGTAGAAGCTTGTAAAAATCGAGACGTTCCAGTTGTTGATTTGTTGCTTAAAAACGGGGCCAGAGATGACGAGTGCAAGGCTTTGTCTATTGCTGTTGACAACAACGACGAAACTCTAATTGCCAAACTTTTATCAATTAAGGTACAATTTGTGATATCTACAGTATTTCTACCTTTATAATATACAGGGTATCCCGCATAGGAACCGATACAGAACAGAGGTATGCAGGGGAGTCTAAAATTCAATGCTCTTTTTTTCGGTACTTATGTGGGACACCCTGTATTACAGATAAATTAGTTTGATACAGACGATTTGCGTTTTTAGGCTCATCCGGATCCGGAATACAAAATAAACAAAAAAGCGATGACGGAGAACGTGAATTCCTCGCAGTTTACGATATTTTCGAACGTTAGCAATCTCACTTATTCGTCGTTGTTTCCCAATACGCCGACGATGATCAATTGGCACAATCAAAAGTGCAATTTGACGCAAATCAAAACGCAATGGTTAATCGACGCCTCGCTCCATTTGAACCCGAAACTGAAGCAGAATCCCAGGAATTACGACATATCTTTATACGCCATTACGAGATTGGATTTGTCTAACAACAATTTAACGTCTGTACCGTTGGCGATATTCCAACTCTACAGCTTAAGGTATAACTTCCGTTAATAACTATAATATTTACTCTATTATTACAAGCTTTGTTTGTAGGTTTCTCAGTTTAGCCCAGAACAAAATCGAAAAATTACCCGTTCCGGTGGTTTCGCCTGTGAAAAAAACCAGCAGGAAGAAACACGCGAGTCCTGATGAACAATCGTACTGTTGTCCCGTGTTGGAGGAACTCTACCTGCAGGACAACAGGCTCGATCAAATTCCCGATGCGATTTTCAAACTACCCTCTTTGGTCACTCTGACGGTATCGAACAATAAATTACAAAAACTACCCTTCGAGGTGTGGCTGGCGCCCAAGCTTAAGGAGTTGAATGCCGCTTTTAATTTAATCAAAGAGCTGCCCGCGTATCCTGCCGAGGTGGGTTTTTTAGTCCAGGAGGACTTCATTTGAATTTCTAAAACGTATTTTTTTAGTGTAAAGAAGATTTCGATAAAATGAGCGTAAGTTCCAGCGACAGTCAATTATCTAGTCACAATGAGCAAGATTCCGAATCGGAGTTGTCGGATTTCGATATAGAAACCAAGTTGAATTTAAAAGAGGATGGAATTCACGCAGTTCGGTACAGGAAGAAAGAGAGGTCGTATATGTAAGTAGATTCAACAATGTTTGCAATATGGGTGCAACAAAGACAACTTACATTAGTCTCATAAAGGAAAAAAATAGTGTTATTTTGGGTTTAAAACTGTCTCACTCTAACCGACTGTTATTTTAATAATCTCTTTAACAAATAACACAATTTAACAATCATTACGTACAATTATTAAGAACAAATAGTTAATTTTACTTGTCATTATCTTTGGATTTGTCGATCTCATCGCTTTTCAATATGGCGTCGTCGATTTCTAACCATTTTTCGGCAGCGATGTGGTGCGTTCGAATCACTCCATGGCATCGTGTTAATTCCACGATATTTTCGCGAAGTTCGTTCACGCCCTTCGACCAATCGGTTAACTTGATGGCGTTATCCATAAACTTCTTTATCTCCTCCATTATTATCGCAAATTTATCCGGATTTTCAATCTACAACGTTGATGTCTCGGCGTTTTCTTTTTAAATTATTCAATTGTGACGTTGGTGTCAATTGTCATTTCCAGAGCATGCCATAAAAAGTGCAAAATTTATCACTTTGCAAATTGTCACAAATCTTCATCAAGTACTCCATGGAAGTTTATTAACTTTTATATTTGACAATATTGACATTGACAGATCGACAAACTGCTTCATTATTCTCGAAAAGAATATTGATAAAAAATTGATAAAAACAACTTTCTATTTAATGGCCCGTATTCAGCGCCCCTGTTTAACTTTAGAGTGACTCTAAATACGCGTGTTTAACTTGACAGTTTTACATTGTTGTTATGGAGTAACTAGGGACTCGAGACGCGTATTTAGAGTCACGCTAAAGTTAAACAGTGGCACTGAATACGGGTCAGTGTTTTTAAATTTCCCTTCATGAATTGTGAATTGCCAAATTGTTTCCAATATGATCTATTGGTACAACAAAGACAACTTCCATTAGTCTCATATACAGGAAAAACAATAAAGTGACGATAAAGTTATTTTAATAATCTTTCTTTGTTCAACTCATAGAATTGACCATATTGCAAACAATTTTGCACGTACGTCTATATTTCCAGCCAAATGGACTTAGTCAAACACCACATATGGAACAAAAGCGTAGAAGTAACCGAGCAAATTCTCCACAACGACGACACGTCATCGGAGCACTCCTCCCAACTATCCTCGCTGAATTTGGCGCACAATCTCTTCACCGGCATCCCCGTGGTGTTGCCGTGCTTGGCCGTCAATTTGACGCGGCTCAATATGGCGTTCAATTCGCTGAGATCCATGTCGCACATCACCAGCTATCCCAGTTCGCTGAAGCAGCTCGATTTGAGCCACAACCAGATCTCCGTGTGGCCCAGCTTGCCGCAGATCGAGACCTGCGATACCATGGAACTGGCCAATTTGACTTGCTACATGTCGGGGACCGGGTTCAGGGGAAAAACACCGGATGTTATAAGTACGTTAAAGTTGAAGATTTTAGCGAATTTGTAATAATGAATTTTGTATCAGTAAGGAGACAGCCTGGTAGGTCTTTAAGACACAGCGTGCTGCATTCGGTGTGTTCTCACAGAAGACACTTGAGATTGGATAATTTAAGAACGCTGATTTTGGCTGATAATCAGTTGGTAAGAATACAATTGGCTACTGACGATGATGGAGATATTAGTAGCACCGATGATGAAGATGTTGAAAGGGTAAAATACTGTTTCTTCAAATTAGTTTCTAATAAATAGAGGTTTTATTGCATTACAGGGTTCTCAGTTGGGGAAATCTCGTCTCATGTTTCCCAATTTATCCATGTTGGATGTGAGCAATAATAATCTGAAGGAGATTCCTATGAACATCAACGATCTCAGCAATCTGTCCGTACTAAACATCAGTGGGAATTTGGGTAAGTTGTGGTTATTTTTATTGAACGAAAATTAGTTATTTTTTTCCAAAAATAAGGAGTGTTTTTTAAAGTTTTGTTTATATTTAGAAGAAAACTACTGGAATCTCTCCAATTTGCATTTCTAGAATATTTTCATGAATCGAAATGTTCTATGTACTAAAATATTTCATCAAATTGGTACCAAAATTTCGCGTTATTTTTCAAAATTAATCGCAAATCGCGAAATAATTGACACATTCTCTTATCTCCGCATCGATTATAACAAAAATCGCACAAAACAATAATAACACTTAACCGAACGTGCGATATGCCACTTCTGAACTAAATTAGAACACTTTTCTACACTTTGGATGTTATTTTTAGATATTAACGAACTCCCCCCTCAGATGGGTTTGCTGTCACGCTTGTGGAATTTGAATACACGCGGTACGAACTTACAGGATCCGCTCAAGTCGATGATAGAAAGCAAAAAATACAAAACCATGGACATCATCGGCTATTTGAAATCCGTCCTAGAAGACGCTAAACCCTACGCCCGAATGAAATTGATGATAGTCGGCGTCCAGGGCATCGGAAAGACCAGTTTATTGGACCAGCTAAGGCAAGAAGGCGTCACGAGACGGAGACCCGAGGTTAGTTTTTGCCTTTATTTGTCGAACTGAGGCGATGTATATTACGTAACGATTAAACTTAACGCGCAGGCTGCTGATTATTAATTTATTGTTTGGCCTTGTATTTGTGTTTTAAACGTACACGCTTGCAAAGTAGTTTATATCTGATATCAGCTGATATACAGGGTGTTAGTTAATTGAGTGCCGATACTTCTTGATGTGAATATTTGGATGATTTTGAGAAGAAAAGTTTATATCAATATAATGTCCTAAACCTCTTAGTTTTTGAGCTACCGGATGTTACAATTTTAGAAAAAAATAACTTTTCTATCATAATTTTCTTATTACTCCAGATATTTTTATGAAATTTTATATGCACTTTATAAATATTAAGGAGCATTTTTTGAGGCAAAAGATTTTTTCAAATTTTTGCCAGTTACGTCCGTACGGGGTTTGAACTAACAGTGACGTACCATTTTTTTCTCTAAAAATATTCAATGCAAAACCCGAACGGATACCACTGCTGAAAATAAAAAATATTTTTTGATCAGAAAATCTTGATTCATAGAAGGCGTGTGCCAAATTTCATAAAGATATCTACAATAGTACCATAGTTATTATTGAATTGATTTTGATAAAAATTGATTTTTTTTTCTTATAACTTTAACACTATCTCAAAAGTTAAGACCTTTAGGACATAGGTTTATATGAAGTTTTTTTCTTAAAATGGGCCAAAGAATCACCCCCTTAAATAGAAACATGTCATTTTGGAACACCCTGAATAACACCCTGTATCTATAGATTAAAGTCGTTTTTACACGAGTATTTTTTACCAACAAAAATGAGTAATGTCAACTCTACATTTAGGTACTTAGATAGTACAATTACTAAGATACTTAGATTACTTAGATACTAAGCATTACTGATTACTGAAGTTTATTTTTTTTGTAGCATTGGGCTAAGCGAATGGGTAATAAGAACATCAACGCGAAAACGTCGCGAGGGACGAACATGTCCACCGTTGGCGTGGATATCGGCGATTGGGTCTACGAAAAGAAAGCGAGATTGCAATCGTCCCACGGTCCAGTAATATTTAGAACGTGGGACTTTGGCGGGCAGAAAGAGTGAGCTACGAGAAACAAATATCCAAAATCAATATTTACAATCAAACGTACATTTTAGATACTACGCGACGCATCAGTATTTCTTATCGAAGCGTAGTTTGTATTTGGTGGTTTGGAGGATTACGGACGGTCATAGGGGTATAAACGAAATTCTCCAATGGCTCGTTAACATACAAGCCCGCGCGCCGAATTCGCCGGTAATAATAGTGGGCACTCATTACGACGTCATACAAGAATTTAATCCGAACATATCCGAAGAGTATCAACAGATTATCAGAGACAGGTTTATAAATGTCGTAGATGCCGAGAAATGCGGCTTGCCTCGAGTATTGGACACCATTGAGATTAGCTGCAAAACGAGGCATAACGTCAAATTGCTGTGCAATTTGATTTACGATACGGTAATTAATCGTTAACCCGAACATTTCGTAATAATTTAATAATTGTTTGTTTATAGGTATTCAGTTTACGTCCTCCGGGTAGTAAAGAGTTACTGCTGGAACAGAAGGTTCCTGCAACGTATTTGGCTTTGGAGGACGTTATAAATTACATAGCAGCCGAAAGGAAAGCCAATAGCCTCGATCCTGTGCTAAACGCGGATCAATACAGGAATTTAGTTACCACCGAAATGCTACAGAGATATAACAAAACCTTCAGAGATTGGTCGGAGTTACATCAGGCTACTTTGTTTTTACACGAAAACGGTAAATATTTTAACGCTAATCAATCTCGTGTTGATAACAAATAAACTATTTTAGGTGTTTTGTTACACTACGATGACGCTACGTTGAAAGATTTGTACTTTTTGGACCCGCAATGGCTCTGCGATATGCTAGCGCATGTAGTAACTATACGAGAGATAAACCCTTTCGCCAGGACGGGAGTTATGAAACTGGAAGATTTAAAGCACATTTTCAAAGCCAGCAATATTGGTCAATTAGATACTAGAGGTAATTGAAATTACATAGTTGTAGAACAGTGCTATCAAATATTTATTCCAGGTTACATCGTTAATCTTCTTAACAAATTCGAAGTGGCTATAACGTGGGATTCCAGGACGCTTCTCATACCGTCCCTTCTACCTTCCGAGGAAGATATCATCATGGCGCAATTGTATCCAGGGCAATTCCATCCCATGGTTAAGGTGAAAGTGCCTTTGAGGTCGCGCGGATGGGCCGTGAGGAGCAAGAAGATAAGCGTATCGCCGAAATCCGTATTATACAGCGATCCAGGAGTTCGAAAAACCTTCGAATTAAGTCTACCACCTGGCAAACACTCCGCGGAAAGATGCAGTAAGGAAATTAATACAGTTGGTGCTATTTTTACTAAATCGGTTACTTATAATTATTTTTTACATTGTAGCCGAACCACCGGATAAACCCCAGTACCAAATCAAATCGAAATCGTCGGACAGATCGATGAGTCGATTACTGTTGATGTCGTATTTCCCGTCCGGGTTTTGGTCCCGACTGATATCGCGCATTCTCGCCGACGATACCATCATCGATATCATACGGTCGTTTTTCATCGCGCCCAAAGACGTGGCGCAGGACGTCGAATTGGCCAAAGTGTTGGATCTGAAGGCGGAATGGGTGCTGTGGCAGACGGGGTTGCAATTGAAATACGGCGACGTGACTTTGTTCAGAATGAAGGAGGTGTTGCACAATTCGGCGGCGTTTTACAGGCAGTTGAAGTAAGTTGTGGGGGAATTACAATAGCCTGGATAGGATATTTTATCCTAGGCGATTGTGTCTTTCGGCGATTTTATCTTTGGACTATTTTGTCTGGGCAATTTTATCTTCGGACTGTGTTATCTTTTGCCTATTTTATCTTAGGCGATTTTATTTTTGGATTATTTTGTTTTTGGGCGATTTTATCTTTGGACTGTTTTGTCTTGGGCGATTGTGTCTTTGGCGATTTTGTCTTTGGACTATTTTATCTTTGGGCTATTTTGTCTTAGGCGATTTTGCCTTTGGGCGATTTTGTCTTTAGACGATTCTATCTTTTGTGTATTTTATCTTGGACGATTGTGTCTTTAGACTGTTTTGACGGGATACCATAATCGGAATTATCTTTTGTAGGTTTCGTTTGAAACAAGAAGGTGTTTGGACGGATGTGGATCTCATAAACTCGTCGATATTAGAAATCCATTTTCCGGTGGAATATTTAGCAGTACAACCGATTCTGACCGAATCCTGCAACGTCGATAATTATAAAATCAAGGACGAATTGATCATCGAGCCGTCTATGGAATGCACGGCGCAATTGTTGGCATTGACTGTGGATCACATCGATATTCTACTGGAAGATTGGTAAATAAATAGCCAATAAATGTTACTAATGTTTCATAGTACACTTTCGCTTTTAGGTATCCTACGTTAGGGACGAGATTCGTTCACACGTCTGAAGGAAAATTCCTCATAACTCGTTTAATACCGTGTCCGACATGTTTGGTTGTTTCCGACAACGAACGCAACTTGTGCGAATTTCCTTCTTCCCACGGACATTATTTGGAGCCTCAGGAGCACGATCAATCTAGTATGTTATAAAATTTCTATTAAAACTTTACTCATAACTTTCATAATTTACAGGTTTGTATAGAATTCGAAAATCTCAAGAATCCTGCACGTCCGAATGCGATAGCGGCGTTGGTCCTGATTCGACAAGTTCCAGTCGCATACCTTCCGTCGAAGGACATCCTGCCGTATCACAGGACGATGATAAACCGTTAATTTATTCCTGGATGGTAGAGGAGTGCATTTTGGAGGCGTACGGCAGCAAAAAAGTGAATTGTCCAACTCACGGAGATTGTCCGTTATCTCGAATCGCTTGCGATACTGTAAGTTTTTTAAAACAATATTAAGTCAATAATCTTATGCATTTTTTTAAAGATATTTATGGATTTGGGCGAAAGGTACATAATTAGACCGGAGAATATAAAAAAAGGTAGACTGTTGGGTAGAGGAGCGTTCGGATTCGTATTCAAAGGTACTTGCAAACTACGAGGATCGAACACCACAATGGATGTTGCTATGAAAATGCTTCAGCCCGTCCAACCCGGACCTAACGCTCGTCAGTCCGCAGTAATAGCATTTAAAGTATGTCGAAGTAGTAATTTCGATTATTCAAAATTACCGATCAATTAACTTTTAGGCCGCGCAAGGGAAATGGGATAGAGATCCGCTGCAATACGCCTGCAAAGCTTATTGCACGGCCAGACAAGAGCTCAATATTTTATTAAGTCTTAAACATCCGAACATTGTACCGTTCGTCGGCGTTTGTACTAGCCCTTTGGCTTTGGTCCTGGATTTGGCGCCTCAGGGAGCGCTAGATTTGGTTTTAAGGCATTACAGAAGGTCCGGCGCCAAGGTGGGCCCCTACACTCTACAGGCCATCATTCTACAAGTCGCTAAAGCCATAGAATATTTACACAGGCAGCACATCATCTACAGGGATCTTAAATCCGAGAACGTATTGGTGTGGGAAATGCCGCCGCCTTTTATGGATCATCCCGATCAGCCCGTTCTTATTAAAGTAGCCGATTATGGTATAGTTTAACGATATTAATTTATTTGGATGGTTTTTTAATGAAGCATTTGTAGGTATAAGTAGATTGACTTTACCTTCCGGTACCAAAGGTTTCGGCGGTACAGAAGGTTTCATGGCGCCCGAAATAATGAGATACAACGGCGAAGAAGAGTACACGGAAAAAGTAGATTGTTTCTCCTTCGGCATGTTTATATACGAGCTACTTACGTTGCATCAACCGTTCGAAGGACACGAATCCGTCAAGGAATGCATCTTGGAAGGCGGTAGACCAGCCCTAACGTACAGAGTAAGTTACTCGAAGCGATAAACTGTTCGGCGATTAGTAACGTGTTATTTTACAGGAAACGTTATATCCCAGTTACTTCTTGGATTTGATGGTTCTGTGCTGGTCGCAACAGCCCAAAGACAGACCGTCGGCCAGTCAAATAGTCTCCATAGCCAGCGCTCCCGAGTTCACGCACCTCTGCGACGTGGTGTCCCTGAAGCACGTGGCGCCCGTAGTGGCTTGCACCAGCGCCGCTCTGACTCACATCACGGACGACGGTCTCTCCGGCTCGGAAATGTGGTTGATGTGCGCCAATTCGCGCATCGATTTACTGCTGGCGGCGGAAAGGGGATGGCTCCAATACCACACTATGACTTTACCCATACGAGCCACGGCCGCTTGTACCGTAGGAGATTCCGTTTGGATAGGCGATTACTCTGGAAAATTGCACGCTTACTCGTAAGTTTCGCGTGGAAAATTTGATCGAAGGTTGGTTTATGCGAGTTAATTTCCAGGACGAGCGATGGTAGGAAGTTGTTTTTCTATACGCTGGAGAATCAACCGCACGCACAGGTGGAATGTTTGTTGTATTTGCCGTCGCTGAAGAGGGTGGCGTGCGCGTTGTCTAACGGTAGACTGTTTTTGGTCAATTCAGAAACTAAACCTTTGACGCCCACTGCTGCAGAAGGTTCCTTCGTTATGACTGAACTCGGTTCGACGTCTGTCATTAATTGTATGTGCGCCGTAACTGACAAGAAAGAAAGGTAATTGAGCTGATGCAATTAAAAATTGGTACACCGAAAGTACTAGGGATGTTCCTAAAGTACTGGGAGTTGTGTTATATTTAAAAATGGTACGCCACTGCTTTTTCTAAAAACCAAAATTATTTTTAAAATCCTCATTTATTTTGGAGCAAATTCGGTCAGAAGACTTACTTTCGTACGACGCACCATTTTCGCGTAAAAAAATTAAAACCAAAACAATTTTTTCCCCAAGTTCATTGAGACTGCTTTTGATATCTTTATGAAATTTGGTAGGCGCCACCATGCATGAAAATACTTTAAACCGTCGAAAACCAAAAGGTTTAGGACATAAATTGATATAAAGTTTTCTTCTGAAAATCATCCAAATATTCGCTGTATATGCATGAATACATCTACAAGGTGTCCTGCGTAAGAACTGACCCAGATCAAAGGCTTGTAGGGGAGCCTAAAATAGTGTTTTAGGCTCTGCGTGGGTTCTTTTATGCACCCTGTATATTTCTAAAATGATTCCAGTTGCTGCGAACTTTGGTGCGGAGAATCGGACGGACAAATATCGATCTATTCGATAAAAGACAACGTGGTGGCCGGTCACGAAATCGTCAATCATTATCAACCGATCATCGATAAGGTGGACGTGATGAACATCATTTCCGTGGATTCGCACGTGTGGTCGTACGTTCGACCCGGTTGTATCGTTTACCAATGGGACTCCACCTCCAAAACCATCGTAAACAAATTGGATTGTTCGAAGTTGGTGCCGTGTTCCGAAAGCCTGAAGAGCATCGCCATCGAGGAGCACCTGAGTCCTACTAATTGCCAGGTGAGAATTGTACAAGAATTTATAATGTACTATTTTAAAAATGATCCATTTTTAGGTGACTAGTCTTGTTGCTCTAAACGATGAACTCTACATAGGAACCACTTGGGGTTGTGTGATTATAGCCGAAAGGTTCAGTTTGCGTCCCATAACGATATTTAGGCCGTACGAAGAGGAGGTTAGGGCTATAGTACCGTTGCGCGCCGGCTCGAAATCCGCTCAAGGGAACCAGGAGAAAGTACCGCTGATTGCGACTATCGGTAGGGGTTATAGGAATCTGTTATCTAGATATACGGATGTTCCGTTTGCGACGAATACTCCTTTACCTAGTCCCATGGTAGGAGCTTTTGGGCCCCCGTGCGTTAAACCAAATATGTTCGTTTTGCTCTGGAGGGCGGAGCACTGGAGCGCCGTTTAATAATAATTGATTTCTTTATTAGTTTTATTTATTGAGGCTGTTATTTTCATAGAGACTTGTGACATTTATATCGAATAATGAAAGTAGGTTTAGACTGTGCGAAAGAAATGAAACATTCCATTTTTTTTAATTGTAAGATTTAACTTGGATAGTTTGTGATAAGTGTTGCATTAAAGTTTTACAGAATATTTATGTAAGTACATTAACAGGTGATATTTTATTTATTTGACTTGTTTACTTTGTCGTGTAATCTCTTATACAATGTTTATGTAAATTATTTTATTTCTATGATTTATCTTGTCAAAAAATTGATTTATGTTATCTTACGATTTATCTTATGATTTATCTTATCTTGGATAATATCTTGTCCAGTACAGTATCTTCCTGGTTGATAAACGTAATTATAGAAGAGTAAGAGGAGTTCAAAAGTATATGATTTATTACTTACGTTCCATTAAAAAAACAATTACTAATTAAATCGAAAAAAATGAACGAAAATTTCTATTATGTAAAATTTATTGAGAGCAATTGCAATTTTCTTTTTAGACTGTTTATATTAGACTGTGATCATCTTCTTGTCATTTGTGTTAATGTATTTTGTTGTAAAAAATAAATTGTTAAAGTTTTCAGGCGTTTCTTTTTATTTTATTGTTAAATAAAATTAAGGATATGTTAAGTTGCAAGCTAGTACGAATTTGAATTAATTGAAGAATAAATTAATTGTTTCTATTACATTCTCTCCAAAATTTTGCATTTTTGCGTCTCTTATTGGGCCAATAAACATTTATTATTTTCTATTATTACTGGAGCTCCATTTTTACTTTTTTTCATTTTTTGCGACTTTATTTATTCTAATTAGCTGCATAGAATAAACAACTGGTCAATATTAGGAGATAACGACAGTGATAAATTTTAATTGTAATCAATGTATGAAAACAAATTAAACACTTAAAACGTACAAACAGCATTGAATGAACTATTATTAGTTCTGTTTTTTTTGGCTATATAATAGGTACTGATAAATGGTAGAAAGTTTTTTTCAACTATTTGCTATTTTTAAAATTGCTACATTTAAAATTATATTTAAAAAATCGGTGAGTCGTACGGAAAAAATAAAGAAATCAAATTTGTTCTAAATCGAACGGGGCCTCCAAAAATAATTTTTATTTCAATATTAGGCAGTAGCGTACCATTTTTTCCCAAAAACATTTAATGCACAACCCGTACGGACGCCACTGCTGCATATAATATTATTTGTTCATCAGATAATTCATCTTGATTCATAGAAGACCAAATTTCATAAAGATATCTACAATTGTATCACAGTTATTACAAAAAATTGATTTTTTTTCTTAAAACTTTAACGATATATTTATTTCCGAGAAATTTGAAATATTAATTAATGTTAAATTCATTGCGGTAACTGCTCTTAGAAAACAAAATTTTTTTTAGTTTTATTTTAACAGGAACAGCCATTAAAGTGTTTATTATTAAAGATGTCTGACACTGACAATGAGATCTGAATGCATTTACGCCTCAAGCTCACACCAATTACCTATTTAAATAATGATCGCTACGGTAGAAATTGGTTTGTTTACTTTTGCTGTCTAACAAGTAAGTTTGTTTTTTATTAAAAAGATCTAATTTTTTGAACATAAATAAATAACCGTTTGACCTTAAAATTAATTACATTATTCTAGAGCAATTCAACTTTTCTTTCAGGTGATCTACTGTATACTGTATATTAATTAGGGATTTACGCTATCATGGTCATCATCAATCATCTCTAAATTACAATCCCAAATTCTTTAAATCCCTTAACAGCCGTACAAACTGCTGCTTTTGCATCTTTACCTACGATATTCGGTACATTAGGACTCCTAGTCACATCGAGAATATCGGAAGCCCTTGGAAGAAAATCAACTCTCTTGTGTGTTGCTGCAATAGTTTCCCTCTTATACACAATGTTAGCATTCACTAATTACATTTTCATCTATTTCATTTGCTTGAGTTTTATCGGGCTTTGCGATGGTGTGTTGTAACCAATCTTAAGCTTCGTTTTTCGTAGAGGGTTTAGGCAGGAAACCCTTACTAATTTTCTCCAGTATATTTATCAAGATGAAGTTGCTGTGCTTGGGCTCGTATTTGTACCTGAGGCAATCAGGGACCCTGTTCAACGGGCAATTCGGGTGGTTACCCCATTTTCTCGTTCTTTCCTATTACATAACGTATAGCGTCGGGATGAGTCCCATTCCGTTCACTCTGAGTGCGTTTTATTTTCCAATGATTTCAGAATTGTTGGTATTTTGGCCGTGATGGTCGTCACTAACATACAAATTTTTATTGTCTTGTTTTCTTTTCCCTTAATCGCCGAAGCGATGGGAGTTCACTTTTGCTTGTGGTTTTATTGCCTACTGTCATGGTATTTCATTGGCGGCAATTTACAGTACTATGCCGGAGACTAAAGGAAAATGCATGTCCGTAATACAAAGCAATTTGGATTCTACATAAATAAATTTCATAAAAATAGTTAGATACCTACAAGTATTTTTTGTGAGATTTATATAGTTACTTATAGATTATCTCTTAAAATGTAATTGAACAATAGTCTAATTTTATTGCAATTTTATACAGATAATCTATGTCTAATCGAGCAAATAAAATTTTTTATTATTAGCTCATCCTCGAGCTCGGTTTTCCCTTGTTTAAACTAGGTAATTAGACAAATAGATTAAATCACTGTAATTAAGCGATAAGGCGATAATTATTTTCTGGATTTCTCTCTGGTATTGTCCTGAACGATTTAATATATTGCATAGAATTAGTAGCTTGTCAATTATCACTACTTTGTATTATTTAATCTGTTATTAAATTTATTTTCCACGGTTTTAAAAAAAAGTTATTATTTCTAACCAATTATTTTAATTGAATGGCATTAGCAGGAACTTGTACCAATCCATACATAAAGTAGACTTGCTAGTAATAGAAATTAATGATGATTTATGTATATTTTACAAGACATTAAATATTAATATTCTGTTTACGGGACCGACAAAATTTAGCTAGAGATAGATAGCGTTGCCATAATTGCACTTTTAACTCAAATTATCATTTCTAATTTTATTTTTAAAACGGGCTAAATATTCCAATGTTTTTTTATATACAGGGTGAGTCGTGAGGAATCGTACAAACTTTAACAGTGTATAGATGCACTTAAGGTGAATATCATACGATCATTAAAAGTTCCATCCGCCTCTTCTCTAAGGAGATACAGGGTGATTTATGAATTTTGACGAAATTTTCTTTTGTTTATATCTTTATGGTGGTTATTTCGATTTGGTTCATTTTTTGGTAAAAGTATACATTTTGAACCAGCAACACACTGGCATATTCAGAATTAAAAAAATTCAGGACCGTCTTCAAAAAAAAGAGGTAAATTTTTCCAAACTTAATATTTCACACTGTGTACACTTTTTCTAAATTTTCATTTGGTTAATGTAGAAGGTATAAGTAACTCATAAAGGCTGAGCATGGGAAATTTTTGCCACACTTTGTTTAAATTGTCAATTATCAATTAACTTTTAAGAAAAATTACACATTTAGGATAAACGAATAATTTACATTAAAATAATATTTTCTATCGTACAAATTTTGTAATTTTAGGACTTTTTCATAAAAAGGAATTTGTAATTAGTCGTTTTTATTAATTTTCATTAAAATTTAATTTTTTTAATTCTGAATATGCCAGTGTGTTGCTGGTTCAAAATGTATACTTTAACCAAAAAATGAACCAAATCGAAATAACCACCATAAAGATATAAACAAAAGAAAATTTCGTCAAAATTCATAAACCACCCTGTATTTCTTTCATAAAAATATTTATAATTTTATTTTCATTTTCGTATCATGTCTCCACTCTCTCTTATGACAATTAAGAGAAAGGTCTCCAATTTGTAGATAAATACTTTTTTGGCATATTGCATTTTTATAACACCCGGTATATTGGAACCTCCTAATTTTGCAATGGCTAAATGCAGATTAGCAATCAGTAGAATGAATAATTAGTATAGGTACACATAATTAAGCGATAGCGATTGTAGTATTTTATCAATAGCAAGTGCAATTAACTCTTGTCGTACATAAATTTGGGTAATTTTCTCATTATTAAATTCGCCCATAATTAAATTTGGGTTAATATGGAAGACCCTATGTAAAGTTAAGCGACAAATATAAATCAAGCAACTTGAAGCAACCAAAAGTTAGTTCTTCTTAGATAATTTTTCTCAGATAATGAGATCCGATAGCAGTTACGTTTCAAATTGACATAATAAAATAGCTTTGTTCTTCGTAGAGAGAATGGACAGGAAACCTTTTCTGATCTTTTCCAGAATTTTCATCGTACTGACTTTGCTCTGCTTGGGATTCTACTTTTGCCTGAAACAAGCAGGAATTTTTCTGCTCGTTGTTTTCTAATTATTTATGATTTATCGTGAAGCATCAGCATGGGTGCGATTTTTTTTTCAATGATTTCAGAACTATTGGTGTTTCGACCGGACTTGTCGCCATCAGTTCCTTAGAATATTTTTGGTGTTGTTTGTTTTCTTTTCCTCTAATCGCCGAAGCAGTCGGAATTCATTTTTGCTTGTGGCTCTATCGCTTGTTATCCGCTATAAAAATTGTACCGATTAGCTTTATGCAATGCCGGAGACAAGGGTAAATGAGTGTCAGAAATTCAAGATAATTTGGCTAGACATAAATAACCTTTTCGTGCGTTTTTATTTAATTTTTATGGTTTATTACGATGATATAGGGAAAAAATGTAAATTCTTCGATGATAATATGCTAATTGCTGATAAAATTTTGTTTTCTTTTCTTGCGCAAGTAATTTTTATTAGATGTTAATTTATCTCATGTAGTCAAGCTAATCTTCAGCTAATCTCAACGAAAGAAATGTGTCGCATTTTTTTGTATATTAATAACTGTGATTATGAGCTCGTTACTCAATACATAATACTACATAATAAATTTTCATTAATATCTAATTTAAAAATTAAACAAATTATAATTTTTATAGGGTTTAAATATTTGTTTCAATGGCAATGTGCAAATGTTTGTACTCCGTATTCCAATATATGTTTTATTATTCGAACAAATCAAATATCGTAAGGTTATATAACACAAGAACAGCAATTAAACTGTTATTAATACTGTTAAAATGAGTTGTGAAAGTTCTTCCATCACAAACTCGCGCATTCATTTAAATGAAAGTTACGGAAGGAATTGGTTCGTTTATTTTTGCTCTTTGACAAGTAAGTTCACTTAAATAACTAAAGTTTGTACTCATTTTCTGATTATATTTAACTATAGTAATTTTTTTGGAATAAATCAAATATCCCTTTCAAGAAAAACTGCAAATTGTCATTGCAAATTTTTTCAACGAAAATTCAATTAGATTATCAACATACTCAGTATGACAAAGTTTCTTAATATTTTATGACTATGAGTTATGTAAAAGAACTTCAAATTACAAAGTTTCCAGGTGATCTTCTACAGGCTAGTTTTGGATTTACTTCGTCCTGGCCATCTTCAATCATACCAAAATTGCAATCGAATAGCACTGAAATTAATCCTTTACCGGCGCCCATAACATCACTGCAAACGTCCATTCTAGCAGCTTTGCCATCAATTTCCGGTCTAGTGGGACTGCTGGGACTCGCTATTGCACCCAATATATCGGATAGGGTGGGAAGAAAGTCGACGCTCGTGTGTGCTGCAGTAGCAGTTGCTACTGCGTATGTGGTGTTGGTATTCGCTAAAAGTATTTCCATATATTTCGTCTGCTTGAGTATCATAGGATTTAGCGATAGCGTGATGTTGACCAATCTCGCTGCGTACAATTCAGAAATATCTTTGGACAGAAACAGGGGTAAAATTTTGTGCTTGCAAGGACTAGCCGCGCCTGTTGGAAACACCATCGCCTATTTTGCTGGATTTACAAACACGAGAACCATCGCTCTGATTGGAACAATGCTCCCTTTGTTATTTTTATGTTTGTGTTATTTCCTACCGGAATCGCCAGTGTTTTTAGTTCATGACGAAGAACGATGTAGAAGGGCTTTGGAAACTTTGAGAGGCACTAAAGAAGTTGAGATGGAGTTTTTAACTATAAAAAAAACTATCGATGAATCTAAGAAGGTTACAATCATCGACATGTTCAAGTCGCGCCCTTCTGTTAAATCGTTTTTACTCTCTCAAGAACTGTTCACAGCTCAAGTAGTGTCCGGTATATACACGATAACTGCGTTCATGGCGCCGATATTCAACGAATCTGGTTACGTTTCGGGAAATTCGATCGGCGTAATCGCCGGTGGAATACAAATACTCTGCGTATTCGCTGTATCATTTTTGGTGGAGCGCTTGGGCAGAAGGCCTTTACTCCTCTTTTCCAGCATATCTATTATACTGAACTTGTTGTGTTTGGGCGCGTATTTTTACCTGATACAATCGGGAATTATACTTACTGGACAGTACGGATGGGTGCCACTTTTGCTCGTAGTTTTGTATTACGTATCGTACAGTATAGGCTTGGGTCCTATGCCGTTCACTTTGATGTGCGAATTGTTTTCGAATAATTTTAGAAAAATCGGTATTACGAGCATTATGATTGTTTGTTTCGTACAAATATTTTTAGCATTGTTTTCTTTTCCTCTAATCGCTGAAGCCATCGGAGTTCACTATTGTTTGTGGATTTATTGCGCATTGTCTACTATAGCGTTTGTAGTAATATGCGTTACAATGCCAGAGACTAAGGGTAAATGCATGTCTGAAATTCAAGACAGCTTGGCTCAAAGTTAAGAAATGTTACCCTACATGTTTTTACTTTATTGCATGTTTATTTATTTTTTGTTTTGTTGTTGCTACTGCAAGTACTATAGTCTCTATTCTAGATGCAACGAAAGAGATTCTGTATATATGTATACATATTACTAAATTAGTAATACAATTAAATCAGCTGGAAATGTTTATTGACGTCAAACAATTTTAACTGGAACATACTTTGAATGATAATGTGTAAAGACCCTAATAAACTGTGTATTAATTCTTAAAGTATGCATTGTTATTATATCACTGATATACTAAATACAACATTCTCAAAATACTTTTTAAATACATATAAATAACATCAATTAATGCAAACTTGTTTATAAAGTATCGTTCACATTACACCACCACGTGACACCCTCCGTTGATGAAAAAAGCTCTTATTTTTTAGAAACTTCTTTCTAGCCAAAAGGACTATAGACTATAAGATTACTGAAAAACTAGGCCAAACTAGATGAAATTATATGCAATTTGTTCTATATGTTTCTGCACCATACTATTAAATTCTGATAATGGGTTGCTGGTGATGATTATAATTCCATTTTTCATCTTTCACTATATAATTTGGCGACCTTTATTTATTAATTATTCATGATGTACATTTATGCAATCGTAATGTGTGCGACCCTTAGGAAATGTGAGTAATTTTTGACGCATTAAGTGCAATAATTACCGGTCAGGTATTTTTCGGCGAATTTTCCGGGGACTCTGGTTTTTAATCGACCAATGGCAACGACCAATTATTTAAAATTCTTTGTTAATGTAGATATAAAGATATACATTATGTACATGTGTCTAGCAAACGCTAATGATCAATTTAAAATGTTTGTTGTAGGTCGCACTATATAATATTTTTTGCAGTGGCGTTTGTTTTGGTGTGGGTAACGAGAAAATGACCAATTACACAAATTTATCTACGTAATGACACGAAATTTTATACCTTAGGGTACTTACGGTTTGTTTTTTGCATGACAGTAAGTGTTTAGATTTGCGATTAGTAAGCTTCAAACATTTTTTTTTTAGTAAAATTTATCAAAAGCTACTCAAATAACAATCCTTCATTAAGGCTTTAGAAACTTTTTGAGGACCCACTTTAATTTTGGATGTGAAAAATTGTGAATTTACATACCAAATACATAAGACCTATGAAGCCACCGGCTAAATTGTCTTTATAAATCTCGGCGTTTAAAAGGACATTTTATCCTATTTTTGAATAAATTAAGTAACATAAAAGTGACCGAAAGATAAATAATAAAAGTGATATTAGTATAGCAATAATTTTACAATGAGATTGTCATCGAATTCAAAAAGTTATCTGAACAACGAAGGCTATGGCAGGAAGTGGTTCGTTTATTTTTGTTCCCTTACAAGTAAGTAATTCGAGGTATCATTTTGTTTAAATGTTTAAATGTTTGTATAAATTTGTTTAAATATTATCAATCCATTCAAAAAATTCTACATATTTTTAGGTGATCTTCTATGCATTAGTTATGGATTTACAACATCATGGTCATCTTCGATTATACCAAAGCTGCAGTCGAATAATACAGAAGTGAATCCTTTATCGAGACCAATAACAGCCTTAGAAACCTCAGCTCTGGCTGGTATTCCATCAGTATTCGGCATGTTAGCAGTGATGGCGCTACTTTTTACATCGAAAATAACCGACAAAGTGGGAAGAAAAGCGACGCTCCTCTGTGTAGCTGTAACTATGGCCCTTTCCTACTTGGTTCTGGCTTTTGCCAAGTATATTACAATATACTACATATGCTTGGCTTTCATCGGATGGTCCGATGGTCTGATGATACTTAGTCTTTCAGCATACAATTCAGAAATATCCCTTGATAGAGATAGGGGTAAATTATTGTGCCTGCAAGGAATTATGGTACCCGCTGGAAGCACCATAGCGTATTTTTCGGGATTCACCAGCGTCAGAAATATCGCTTTCATAGCATTAATTTGCCCTTTGCTGTTCCTGAGCCTGAGCTATTTTCTACCGGAATCTCCTTTGTGTTTGGTCAACGATGAAAAACGATGTACGCGAGCTTTGGAGCGGTTAAGAGGCACCAATGACGTCGACTTGGAGTATTTAATGTTAAAAAAATCGAAAACCGATACGAAGAAATTCACTGTTTTCGATGTATTCAAATCGCGTGCTTCCATTAAAGGTTTTCTATTATCAGTGGAGGTGTTTACGACGCAATCTGTATCTGGGATATACATGTTGAC
Organism: Phyllotreta striolata; assembly: GCA_918026865.1. NCBI lineage: Eukaryota > Metazoa > Arthropoda > Insecta > Coleoptera > Chrysomelidae > Phyllotreta > Phyllotreta striolata. The sequence continues at coordinate 11,692,079 of OU900095.1, forward strand.
TGCGTTTATGGCACCGATTTTTAACGAACCAGGGAGTTTCATTTCAGGAAACGCGATCGGCGTATTGGCTGGATTCATACAAATATTTTGCGTATTCTGTGCATCGTTTTTCGTGGAGCGTTTAGGCAGAAGACCCTTGATGCTGTCTTCCAATATGTTCATCATATTAAATCTTCTGTGCATGGGCGCTTATTTTTATCTGAGGGAAACGGGAGTTCTACTTAACGGGCAGCTCCCGTGGTTACCTCTTGTGCTTGTAGCAACTTATTATCTAGCATATAGCATCGGCTTGGGACCCTTACCGTGGACGTTGATGTGCGATTTATTTTCCAACGATTTAAGAACTGTTGGGTTTTCCATTGTACTTGTTATCTGCTACTTGAAAATTTTTCTCATCTTGTTTTCGATTCCTCTACTTACCGAAGCGGTTGGGGTTTACTTTTGTGTATGGCTTCATTGCGGAATGTCCATTGTGGCATTCGTTGGAGTTTATGTTACTATACCGGAGACTAAGGGCAAATCCATAGAGGAGATACAAGCAATATTGGCAAAACGTAAATAAATTTTATAATAAATGTGTATTGTTTAAGTTAAATGTATATTTTGCGTTTTTAGGTTTAAACCTTTTTAATGTTTAAATAAAAGAAAGAGTAATGTAAGTAAGAGTAATGTATTCTTCGGTTTAGACGAAATATGCAATTTTGTGTCATAGTAGTTAATCTCCACCAATATAAAAAGACTGCGTGATAATGAAAGTATTTTTAGTAGGTAAATAATAAACTAATAAATTAGCGAGACAATACAAAATTCATAAATAACATATTTTGAACCGAATAATAATGTGTAAAATACCTAATAAACTATGTATTAAATGGTTTATTATGCAGGTCATTAGGCACTATATTATATTCAACATTCACAAAATACTGTTTAGATAATGTATTAAATTTATTAATGTAACCACGTCCATAAAGTATAGTTCACATTACACCAGCACATGACTTCGTAACGGGAAACAATATTCATTTTACACAATATTAGATACTAGATGTTACAAAAATTTCAATATACATCTCATATTCAATATCCAAAACTCAATATAGGCTTTGAAAAATAAGCTCTTATTGTATGGAATCTTTTATTTAAGGAAGAGGACTACCACAGTCCAGTTTTTTGCTACAAAATAAATGAGGATTTTAAAAATAATTTTAGTTTTTAGAAAAAGCAGTGGTGTACCATTTTTTTCAGACATATTCAGTTCAAAACCCGTACGGACGTCACTGGTGAAAATTAAAAAAAATCTTATACCTCAAAAAATGCCCCTTAATAATTAAAAAGTGTGTACAAAATTTCTTAAAAATAACTGGAGTAATAAGAAAATTGTGATAGAAAAGTTATTCTTTTTCTAAAATTTTAGCACCCTGTAGCTCGAAAACTAGGAGGTTTAGGACATATATTGATATAAACTTATCTTCTTAAAATCAATCAAATATTTACATCCTGAAGTATTGGCATTCAATTAATTAACACCCTATATAATTTAATGCAACAAGTCAAAATTATAATAATAGAACTAAACAATTAAAAAGATGTTATGAAAGTAGAAGACAGGCTTTGAGGTAGAAAAAGGCTGAAATTCGGCAAGAATGTTTAAAACTAAATGATCTTGATCTAATTTTATCTACATTGGATCCTCTAACTGTACAGTTCTACCACTGCATACTATAAAATTCTGGTTGAAACACGAGTGGAACTGATGGTGGATTCCTGGTGATGATTGTAATTCCGTTTTCCTTCATTCACTTTACAATATGAATACCGTTATTATTTATTACTGCTTCGAGCAAACGTAATGTGTGAGGCCCCTAGGCATCGTGCATACTTTGGACGCAATGATGAAGGTAGTAAACGTAATAATTATCACACAGGTCGGTTATCGGCGAATTTTCCGGGAAACCTTTTTTATCCCATCATTCGCAAATATCAACTAGTAGAACATCCAATTATTTTTGCAATGTTTAGTTTTTTCTTAAAAGTTAAAACCGAGGTCCTGTCAATTATTATTGCAGCACTGCAGATAAATATGACTTATTACAAACTAATTGTTAAAATGTTTATTGTAGTATGCACTAAATATTGTTTATTGTAATCGCTTTTGTAGAAAATGTCCAATTACGCTAATTGATCACGCACTGGCTCGATTTTTTAGAGTTTAAGCAACAATTTGTGACTTGACAGTGAATGACAGTATTTGAGAAGCTCTACGACCAGTAAGCGTCCAGACGTTTGTTTTAAATCAAGTAAAATGAATTAAGCTACTTAAATAATTTAGCAACCTTCTAAAGACTTTAAACATTTTTGGTGACCTTCAGTTAAACTTTGGATTTTGAGTATCTATTTTAACAACTATCAAATTACCTGTTGCACTATCTTTTGAAATCTAAATCCATAAATCTTGGATAAAACCTTACTTTGATATGTTATCATTTTAAATCACGCCGTTTCAAAAAACATTTTATAATGCTGTGTTCGAATAAATCACATTTTCTAAAGGTACCTATTTAAAGTATTATAAGCGAAAGTGGCAATAGTAGTAATAGAATCACAATGAAATCCACATCAACTTCACAGAGTTATCTGAACAACGAAGGATATGGAAGGAATTGGTTCGTTTATTTTTGTTCGTTTACAAGTAAGTAAAAAGGTTTAAAAATTGTTTATATTTTGTTATTCCTAAATCGATAGCACATTTCGATAAATATTTTTTATTTTCGATTCAGTAATTAAGTAGGTACGTTTAATAATTGACCAACGCCTAATAATTAATCCTAATAGTTTGATATGTCTACTATCCTAACTGCAAGATAATTATTAGATAATACTTAAACTTGTTTAAAAAATACATAATAGGATATTTAAAAGATTCTACATATTTTAGGTGATCTTCTATGCATTAGTTACGGATTTACAATATCATGGTCATCTTCGATCATACCAAAGCTGCAGTCGAATAATACAGAAGTGAATCCTTTATCGATACCAATAACAGCATTAGAAACTTCTGCTCTGGCTAGTATACCATCAATATTTGGCATGTTTGCAGGGTTCGGGCTAATTGCTACATCGAAAATATCTGACAAAGTGGGAAGAAAAGCTACGCTCCTCTTTGTAGCTATAACAGTCACCCTTTCCTACTTGGTTTTGGCTTTTGCAAAGCACATTTCCATATACTACATGTGCTTGGCTTGCATCGGATTTTGCGATGGCCTGATGATACTGAATCTTTCAGCGTACAATTCAGAAATATCTCTAGATCGAGACAGGGGTAAATTATTGTGCCTGCAAGGAATTATGATACCTGCTGGAAGCACCATAGCGTATTTTTCGGGATTCACCAGCGTCAGAAATATCGCTTTCATAGCATTAATTTGCCCTTTGCTGTTCCTGAGCCTGAGCTATTTTCTACCGGAGTCTCCTTTGTCTTTGGTCAACGACGAAAAACGATGTATGCGAGCTCTGGAGCGGTTAAGAGGCACCAAAGACGTCGACTTGGAGTATTTAATGTTAAAAAAATCGAAAACCGATACGAAGAAATTCACTGTTTTCGATTTATTCAAATCGCGTGCTTCCATTAAAGGTTTTCTATTATCAGTGGAGCTGTTTGGTGCGCAAGCTGTATCTGGGATATACATGTTGACTGCGTTCATGGCACCGATTTTCAACGAAACAGGGAGTTACATTTCGGGGAACGCGATCGGCGTGATGGCTGGATTTATACAAATATTTTGCGTATTCTGTGCATCGTTTTTCGTGGAGCGTTTGGGAAGAAGACTGTTGATGCTGTCTTCCAACATTCTTATCATATTAAATCTACTATGCATGGGCGCTTATTTTTATCTGAGGGCAACGGGAGTTCTGCTTAACGAGCAGCTTCGGTGGTTACCTATTTTCCTTGTAGCAACTTATTATCTAGCATATAGCGTCGGCATGGGACCTTTACCGTGGACGATGATGGGCGATTTATTTTCTAACGATTTAAGGACTGTTGGGTTTTCCATTATTCTTGTTATCAGTTACTTACAAGTATTTCTTATGTTGTTTTCCATTCCTCTGCTTCGTGAAGCGATTGGAGTTTACTTTTGCGTATGGTTTCAATGTGGAATGTCCATTATAGCATTCATTGGAGTCTATATTACTATACCGGAGACTAAGGGGAAATCCATAGAAGAAATTCAAAACCAATTGGCAAAACGTAAATGAATGTTATAATGAATGTGTTATTTAAAAGTAAATAAATATTATCGCATGTTTTTTTAATTTTATTTTTATCTACCTGTTTTATTGTTGTGAATGTTTCTATACCAGTGTCCTAGACGTTATTTTTAAATACCTACATACTATGATAGGTTTTTACGATGACGTTATGATTGCACATTATGATTGCATAATTTGTGAAATGTTAATGGAGTATTGTAATTAGGTGTCGATATATGCAATTTTGTGTCAGATTAGTTATAATCTCCAATAAAACCACAACACTGAATGGCAATCAAAACATTATTGATGAGGTCATACATATGTGGGTGTCATATAAGTTCAATGAATAATTTCTGTAAACATTCTAGAATTTTTACTTTTAACAACATAGTAGAGACTACAAACCATCATCAGCAGTGTATTTTGACGATATACGAGGATATACCGATACTGATATTTTTGGATTTAAATTTAGAATAATGACCATTCTTAATACATTTTAAATAAATCAAAATAAGTCATAAATATAAAAATATGTTTATGAAATTAATATCAAATATTAAATTTCGCCGTCAAAATACAAAGCAATGATTTACATTGTAAAACTGCCTAAAATTTGTAGAGTGCAATTAGAAAAAAAAATTGAAACATTTTTAAACCAGAACCGAAAATTTGGACAAAGATTCTTATCTAAAATCAACAACGTTATTACCCAAATTACAGTGAAATTTTTATTGATATTCATATTTTATAGGGCATATTATTTTTTAGTATTATTACCTACAACTCAAGTGCATACATTATTCGTTTTCTTTATTGTTTCTTTACATTGTATAATACCTCAATCAAATTTTGTTCAACTAGGTCGTTAAAGTCCATTAGTTCATTATGGTGAAATTGAATTTAATTCATTTAAATCAATCATCTTCATTGACAAATTTTAATTGAAGACATTTAATGTTTGTTTACACTTAATACAATCGAAGGTCATAAATTCAATTCATGAATTGAAACATTAGCGTTTAAATTTAACTAATTAGGCGACTAGAATAAAAAATAAGTACCTAGTATAATTAGAGCTAGTTTTAATAACCTTTAAGATTATTTAGAGAAAGAGAGAAAGTGAAGAGGATCTTGCAGAGGAAAATATTTTCAGATTGGATTGTATATCTAGTATTTTTTTAAACATTTTAGGTTCAAAAAGGTTAAAAAAAGTTCAAAAATTAATGAGACTCATAATAACCGATAACAATTTTAATTTGGCATTATTGTGTTTATGACTTAAACACCTTCTAAAATCAGTGTGATAGAATTTAATGAGTATATTTGGTCAAAATAAGTGACCTGATTATCTATTTGAAGATTAATAAACTCATTTAGGTGTCGAATGTTGACTAATTTCCTCTGAGATAAAACTATCCGAGTATTTCGAATGGGACTTTATGCATACTTCTTATTATTATACGATGGTATAAAAAAAGAGACGACTGGCAAATTTGATTAAAAAACTATTTGTTATAAAAAATACAATTTATTTTTTTTTGCTTTTTATTTTTTTGCTTCATGGCCTCGCAAAATTATAATCAGACAGTAAAGCTTTAGGTATTTATCATTGAAAATAAATTTCCCAGAATCCAAAAAACATAATGCAACAAAATAGTACACGGATTAAATTAATAATGTAATTAAAAACTGCCTAATCTACCAAAAGATACCACCGTAACCTTTTTGAAAGCGCAAATAATTTCAATTTTAATAGGCCGATCAAATATAACAAACTTTTAAGATAAATGATTTAAGTAGGTAGATTTTAAGAATGCTGTTAAATTTAAATTTTGACTTCTTGAACTCGTGCTACATTCGACTATATAAACAACTGCATTAATTTTTTCGGAGTATAAATACATATGTGCAGCTTTTAAAATTATGTAAAGTTGACAAAAATTTCTATAATATTTTTTCGCAACGGTGCTATAGCAATTTTTCAAAACAAATAGGCAATAAATTTCAATTATATTTCATTTACAAATGAAATAAAGCACAAAGTGTTATAAAAGGTGAAACTGTGATTACTGCGTTATTGGTATATGTTAATCAGCTAAAATGAGATCTGAAGGTTTTTACGCATCAAATTCCCTTAGTTATAAAATTAAAAGCTATGGTAGGAATTGGTTCGTGTACTTTTGTACTTTCACGTGTAAGTTTACTTTTTCATATATAAAAAAATTCTAATATTAATTGATCACATAGGCATGTTATACGACTTAAAAAATATAATATCCGATGGTTGCATTTTTGGTTTTAGACTATGCAGAACTTTTTAGGAAGAATAACTTTTTTTCGTAAATAAGTAATTTCGAATAATTTCTCTTATTAATCGTAAATTAATAATAAAAAAGTTTGATGCGAAAATTTCATAAAACTGCAAAACTGCCCAAAAATATTCATTTAATGTGTAACGGAAAATTATACAGTGCTTTTTAAAGAAACCGCCCATTAGAAGTTACAGGAGATCCTGAAAAGTTAGAAATCTGAAAATTTTGGTGTAAAGGATATCAATGTTGTGAGTTTTTCTTAAATATTTTATTTTTTGATATCTCTGGTAATAATGTACCTAGAGGTTTGAAATTTGGTATCGACAATGTCCAGACACAGTAATAAATGAAACTAAACTGACTTTTCATGGTCTATTTACAGGGCGTTTAAAAATGTCTGACTAACTTGGCTAACTTATATTGGCAATAACTGTGTTATTTCAAATGGATCACCCTGTATTGTTAGGCATAGAGATATCATAGAAAATGCATTCGACCGTTTTTCCACAAAATTTCGAAAAAAAAATAAATACCTCAAAAGTGGCGCATATTTGGCATATGGTTTTGTTATCAAAGTCTAGTTAAAAAGAGCCACAGAATCCAAAAATGAAGTCAAAAATGGCACATTCTATTTGAAATAACGAAGTTGGCATCTACTTCCGGTGCAACCGGAAGTCATATATGGTTGAAAATATTTTAGAAAAACTTACAACATTGATTATACATTAATGCTAAATTTTCAGATTTGTAACTTTTTAGGATCTCCTATAACTTCTAATGGATGGTTTCCTTGAAAGGCATGTATAATTTGGTGTAGCATACCTAATAGTTTTAAATGTAGTTATTTTGTAATGCACTTATTAGTTTAGTAGTAATGAAATTGTGTCACAATGCATAATTTGCACATTCCTATATTGAATTATTATTATTCAATATTACAAATACCTTATACCTATAAATGCCTTAGAAATTTCTTCGCTGGTCCATCTGGCTTTGGTTTTATGCTTTAACAAAAAATTTGATTTGGCGTTAAAAAATCTTCTAAAAGGCCTTTAACTTTTGCATTCAACGTCTTTTGACTATATTATTCTACAAACCGTGGTTAAGACTCGCGACAAGACGCATTTTAGAAGAGGTTAAAAAATTTCCAATAAAGTTATATAATCATTTATTCTGTCAATAAACAAAATACATTTTTAATAATAGTTATTAATAAACAACATATTTTTAGGTGACCTTCTAGGTGTTACTTATGGATTTTCGACATCATGGCCATCTTCCATAATACCGAAGCTGCAGTCGAACAACACAGAAGTGAATCCATTATCAGCACCCATAACACCCATAGAAACGGCTACACTAGCGGCTTTGCCATTGGTATTCAATACGATAGGAATAATAGCACTCCTAGTCACATCAAAAATATCAGACAAAATAGGAAGGAAAATGTCACTTATTTGTGCTGCAGCAGTAATTTGTCTATGTTATCTGATTTTAGCGTTCGCCAAGTACATTTCTATTTATTTTCTGTGCTTGGCGTTAATCGGACTTTGCGATGGAGTGATAACGATTAACCTAGCAGCGTACAATTCGGAAATTGCTCAAGACTCAAACAGGGGCAAAGTGATGTGCTTTCAAGGATTATGCGTGCCCATTGGAAATACCGTGGCATATTTCGCGGGATTCACCAACGTTAAAACCATCGCTGGCATAGGCATAATTTGCCCAATGTCATTTTTATGCCTGTCCTATTTTCTAACGGAGTCTCCAGTATTTTTAGTTTCCAACGAAGCGCGATGTAAGAAAGCTCTGGAACGGTTACGGGGTACCAAAGACGTCGAGATGGAGTTTCTTACCATTAAAAAATCGAAAGATGATTTCAGGAAATTCACGATTTTCGATATATTTAAATCGCGCGCTTCGATTAAGTCTTTTGCGTTGTCTGTGGAGCTGTTCTCGGCGGAAATAGCATCGGGCGCTTTCCTTCTGACTGCGTTTATGGCTCCGATATTCGACGATTCCAGAAGTTACGTTTCGGGAAACTCGATAGGGGTCATTTCGGGTGGAATACAGATAGTTTTCGTGTTCTTCGTCTCGTTTTTAGTGGAACGATTGGGCAGGAAACCATTGCTGCTTTTTTCTAGCATTTTCGTCGTACTGAATTTGTTCTGTTTGGGCGTATATTTTTATTTGATAAATAATGATATTTTGGTTAACGGAGAGTACGGATGGATACCTCTATTTCTCGTGGTTTCTTATTATATGGTGTACAGCGTAGGATTGGGTCCTATACCGTTCACTATGACGTGCGAATTGTTTTCGCACGATTTAAAAAAAATTGGTATTTCTGCCGTAATGATTGTCACTAACATACAAGTATTTATAGTCTTGTTTTCTTTTCCTTTAATTACCGAAGCGATCGGAGTTCACTTTTGCTTGTGGCTTTATTGCCTGCTATCTATTTTCGCATTTGTTGCTATTTATATTACTATACCGGAGACTAAGGGCAAGTGCATGTCTGAAATTCAAGATAATTTGGCGCGACATTAATAAATTTTTAGTAAATGGGATAATGCGAGAATTATTATCAAATAGTAATTTTAAATATTTCGTTGTAAATATAAGTAGGTAATTTATTTTCCGTCACAAACTACGGTTTTTCCATAAAATTTTCGTAAAATTTCGGTAAATTCGTTAATTAATAATTCATGAAGCAATAATTTCCCATCATAAATGAATAATACTTAATGACATAATTTACCTACCCTACTTTGTCCTTCGAATAGTTCTATACTGCATAATTGCATCCTTTTTTTACGTAACTTCCTATATTTTTTCTTAAGCTCGAGTTACAAAACTTTTCTAGTTTATTATACAGTTCCTATATTCTTTTTTTTAATAGTTCTAGGAATTGTTAGAATAAAGGAAAACACATTCCGATTTAAAAAGAAACTTTGCATTTGTTATAACAATTACAATGAAACTCATCAATTATCATCAAAATTGTATAACAATACTCATCAATAATAAACTCATCAAAAATACTCATCAAAATTGTATAACAATTAACAGATTTCAGAATTGAATAGGCGCCAGCTAAGCTCCTGTTTTACTGCTATAAAGGACTTTATTTCAAAAAACTTGTATTGTAATGCCAAGCAGTCATTTAAAAATGAAATTATGTAATTTTTGTGATAATTGGTTTTTCTTGTAATGTTTAAATGATTAACATTTAATTGGTATAATGTTAATATTTTATGAATATATTGGCATCCAATATTGGTGAAATCTGGCTATCTTGTGATTAAAAGAAACTTGTAAATGAACAAAATGAAGCCTGTTTTAGATTTAAAGGATTACCATTGATGATTAAATTGTCTGCTTATTATTATTAAAAAAACTTGTATAAAGATAAAATAAAAACTGTATTATATTTAAATTGACATCTAAAATGTCACTTTATTTTTGTTAAAAGATACTTGTATAAATAAAAATCAAACTTTATCATCAAAACGTTCCAATCAAAATTCGAGGGACCTCTGCTTTATTCAAGGGACTTGATGTTTTGATTTCAAACGGGCCCACACTACTTCCTTCCAAAATAGGTACCAGGTCTTGGTCAGGCTCAACATTTTTTCCATCACTTACTACAGTGAATGAGTTATTACGCGTAGTATACTCCTTTGAAGAGGGTCCCAGTTCCTACAATAAAGGAATGAAACATAGCAAAATTATAACCGTTGACATTTATGTTTTCTAGCTTCAGTTTAGTTTTGGTCATTTTGGATATTGGACATGGCTGATTGCGGTAGCCAGAAATTATTCGACGCCGAACACACAATTAAATTCGATGAAGAAAATGTGGAAAGACAAAATTTAAGGAGCAAGTGCGCCTCTTTCCCTTGGCTTTTGTACTTGTGTTCGCTAGCAGGTAAATAATATTTTTTTTAATATAATTTTTCAACGGATAATTTTTTATTCTTGCTTTGTGTTCGGCGGCAAAATTTATTCTGAATTTAACATCACAGTATCATTAACAATTTTGTCATTTTTTTATTTTAGCAAACCTTCTAATGCTAAGTGCCGGTGCCAATACCGTATGGATCTCCCCCATACTTCCCAGATTGCAATCCAACGACACCACGATCAATCCCTTGGGAAGACCGTTGACTTTGCCAGAAACTTCCATATTGGCGTCTCTAGTACCACTTAGTGGCTTAATAACGTACCTACCATCAGCCAAACTAATAGACATCATAGGCCGAAAGAAAATGCTAATTCTCATAGCAATCATGTTGATTATCAATTACATCGGTGCGGCTTTGGCGAGACATGTGTGGTCTTACTACATTTTCACCATAATTTGCGGCGTCACCACGTCGGCTATTTTAGTAAGCGTTCCCGTTTACAATAACGAAATCGCCGAGGACGGGAATAGAGGAAAAATAGGATGTTTCATGGGAATTAACGTGCCCACTGGATTTCTCTTGTGCTACCTCTACGGACCGGCCGTAGACGTCTGCACGTTATTCTGGATCGCTATTTCTGTTCCTATGCTGCATTTAATCCTCGCGATTTTTATAGTCGAATCGCCCACGTACCTGGCTCAGCAAAAGAAGAAAGTAGAGTGCATGAATTGTTTGGAGAGGCTACGAAAGTACAAGGAAGCCAAGCAGATAGAATTGGAATACAACAAAATTGAGTGCATTGTTGTCGATTACAGCAAGCAAAAGAAGAGGAATGTATTTATTTTTATCTACCTGTTTTATTGTTGCGAATGTTTCTATACCAGTGTCCTAGACGTTATTTTTAAATACCTACATACTATGATAGGTTTTTACGATGACGTTATGATTGCACATTATGATTGCATAATTTGTGAAATGTTAATGGAGTATTGTAATTAGGTGTCGATATATGCAATTTTGTGTCAGATTAGTTATAATCTCCAATAAAACCACAACACTGAATGGCAATCAAAACATTATTGATGAGGTCATACATATGTGGGTTTCATATAAGTTCAATGAATAATTTCTGTAAACATTCTAGAATTTTTACTTTTAACAACATAGTAGAGACTGCAAACCATCATCAGCAGTGTATTTTGACGATATACGAGGATATACCGATAGTGATATTTTTGGATTTAAATTTAGAATAATGACCATTCTTAATACATTTTAAATAAATCAAAATAAGTCATAAATATAAAAATATGTTTATGAAATTAATATCAAATATTAAATTTCGCCGTCAAAATACAAAAGCAATGATTTACATTGTAAAACTGCCTAAAATTTGTAGAGTGCAATTAGAAAAAAAAAATTGAAACATTTTTAAACCAGAACCGAAAATTTGGACAAAGATTCTTATCTAAAATCAACAACGTTATTACCCAAATTACAGTGAAATTTTTATTGATATTCATATCTTATTGGGCATATTATTTTCTAGTATTATTACCTACAACTCAAGTGCATACATTATTCTTTTTCTTTATTGTTTCTTTACATTGTATAATACCTCAATGAAATTTTGTTCAACTAGGTCGTTAAATTCCATTAGTTCATTATGGTGAAATTGAATTTAATTCATTTAAATCAATCATCTTCATTGACAAATTTTAATTGAAGACATGTTTGTTTACACTTAATGCAATTTAATCGAAGGTCATAATTCAATTCATGAATTGAAACATTAGCGTTTAAATTTAACCAATTAGGCGAATAGAATAAAAAATAAGTACCTAGCATAATTAGAGCTACTTTTAATAAGCTTTGATTATTTAGAGAAAGAGAGAAAGTGAAGAGGATCTTGCACGGACTCCAGTCAACTATCTCTCTCTAACACCTTTGACCGCACGAGAACATAGGAGACTTCAATCCAGTATGGTTATACATATTTCAATGAGACTGACAGACACTATATTTTTTTTTTTTTTAAATCCATTTTTATATTTTTAAAAAAAAAATCCAAAATTAATGAGACTCATAATAACCGATAACAAGTTTAATTTGTCATTATTGTGTTAATAACTTAAACACCTTCTAAAATCAGTGTGATAGAATTTAATAAGTATATTTGGTCAAAATAAGTGACCTGATTATCTATTTGAAGATTAATAAACTCATTTAGGTGTCGAATGTTGACTAATTTCCTCTGAAATAAAGCTATCTGAGTATTTCAAATGGGATTTTATGTATACTACTTCTTATTATACGATGGTATAATATAAAGAGACGACTGGCAAATTAGATTAAAAAACTATTTGTTATAAAAAATAACAATTTACTTTTTTTTTGCTTTTTATTTTTTTGCTTCATGGCCTCACACAAAATTATAATCAGGCAGTAAAGCTTTATGTAGCGTCTATACACAGTGCGGTTGAACAGGATCCTTATACAGAAAATTTGGTTATTTGAATATAGTATTTTGAATTTGTTGTATATTTTGTTGAATAATTATTGTATTAGCTATATTCGACACTGATAAATTTATTCAGTATATCAAAGAACACGAAAAGCATGAAAATGATGAATGTTGTATTTTCTTTCTGTTTTTTAAGTAAGCCAGTAGCTTCAAGGGTGCTAACAATTTTAATATTTGATTACATTTTCATCGAACCATCTACTTAATATCCAAATTCTACAAAGAAATGACTGAGCCGCATCCTTTTTATCGGGATAGACGATGGATGTATTTACCGATGAAATAAAATGCGGCTGAACGGGTCCTGTTTAACCGCTCCCGTCAAAACGCTATGTATAGTCCCGCACTATTGCAACAAGATAATATACGGATTAAATTAATAATGTAACTAAAAACTGCCTAATCTACCAAAAGATACCACCGTAACCTTATTGAAAGCGCAAATAATTTCAATTTTAATAGGCCGATCAAATATAACAAACTTTTAAGATAAATGATTTAAGTAGGTAGATTTTAAGAATGCTGTTAAATTTAAATTTTGACTTCTTGAACTCGTGCTACATTCGACTATATAAACAACTTTTATATAATATAATATATAATATTATATATATATATATATAATTTTTTCGGAGTATAAATATATGCAGCTTTTAAAATTATGTAAAGTTGACAAAAATTTCTATAATATTTTTTCGCAACGGTGCTAGAGCAACTTTTCAAAACAAATAGGCAATAAATTTCAATTATATTTCATTTACAAATGAAATAATACACAAAGTGTTATAAAAGGTGAAACTGTGATTACTGCGTTATTATATATGTTAATCAGCTAAAATGAGATCTGAAGGTTTTTACGCATCAAATTCCCTTAGTTATAAAATTGAAAGCTATGGCAGGAATTGGTTCGTGTACTTTTGTACTTTCACGTGTAAGTTTACTTTCTCATATATAAAAAAATCCTAATAATAATTGATCACGTAGGCATGTTATATATACGACTTAAAAAATTTAATATCCGATGGTTGCATTTTTGGTTTTAGACTATGCAGAACTTTTTAGGAAGAATAACTTTTTTTCGTAAAAAAGTAATTTCTAATAATTTCTCTTATTAATCGTAAATTAATAATAAAAAAGTTTCCCATGTGATGCGAACTTAAGCAGTGACGCTGTATAAGTGGGTACTCATCGCAAAATTTCGTAAAACTGCCCAAAAATATTCATTTAATGTGCAACGGAAAATTATACAGTGCTTTTTAAAGAAACCGCCCATTAGAAGTTACAGGAGATCCTGAAAAGTTTGAAATCTGAAAATTTTGGAGTAAAGGATATCAATGTTGTGAGTTTTTCTAACATATTTTATTTTATGATATCTCTGGTAATAATGTACCTAGATGTTTGAAATTTGGTATCGATAATGTCCAGACACAGTAATAAATGCCACTAAACTGAGTTTTCATGGTCTATTTACAGGGCGTTTAAAATTGTCTGACTAACTTGCCTCACTTAAAGTGACCATAACTTTGTTATTTAAAATGGATCACCCTGTATTTTTAGGCATAGAGATATCATAGAAAATGCATTCGATCGTTTTTCCAAAAAAATTCGATAAAAATTAAATAACTCAAAAGTGGCGCGTATTTGGCATATGATATTATTATCAAAGTCTAGTTAAAAAGAGCCACAGAATCCAAAAATGAAGTCAAAAATGGCACATTCTATTTGAAATAACGAAGTTGACATCTACTCCCGGTGCAACCGGAAGTCACATATGGTTGAAAATATTTTAGAAAAACTAACAACATTGATTATACCTTGATGCTAAATTTTCAGATTTGTAACTTTTTAGGATCTCCTATAACTTCTAATGGACGGTTTCCTTGAAAAGCATGTATAATTTGGTGTAACATACCTAATGCCCGATTTCACCAACATGTTCTTAGGCATTTCCTAACTAAAGTAATTCCTAAGGTAGGAATTACTTAAATCGAATATTTACCTAAAACGAATTTCACCAACATTAGAAATCCCTTACTAAGAAATACCTAGGTAAAAATTTGATTTCGACAATTTTTTTGAATTTTATTGGCATTGCCTAATTTTGACGTGCAAACCGAATAAGCGGAGATCATAATTGAATATGTTGAGAGAAAAGAAGAGGTTTTGATCATCCGGGCCATCTTTAAACTATGTTAGTTATTTTTAAATATGCTGAAGATATGTAGTCTGTACATAAATAGAAAAATAGCCTTTCCGATTTCTAAATTATTTCTGCATCTTCTCCTCCAGGACAATCTTTACATGCATGTGTACGGTCAATAGTTCCCATAATATTTGGATAGCCTGCAGTTAGCCTTTCAATTACTCTCGGCTGCTTGTGTTGGGACTCACATCTGTTCCCACTTTGTATCAGAAAACTTCCTGTGGTTCAAATTAAAAATCATCTTCAATTCTTTCTAATTGTAATGCCGTATTTTTATGTATCGAAAAAGTCGAAAAAAATCAGTTTCGTCAACAAAAGTTTCTCAAAACTCTCCTCTCATTTCAGATTTTCGTCTAAAGACAGTCAAGTCTTAAGTCACATGAAATCACATGAAAAGTATGGTTAAGTGTTTCCTAAATGTTTTAGGCAAGCCCAGTGAGCTGTCCTAACTTTAGGCATTTCCTATTACCTTTAGGTATTACTTAGTGCATGGTGAAACGCAAATTGTACTTATGAATTCCTAAATCCGGTTTAGGTATTACCTAACTTTAGGAACTGGTTGGTGAAATCGGGTATAATTGTTTTAAATGTAGTTATTTTGTAATGCACTTATTAGTTTAGTAGTAATGAAATTGTGTCACAATGCATAATTTGCACATTCCTATATTCAATTATTATTACTCAATATTACAAATTGCTGGTATTTTACCTCAATATACAGGAAGCGCTAAGTAATCGTGTAAAAGTCCATCATCTTTTTGCAGACTATATAGAATTGTAATTATATGGTAAGGTACGAAAGACGTAGCAGAGTAGTTAAGACTCGCGACAAGACGCATTGTAGAAGAGGTTAAAAAATTTCCAATAAAGTTATACAGGGTGTCCCTGAAAGTGTGGGAAATCTCTTGGATCTATATAGAACATAAAAAATAAGATGAGAAGTTCCTATAAAAATTTTCCCTACAGGCCCTCCCTACGAAGATATGAGTCCCAGAAGGGCGCCACTGGAAATAGGTTTTCCTTAAATATCTTCTAAAGTACTTGATATAATTAAACAAAATTTAATATGATGGACACTACTAAGGGCCTCAAAAATTAGTGTCCTTGAAACATATTTAGCTTTATTAGTTTACCAGGGCCGGGCTAAGGCTAACACCTTAACGCATAAATTTTCAACACCCTGTATGATAAAGACTTAAAAAACTTAAATATGGAAAGCTTGAATCATAAACTTATAAAAAGTACTCCTCTCAATTGTCGATAAAATGAACCGTTTACGAGAAAAACAATAATAAACTATTTGTTTTTACCAGAAATGGTATCACAAATTTACACAATTTACATGTATGGGATGATGAAAATCCGCATTGGATAACTTTAATCGGTAACTTTACTTCAGAGCGCTTTTCTTGATTTAATAGAGCACTTACCATTTAAAACCCACTGAAACATACGTACTTCATGCACTATGTGGCACCACCGTTTCTAGTTTACAAGTACTGGTTCATTTATTTATTATTGTTTTTCTCATAAACGGTTCATTTTATCGACAATTGAGAGGAGTACCTTTTTTCTAAGGTTCAAGATTTCCAGATTTATCATTTTTAGGTCTTTATCATACAAGGTGTTGAAAATTTAGGTATTAAGGTGTAAACCTTAGCCCGGCCCTGCTAAACTAAACAAGTTAAATATGTTTCAAAGACACTAATTTGTGAGGTTCTTACTAGTGTCCACTATATTAATTTTTTTTTAAATGATATCCTGAAATGAAAAAACCTATTTCCAGCGGCGCACTTCAAGGACGCATATCTTCGTAGGGAGGGCCTGTAGTGAAAAACTTTATAGGAACTTCTCATCTTATTTTTTCATGTTCTATATGGATCCGATAAATTTCCCACACTTTCAGGGACACCCTGTATAATCATTTATTCTGTCAATACACAAAATACATTTTCAATAATAGTTATTAATAAACAACATATTTTTTTAGGTGACCTTTTAGGTGTTAGTTATGGATTTTCGCTATCATGGCCATCTTCCATAATACCGAAGCTGCAGTCGAACAACACAGAAGTGAATCCATTATCAGTATCCATAACACCCATACAAACGGCTACACTAGCAGCTTTGCCATTGGTATTCAATACGATAGGAATAATAGCACTCCTAGTCACATCAAAAATATCAGATAAAATAGGAAGGAAAATGTCACTTATTTGTGCTGCAGCAGTAATTTGTCTATGTTATCTGATTTTAGCGTTCGCCAAGTACATTTCTATTTATTTTCTGTGCTTGGCGTTAATCGGACTTTGCGATGGAGTGATGACAATTAACCTAGCAGCGTACAATTCGGAAATTGCTCAAGACTCAAACAGGGGCAAAGTGATGTGCCTGCAAGGATTATGCGTGCCCATTGGAAATACCGTGGCATATTTCGCGGGATTCACCAACGTTAAAACCATCGCTGGCATTGGCATAATTTGCCCAATGTCATTTTTATGCCTGTCCTATTTTCTACCGGAGTCTCCAGTATTTTTAGTTTCCAACGAAGCGCGATGTAAGAAAGCTCTGGAACGGTTACGGGGCACCAAAGACGTCGAGATGGAGTTTCTTACCATTAAAAAATCGAAAGATGATACCAGGAAATTCACAATTTTCGATATATTTAAATCGCGCGCTTCGATTAAGTCTTTTGCGTTGTCTGTGGAGCTGTTCTCGGCGGAAATAGCATCGGGCATTTTCCTTCTGACTGCGTTTATGGCTCCGATATTCGACGATGCCAGAAGTTACGTTTCGGGAAACTCGATAGGGGTCATCTCGGGTGGAATACAGATAGTTTTCGTGTTCGTCGCCTCGTTTTTAGTGGAACGATTGGGCAGGAAACCATTGCTGCTATTTTCTAGCATTTTCGTCGTACTGAATTTGTTCTGTTTGGGCGTATATTTTTATCTGATAAATAATGATATTTTGGTTAACGGAGAGTACGGATGGATACCTCTATTTCTCGTGGTTTTTTATTATATGGTGTACAGCGTAGGATTGGGTCCTATACCGTTCACTATGATGTGCGAATTGTTTTCGCACGATTTAAAAAAAATTGGTATTTCTGCCGTGTTGATTGTCACTAACATACAAATATTTATAGTCTTGTTTTCTTTTCCTTTAATTACTGAAGCGATCGGAGTTCACTTTTGCTTGTGGCTTTATTCCATGCTATCTATTTTTGCGTTTGTTGCTATTTATATTACTATACCGGAGACTAAGGGCAAATGCATGTCTGAAATTCAAGATAATTTGGCGCGACATTAATACATTTTTAGTAAATGGGATAATGCGAGAATTATTATCAAATAGTAATTTTAAATATTTCGTTGTAAATATAAGTAGGTAATTTATTTTCTGTCACAAACTATGGTTTCTCCTTAAAATTTTATTGGTAAATTCGTTAATTAATAATTCATGAAGCAATAATTTCCCATCATAAATGAATAATACTTAATGACATAATTTAACTACCTACCCTACTTTGTTCTTGCAAAGTTCTTTGTTATGCAGTTCTATACTGCATAATTGCATCCTTTTTTTTACGTAACTTCCTATATTTTTTAAGCTCAAGTTTCAAAACTTTTCTAGTTTATTATACAGTACCTATATTCTTTTTTTTAATAGTTCTAGGAATTGTTAGAATAAAGGAAAACACATTCCGATTTAAAAAGAAACTTTGCATTTATTATAACAATTACACTGAAACTCATCAATTAACTATTATGTAGGTACGTGTACATTACTTATCATGAAATTTATGTATATTTATAAATTCTGTAAAACACCCAGCGTAAATAAAATAAAATTCTTAAAATAACATTATCAGAAAATTTGAAAATTATGATAATTTTAACCAACAGGAGTGGCTTGCCATATTCTCTATTTTAAATAATATAAATCTTATTCTCAATTTTTATTTGTTACGACTTTTTTAAGTAATTATAAGAAATGTATTAGATTTGAGAGGAGAGTAAATTTATTATCGTTCATTCAATCTTCGTATTATTTTCGTTTTACAAGATAAATGGAACAAATTTCGTAATTTTTATAACCTAATCTGACCAGAAAGTTTTTGACTTTTAATTTCTTATTCCTTCTCTGTTAATCATTTATAAAATAGTCTAGTGCGCAATATATTTTTACATCATATATGTAATGTTTTACATTACAAGTGTATACCACAGATAGTGTTAATTAATTTCTCCCTGCTTTAGGCGACAGTAATCGTCCAGTTGCCGAAAAATAATCAGCAATTAAAATTCGTAAGTGTCGCTTGATCGAATTTATTACCAAACGAAAAACAAATAAAAGCAAAATACGAAAACATCAACCATTAGTGCGAAGATTTAGCAAAATCGACCCTGGCCTCATGAAAAATATTGTTATCAATCCGGTCGTTTTCAGGTAAATTGCAATTTACGTACTAACATACCCAATGATCCGCTATACGATAACTCCTGTTGGGGACCGATCCAATTAGGAATAAATAAATAAATTTGTTATTATAATTAGAGAAACAGCAAAATTATAACCGTTGACATTAATGTTTTCTAGCTTCAGTTTAGTTTTGATCTTATTGGATATTGGACATGGCTGATTGCGGTAGCCAGAAATTATTCGACACCGAACCCACAATTAAATTCGATGAAGAAAATGTGGAAAGACAAAATTTAAGGAGCAAGTGCGCCTCTTTCCCTTGGCTTTTGTACTTGTGTTCGCTAGCAGGTAAATAATATTTTTTTAATATAATTTTTCAACGGATAATTTTTTATTCTTGCTTTGTGTTCGGCGGCAAAATTTATTCTGAATTTAACATCACAGTATCATTAATTTTGTCAATTTTTTTTTTAGCAAACCTTCTAATGCTAAGTGCCGGTGCCAATACCGTATGGATCTCCCCCATACTTCCCAGATTGCAATCCAACGACACCACGATCAATCCCTTGGGAAGACCGTTGACTTTGCCAGAAACTTCCATATTGGCGTCTCTAGTACCACTTAGTGGCTTAATAACGTACCTACCATCAGCCAAACTAATAGACATCATAGGCCGAAAGAAAATGCTAATTCTCATAGCAATCATGTTGATTATCAATTACATCGGTGCGGCTTTGGCGAGACATGTGTGGTCTTACTACATTTTCACCATAATTTGCGGCGTCACCACGTCGGCTATTTTAGTAAGCGTTCCCGTTTACAATAACGAAATCGCCGAGGACGGAAATAGAGGAAAAATTGGATGTTTCATGGGAATAACCGTGCCCACTGGCATTCTCTTGTGCTACCTCTACGGACCGGCCGTAGACGTCTGCACGTTATTCTGGATCGCTATTTCTGTTCCCATGCTGCATTTAATCCTCGCGATTTTTATAGTCGAATCGCCCACGTACCTGGCTCAGCAAAAGAAGAAAGTAGAGTGCATGAATTGTTTGGAGAGGCTACGAAAGTACCAGGGAGCTAAGCAGATAGAATTGGAATACAACAAAATTGAGTGCATTGTTGTCGATTACAGCAAGCAAAAGAAGAGGAATGTATTGGATATTTTTCGAAGCGGCCCTTCGAGGAAAGCCTTCCTAATGAGTGTAATAGCCAGTGCAACCCAACAACTCTCCGGCATATTCATTCTGTTAGGCTTCATGGCTACCATATTTAACGATACAGGCCACATTTCCGGCGACTCTTTCGGTATTATCACGGGAATCGTCCAAATATTCGTATTTTTCGTTTCCTCTTTGATCGTGGAGAAATTGGGTAAACGTACATTACTCCTAACTTCCTCGATTGTTTGTTCAATAGCTTTGTTTTGTATGGGTATTTATTTCCACGTGAAATACCTTAATCCCGCTCACACGGATAACCTAATTTGGTTGCCGATATCGTTTCTAGTGGTGTTTATAGTGGGATATGGAATAGGCTTGGGGCCTGTGCCTATAACTTTGCCAGCTGAACTGTTCCCTAATGATTTGAGGGCCACAGGTTGCGCCAGTGTCATGCTGATTGATAACGCGATTATGGCGATAACTATGTTCTTTTTCCCGGTGGTTAAGGAGTATTTTGGAGTGCAATATTACATGTGGTTTTTTAGCGCTTGCTGCATAATTGGGGCTGCATTGACATATTTTTTTGTATCGGAAACCAGAGGAAAAAGCTTCGTTCAAATACAGGACGAGTTAAATTGGTGAAAGTTTTATTTGGTGGTTATAAACAGCTTCCTATATTGAATAATATTAAGACATACTTTTTATGTAACTTTATATTTATTACCTGATGAGTAGGTTTATTTTGTATTATTTATGAATTTTATATTTTGTATATTATATGTATTTACACGTGCAGAGAGTGGTTGTAGTGTTTGTTGTTTTTATTGGCGTTTTCCTATTTATTTATGAGTATTTACGGGTATTCTACAGCAATAATACATGACGTTAACGTTAATGAATAAATACATTGTACTTATATTGTTGCTTAGGTATAGGTATACCTACTATTATAAACTCAAAAAATTAACGTAACAAATTACCATTGTAAATGAAGTATGTTATTAAATATAAAGACGGCGAATAACACGGAGTTAAAACTTCCCAAATATTCGTATTATCTTTAATTTAAATATCTACCTTATATTTTCTTGAATTATTTATTAGCACTTTATTATTTTAATAGCGCTATTTATGAATATAAAGGAATATAAATTCTGGTTAAATGAATGTAGCTTTTAACAATTGTTGTGCCTTTTTTGTCCACTTTTCTTATTTTATTATACAGGGTGAGTGGCCTAGAACTCACGCCCCACCGGAAAAGACCTTATGGAACCGACAATGGAGATGCGAAAACTGCAATCGAAAACATAAAAAAGTTTTTCATTTGGTAAATAAAGAGGTTTAAAATCGACCAATCCCAGTTGCAGTTCAAATCCACGAAAATGACGTGAATGAGCTGTACACCAATTTGACATTATTGAAAGATTCTATGTCCTTTTCACTTTCAAGGTTAACAAAAGCTGCCAAAATCAGCTGTTCCTATTGATCAAAGATTTGCTTCAGCTTCCAAATTGATCAAAAAATCGATCATTCGATTCGAACCACTTTTGAAGCAATAAAAAATTCTGTAGGTTTGTTATCAGCACGACGGAGCTTTGAATGATGGATTTGGAAGCAAATCTTTGATCAATAGTCGCAGCTAATTTTGGCAGCTTTTGTTAACCTTGAAAGTGAAAAGGACATAGAATCTGTCAATAATGTCAACGTTTCACGTTGTTCACGTTTTCGACTGCAGTTTTGGCTTCTCCATTGTCGCTTCCATAAGGCATTTCCCGGTGGGGCGTGAGTTCTGGGCCACCCTGTATATTAAAAAAATATTTTTTCAGTTCCTTTACTTAAGCAGCCATTCAGAAAAATCTTGAATGAAATAAATTTTGCCCTATATGAATTAAATAATGCTCCTGGAGACTCCACCATTTTTTTAACACACGCATTTCTATTTTAATTAAATTTAATTTTGTGCCTTTGCCTTAACGTTCTATCAGCTACATACATACGTATTACATTCACCCGGAAGTAAAATGAATAATAAACAGGGAATATTTTATTCTAGTAAGTACATGAATTCAAATTGTTTGTATACGTAAATAAATGTTCTCGGTAAAGCAATTTTGTGAATTAAAAATTCATAACTAAAAATAATCGAGATAATATAATTAATATAAATATTACGCATTGTACGAACATTTCTCTAGAAAGTGGCGATAAATATCAAAATTTTTAACCCATTGACCAAAACATATTAATCAAAATTATATTTTTTATCAACCATTAAAAACACCACTGAATAAATAAAAGGCCTGCGATAAATAACCCAGTCCAGTCTGGTGTGAAAAACCAGCTAATATGACGGAGCTATAAAGTAAAGATATGTACATAAATTTTGTACTAATTAAGGCGAAGAATTTTCATATCCTTCATTTTAATTATTTTTATTTAAGCAAGTATAAGTACACATCAGTAAGTTTAAGTACACACGAGTTTAAATTTTTTTAAAAGACTTAATCATGGCTGATAACAGCGGCAGTGAAAAATTAGTTGATAGTGAACAACACAGAGATTTCACTGACGAAGATGAAGCCAAAACACAAATCGAGACTGAAAAAACTTCATTTCCATGGCTCTTATACTTGTCTTCATTTACTGGTAATTTATTAATTTATATATGTATATATTTTCGTGTAGAAATTAAGCAATTGTTATCCAATGGGTAGGTACATCATTACTAGTCGACTTTATTATTAATCTTTTTAATATTTTCAGCTAATCTATTGCTGATAAACGCAGGCCTCAATTGCGTATGGTTGTCTCCTATACTTCCTAGACTGATGTCCAACGACACAACCATCAACCCATTAGAACGTCCCATAGAAGTGACCGAAATATCATTATTAGGAACCGTAGCAATAGTGATGGTTTCATTGACACTTT
The DNA here is from genome assembly GCA_918026865.1 of Phyllotreta striolata. Taxonomy (NCBI): domain Eukaryota; kingdom Metazoa; phylum Arthropoda; class Insecta; order Coleoptera; family Chrysomelidae; genus Phyllotreta; species Phyllotreta striolata. Next base: position 11,715,802 of record OU900095.1, read on the forward strand.
TGCCATCAGCTAAACTATCAGATACCATAGGGAGAAAGAAAGTATTATTACTAATAGCTATTGTATCGATCTCCAATTACGTAGCAGTGAGTTTCGCGAGGCACGTTTGGTCCTTTTTCGCTTTTGCGACGATTCTCGGTGCCTGCACATCAGCTATTTTAGTTTGCGTTCCCGTTTACAACAACGAAATCGCCGAGGACAAGAACAGAGGAAGCCTGGGGTGTTTCATGGGAATGGGCCAGCCTACGGGCGTCCTCTTCGGTTACATTCTGGGACTCGTTTTTGGTATAAAAAAGTTTTTCTTCGTTTCCACCGTTCCGTGTATCCTTCATTTAGTGCTGGCCATGTTCACGGTCGAGTCGCCGATGTATTTTGCTCTAAAAGGGAGAAGATTTGAGGGTATTCGTTGCTTGGATGCGTTGAGGACGTATAAAGACCGCAAGCAGATAGATATTGAGTATAGTAAAATCGAGTTATTTATCGAAAATAACATCAAACAACAAAATAAGAGTATTTTAGGTGTTTTCAGGAATCGATCTTGCAGGAAAGCTTTTTTAATAAGCGTGCTGGTGTGTGCTACTCAGCAATTTTCTGGGATATTCATTTTGCTAGGATTCATGGCTACTATATTTAGTAATGAAGGATTCGTTTCCGGTGATACTTTCGGAATTATCGCCGGAATTGTACAATTATTAGTATGCTTCATGTCCTCTTTCATTGTTGAAAAGTTAGGTAAACGAAAGTTATTGTTGATATCATCGATAACTTGCTCTGTAGCTTTAGTTTCTTTGGGTTTCTATTTCTGTTTAAAATCTGTTAATCTCTCATATACCAGTCATTTAATTTGGTTACCAATTGTATTTATTATCGTGTTCTTAGTAGGATATGGAATAGGTTTAGGTCCTGTGCCTATAACGTTGGCTGCTGAGCTGTTCCCTACCGATTTAAGGGCAACAGGATGTGCGTCTGTTATGCTAATCGAAGGCTCTGTAATGTGTTTTACTATGTTTTCTTTTCCACTGGTTACGCATTATTATGGAGTGCAATATTCCTTGTGGTTTTTCGGCGCAGCCTGTTTTACGGGATTTTTACTGATATACAGATTTGTACCAGACTACAAGGGGAAAAGTTTATTACAAATACAAGAAATGCTGAGTTGACGTTAAATTTTTTTCTATAAATTGTTGCTATACATATATCGAATTAATTATCTTAAAAAATATTATTTTGGTATATAAAAGATGTTATTTGGTTATATCTCCTTTATTGTTTTATTTATTTATTTTCTTTTTCACTTCAATATGTAATACTTATCATGAGTTAATGTTATTTAGAATTTTGTATTAATAATAAAATAAAAGTATGAACTGTTTTCGAAAAAATGATTTTTCAATTAGAATCAACGGGTTTATCATTATTGATAAAATTGTCTAAAATAGTTTCGTACATACTATAAAGAAACAAAGTGTATTCGTGTAGATCAAAATTATTATCTGTTGAACCAGTAATTTAAACAAAAAACGCTGAAACACGTGAATTGATTTTATATTGGACGGATTTGTTGCCAATAAAATGATTTTTTTTTCTTCAACCCCTTAGTTGCAACCCTACCCAACTTTATTTTTTCAAATGCAAAGGTATGTCGTGTGTAGGGTCATTGAAATGCCCGTGAAAAATGGAATCTGAAACATACCCTTTCTTTCTTTTTCTTGTTTTTGAATTAAACAATTATATCAAAAGAACGTTTATTTCTTCCCTAGTAAAATTGAGACATCTAATTTGCTTTTTTGCTTTCATTTTATTTAAAGAGGGATTTTTTTGTCAGACTCTACAAGCGTTCCAAATCGCAGAATATTGCAGTTGTGCCACCTTTATATTAAATGCGCGAATACGCCCCCAAATCAAACGAAATACGAATTATAATGTGAAGTTAAGTTGGCCAATTTGCAGACTGACCAACATTAAACACCAAAATAAAACTAGATCTAGGCAATGTTGCCAGAGCTAAGAGGCGTTTTACTAAGTTGACCCTAAGTGTCAGTGGTGCAATACTTAAAATAGGTAAGTGAAACTTGGAGTTAAGTGCAAGTTAATTAAGCTGGAGATTTAAGTAAAGGTCGTGCAATCGGACATAAAACTTACATTGTCTACTTAAAAAAAACAAGATTTATCTTATACCTTATACCATCTCGTTAGGCAATGACGTAATTTTTAGTAATTTCCACGCAGTTCAACATTTCCCTAGTGCCAATGTTATTTCTCCCATTTGACTAGGGGAATTTAACTTAAATAAAATATATCTGTCATATAAAGGATTTCAATTACAACCCGGCAACGTTGCAACAGGCTGGCTCGTGACGTCAATGCCTAACGAGATGGTATAAGGTATACATATTTCAGCAAGTTCAATACGAACCTGTTTACGAAATTTTACTTAGTAATTTACCCGAATTTTTAAAATTCATTTTTCCTTTCGTTTAATTTATTTAGATAGGTACTCGGAAGTGTCTACGGTATGTCATATATGCAGTAAAATTAAATAAATTGTAACCATATTTATTAGCATATGATTTTCTTATCGTTTATTGCAATATTGAACGTTGGTCGGGTTAGCTCAATTTATTTTTCCGACTCTTATTAATCGAAATGACTGAATGTGAATGTGAAAGAATTCAAGAAAAATGTGTCCAGGTGCACTATTTTACAGAGGAAAGGGATAAACAACCGAAAGAAAAATATAGATTTTCCTGGATGCTAGGTTTTTCTGCTTTTACAGGTATGTAGGTACATTATTTTAGAAAACAGTTTAAAGTTAAAGAAAAATTAAATATGTAACAAATTGTGGGAGGATCCGAAAGAAAGGAATGTTATATCATATGATACAAATATTAATCCTTTAGGACGCCCAATGGAAACAAACGAAATATCTGTGTTGTTGACATTAGGACCAATATCGGGCATCTTTTCTCTTTTACCTTCGGCCAGATTATCAGACGCCATCGGGCGCAAGAGAGTCTTAACTTTAACAGCATTTATAATCCAGTTTATACGAATGAAATAGCGGAAGATGGAAATAGAGGCAAACTGGGTTGCTTCATGGGAATGGCTATTCCTACGGGGTGCTCCTGGGGTACATTGTCGGTTCTCTAACTTACTCTATTTTGCATGGTTCCTACAGCGAATGTATATGATACAACAGAACGGACTCCAAGAAAATCGAAATCGAATGCAATAAAATCGAGTTTTTAATCGCGACTTCGATAAGAAGACAAAGAACCAGTTTCCTTGAGGTTTTCAGAAACCAAACGGCCAGGCGAGCCTTCTCCATGTGCATAGTGGTCAGTCCGTGCAACAGCTATCCGGAATCTTCGTTATTCTGGCATTCATGTCGTCGATTTTCAGCTAATCTGGTCGTTTATCTGACGACTTCTTCGGTTTTATTACAGGTGTGATTCAATTGTGTATTTCCTTCGTTTCTTCATGCAGAACTCTAACGATATGATTTGGTTGGCAATTTTGGCCATAGTTTTATACGTGATAGGCTACGGTATAGGCTTGAGACCTATCACACTGAATCTGGAATTGTTCCCGGATGACCTGAGAGCAATGGGTTGTGGAGTTGTTTTGGTATCTGATAATTCAGCTGTTTGTTTCATTATGTTCTGTTTTCCTCTGGCTTCTAAGTTTTTCAGCGTGCAGTATTGCATGTGGTTCCAATAATGTAATATGTATAATCATTTACACCAAAAAGGTTGGCCCTTCAACGCCCAACATTATAAATAGTAACGACTAAAATTTAATATTTTTTATTAAGCTATATATTAACTTCTAATTCTGCCAATATACAAAATAAATTTCCAATAATAGTTATTAATAAACAACATATTTTTTTAGGTGACCTTCTAGGTGTTACTTATGGATTTTCGACATCATGGCCATCTTCCATAATACCGAAGCTGCAGTCGAACAACACAGAAGTGAATCCATTATCAGCACCCATAACACCCATAGAAACGGCTACACTAGCAGCTTTGCCACTGGTATTCAATACGATAGGAATAATAGCACTCCTAGTCACATCAAAAATATCAGACAAAATAGGAAGGAAAACGTCGCTCATTTGTATTGCTGCAGTTATTTCTCTGTGTTATCTGGTTTTAGCGTTCGCCAAGCACATTTCTATTTATTTTCTGTGCTTGGCTTTAATCGGACTTTGCGATGGAGTGATAACAACTAACCTAGCAGCGTACAATTCGGAAATTGCCCTGGACTCAAACAGGGGCAAAGTGATGTGCTTTCAAGGATTATGCGTGCCCATTGGAAATACCGTGGCATATTTCGCGGGATTCACCAACGTGAAAACCATCGCTTGCATAGGCATAGTTTGTCCATTGTCATTTTTATGTCTGTCCTATTTTCTACCGGAGTCTCCAGTATTTTTAGTTTCCAATGAAGCGCGATGTAAGAAAGCTCTGAAACGGTTACGGGGCACCAAAGACGTCGAGCTGGAGTTTCTTACCATTAAAAAATCGACAGATGATACCAGGAAATTCACGATTTTCGATGTATTTAAATCACGAGCTTCGATTAAGTCTTTTGCGTTGTCTGTGGAGCTGTTCTCGGCGGAAATAGCATCGGGCGCTTTCCTTCTGACTGCGTTTATGGCTCCGATTTTCGACGATGCCAGAAGTTACGTTTCGGGAAACTCGATAGGGGTCATTTCGGGTGGAATACAGATAGTTTTCGTGTTCGTCGCCTCTTTTTTAGTGGAACGATTGGGCAGGAAACCATTGCTGCTTTTTTCTAGCATTTTCGTCGTACTGAATTTGTTCTGTTTGGGCGTATATTTTTATCTGATAAATAATGATATTTTGGTTAACGGAGAGTACGGATGGATACCTCTATTTTTCGTGGTTTTTTATTATATGGTGTACAGCGTAGGATTGGGTCCTATACCGTTCACTATGACGTGCGAATTGTTTTCGCACGATTTAAAAAAAATTGGTATTTCTGCCGTAATGATTGTCACTAACATACAAGTATTTATAGTCTTGTTTTCTTTTCCTTTAATTACCGAAGCGATAGGAGTTCACTTTTGCTTGTGGCTTTATTGCCTGCTATCTATTTTCGCGTTTGTTGCTATTTATATTACTATACCGGAAACTAAGGGAAAGAGCATGTTTGAAATTCAAGATATTTTGGCGCGACATTATTAAATTTTTAGAGAATTTTCGCATTTTTATTTAATGAGTACAAAATAGGATAATACGAAAATTATTATCTAATAGTAATTTTAAATATTTCATTGTAAATATAAATAGGCAATTTATTTTTCGTCACAAACTATGGTTTTTCCATAAAATTTTCTAGGTAAATTCGTTAATTAATAATTCATGAAGCAATAATTTCCCATTATAAATGAATACTTAATGACATAATTTAACTACCCACTTTGACCTCAGAATAGTTACTGCATAATTGCATCATTTTTGTACATAACTTCCTATATTTTTTCTTAAGCTCAAGTTTCAAAACTTTTCTAGTTCTGTTTATTATACAGTACCTATATATTTTTTAATAGTTCTAGGAAATGTTATAATAAAGGGAAACACATTCCGATTTAAAAAGAAACTTTGCATTAATTACAACAATTACACTGAAACTCATCAATTAACTATTATGTACGGGTATAATACTTATCATGAAATTTATGTATATTTATAAATTCTGTAAAACACCCAATTTTTTAAAAATTTTCCAGTGTATTATAGAGGTTGTTTTTTAATAACAAGCTAATACAGAAGGGAATGTTTTTTGGACACATTTTAAGAAAAAAACTTCAATGGCTACGTCAATGGCTACGTCAATGGCTAAAAAAACTTCAATTCGTGGCTACTATTTTCAGTGATGAAGGATACGTTTCCGGTGATACTTTCGGAATTATCGCCGGAATTGTACAATTATTAGTATGCTCCATGTCCTCTTTCATTGTTGAAAAGTTAGGTAAACGAAAGTTATTGTTGATATCATCGATAACTTGCTCTGTAGCTTTAGTTTCTTTGCGTTTCTATTTCTGTTTAAAATCTGTTAATCTCTCATATACCAGTCATTTACTTTGGTTACCAATTGTATTTATTATCGTGTTCTTATTAGGATATGGAATAGGTTTAGGTCCTGTGCCTATAACGTTGGCTGCTGAGCTGTTCCCTACCGATTTAAGGGCAACAGGATGTGCGTCTGTTATGCTTATCGAAGGCTCTGGAATGTGTTTTACTATGTTTTCTTTTCCACTGGTTACGCATTATTATGGAGTGCAATATTCCTTGTGGTTTTTCGGCGCAGCCTGTTTTACAGGATTTTTACTGATATACAGATTTGTACCAGACTACAAGGGGAAAAGTTTTATGCAAATACAAAATTAAAATGTTATTGAGTAGTTTGGATGGAAACATCTTTGACGACGCCTAGCGCCGCTAGGAGACGCCGGCGACCCCAATTTCCTGTGTTCAAAATGTTTGACTTACCACCCCCTACAAACCCCCGGAGTTTGTCCCCTGAATTTCCGGACACCCTGTATTTTATTATTATCTCCTTTATTGTTTTATTTTCTTTTTTAATTCAATATGTAATGCTTATCATGAGTTAATGATATACAATTTGCAAGTGTACAATGTAGACAAGTATTTAAGTCACCTACAGGTTTAAGGTGTAAATGAAAAGCACAAATTTGCATTTTTGATTGGATTTAGGTATTCCGAAAATTACTTACCTTTCACTTTTGTAATTATTAAGCAGAATTGGACGGACTCATTAAAATATTAATAAATTACTGTATTTTCATGAAAAATCATAATATTTTTGAAAAATATATTTTATTCTACGAAGCACGAGGCATACCTATTAAATTGTTTATTCAAAATCGTGTTAAACGTGGATATCTACTCCAGACGAATGTATTACCAAGAAAATTAATTCTTTACACGGATCATTTATTGTATTAAATAAGCTACCTATAAATATGTAAATATGAAAATCGCAAAACCCAATTAGCAAAGATAACTGTCACCAATAACTATTAATTTTGAACAGAGCTGGACTTGGGTCAGAAGCATTTGACAATTACCCGATATAAAAAATAAGTCATAATAAAATGTTTAAAACTACAAATAAGAACAACAAAACCAAGAAATTTAAAAAAGTGGATTGGATTTTAATAAGTCACAATATTAGTAGAATGTATGTACCAGTACGCCAAAAACCGAAGGTTAGGACCAACTCATGATAAAAAAAATTGTAGAATTTTTCATAGAAAAGGAATATTCCTCTACATTTCTCGATTTTCGGGTAATCGTTATCTCTGCAACATTATCTTATTTAGAAAAAATAAATAGAATATTTACAAAAATCTTATACGGTCTTTAGAATAATTCGAGTCCAATCTAATTGACTACTTTTTTCAAAGTAAGTAATAAATAAAAAGCCGGCCCTGATTTCGAAATTTTACTAATTTGCTGATATTTTGCCCACCTTAGCATTTTGAAAATGAATGTGATTCCTTCGAAACATTTGCTATAATATTAAATACATAGGTATATTTTGTCCGTGATTACTAACAATAAAAGTTAATATCAAACAAACATTTTCTTAAAATTCGTCGCATTTTTGGTCATTCGTCGGATTACGTGAATTTATTTTTAAGTTATCAATATTCGACATGACAGAATGCGACTGCGAAGAATTGAGCATAAAAAGTTCGGAGAAAAGTAACTGTTTGGAAGAAAATAATCTGCAAGAACGCGATGGAAATGACGGTTTTCATTGGATGCTGTATTTTTCTGCATTTACAGGTAAGTGCTGGACTATACATTGCGTTATGAGCGCTTTAGCCGGACCGGTTTGGCGGGATACATAGAACACATTCATTTCAATGGTAGCGTCTATACACAGTGCGGTTGAACGGGATCATTATAAAGAAAATTTGGTTATTTGAATATAGTATTTTGGATTTGTTGTATATTTTGTTGGATATTTAGTGCGGGACTACATACATATACATTACGTTTTGACGGGAGTGATTAAAAGGGACCCGTTTAGCCGCATTTTATTTCATCGGTACATATGTACATCCATCGACTATCCCGCTAAAAAGGATGCGACCCAGTCATTTCTTTGTAGCGTTCGAATAGAAAGTAGATGGTTTGATGAAAATGTTATGAAATATTAAAATTGTTAGCGCCCTTGAAGCTACGGGCATACCTACAAAACATTAGAAAGAAAATGCAGCATTCATAATTTTCATGCCTTTCACGTTCTTCGACATATACTGAATGAATTTATCAGTGTCGAATATGACTAATACAATAAATATTCAACAAAATATACAACAAATCCAAAATGCTATATTCAAATAACCAATTTTTCTTATTTATAATGATGCCGTTCAACCGCACTGTTTATAGACGCTACTATTAAAATTTATAATTAATAATCAACGCAATAAAAGTATGACCTACAAACTACAATATCATATAAGAAATAAAGTAGGAGATTTTTCCATAATATCAGATTATTAAATTACATGGTATTCAATCAGCCATGTCAGCAAGTATTAAATTATAATAATCATATTTTTACCCGTCTTACCATGCATGTGGATAAATTTTAAAGGTATGTCTGGATTGTTTAAAGGTCTTTCAAATATGGGATTATAATTTCTCTTTGAAAATTTCAGTAAATTCCACGTGTTAACTAAGTACAATCGTTTTACGTTTATTACCTTTGATAAAGTTGAAAATTATACAGTAAATACGGACTCTAAAGTGTTAAAAAAGTAATAAAATTTTTGCCTATTAGATAACTTAAACATATTTCTGACGTATTAAAATAATTTTCAGCAAACATTCTTCTGTTCAATGCTGGTGTAAATACGGTATGGTTTTCTCCAATGTTGCCGAAATTATCATCGAACGATACCAACATCAACCCATTAGGACGCCCCATAGAAACAACTGATATATCCATATTGGCAACTATAGGTCCAATATTCGGCGTCATAGGCCTTTTACCAGCAGCTGGATTAGCGGATCTTATTGGACGCAAAAGAGTATTATTATTAGTAGCATTTATATCCGCTTGCAACTCGCTAATGACATCATTCGCTTATAACGTGTACTTTTATTATGTGAAAGGTGTTTTAGCCGGCCTTTGTATGTCAGCTTCCTTAGTTATTGTTCCAGTTTACATGAATGAGATAGCAGAAGATAGGAATAGAGGAAAGCTCGGAGGTTTCATGGGCATGGCGATACCCACTGGGGTGCTCATGGGGTATATAGTAGGACCCATAACAAGCGCCAGAACTTTTCCATTATTTTATATGGCTCCGTCAATTATACACATAATATTCTCGTTATTCACTGTTGAATCTCCGATATATTTGGCTTTGAAACAGCGACGGGCGGACTGCACTCGTGTTCTGGGAAAATTAAGGAATACAACGGACGCGAAAAAAATTGAAAACGAATGCAATAAAATCGAGTTTTTTATCGCGACTTCCATAAGACGACAAAGAAGGAGTTTCCTTGATGTTTTCAGACACCAAACAGCCAGGCGAGCCTTCTCCATGTGCATGGTGGCCAGTTCCGTGCAACAGCTGTCCGGAATCTTCGTTATTCTGGAATTCATGTCGTCGATTTTCAGCAAATCCGATCGTGTATCTGGCGACACCTTCGGTATTATCACAGGTGTGATTCAATTGTGTACTTTCTTCGGTTCTTCTGTATTAGTGGATAAAGTCGGCAGACGACCATTGCTTCTAACATCTTCATTAGTTTGCTCACTAGCGCTTTTCCTGATGGGTTACTACATTAACATGCAGAACTCTGACGATATGATTTGGCTGGCAATTTTGGCAATAGTTTTATACGTGATAGGCTACGGTATAGGCTTGGGACCTATTCCTATCACACTGTGTGGGGAATTGTTCCCGGATGACCTGAGAGCAATGGGTTGCGGAATTGTCCTGGTAGCTGATAATTCAGCTATTTGTTTCACTATGTTTTGCTTTCCTCTCGCTTCCGCATACTTTGGTGTGCAATACTGCATGTGGTTCTTCAGCTTATCGTGTTTGATCGGATTAGTGGGCATTTATTTTGTAGTGCCGGAAACTAAAGGTAAAAGTTTTAATGAAATTCAGGCAATTTTAAGTAGATAACTAGAGCAGTAGTTGAATTTATTCTAGCATTCTCCTAGGTTTACAAATAGGTATAAGAATTTTTTGTAAGCGTAAATTAATATATTGTAGATATATTTAATAAAAGGTCTATTTATTTCTTTATCGTATGTGTTTATTTTCATCGATTTCAAAATTAGGCCACCATATCCACTTTGCACAAAATCACCCAAAATGTTGAATAGGGGTCCATTGAAGAATATCGCAGCAAGAATAAGAATAATATTATAGTACATATCTACCAATAGAATGTGATCAAACTACTTTCTTATTGTCATTACCATTTGGGGCAGTTGAAAGTTGAATTTTTCCATTGCTTAATATTATATTGTACCTCAGGTAGGTACTACTTAAAAAAACCAGATATATCTTACATATTTTAGCAAGTTTAATACGAAATTCTTAAGGAAAATCAACTTAATATTTTACCCGAATTAACATTTTCAAATTTAACATTTTCTTTCGTTTAATTTAGTTAGATACTCGAAAACGTCGAAACCATATGTAGCCTATGTATTTTGCGCTTGAAATGGTTGCCTTGAACTTCTTGATATAAGAACAGCCTCCGAGAACAGCGATCCGAACATTTTCGAACATAGTAACGTCGATATTTCTACAAATATCTGTAATTATCTCTCGTATATCCAATATTGAAGCAGGTTCAGTTTCGTACACTTTAGTTTTCGATTTTCCTAGTGTTTAAAGTATTTTCATTTAGTTTTCGGTTGTTTAGTTCTCATTGTAGTTAGGTACCATGCACGTGAACTAACTCTAAAATGGCCAATTCTCATCCATTGGAAGATGGAGCACCACCACATTACTCCAGACAAGTAAGGAACTATTTGGATGCTATTTGGAGCATTTTTTGAACTGAACTCAGCTTATTTCCTCAAATTATGACGTTAAACGTCGATGTATTCAGGTAATTATTAAATGTCCGTCATTTTGTAGCAGGTGCAGATATTGACTTTATATTCCAGGGTTGTAGAGTATTTGTCAGGAGCTTCAAAATGATGTATCACAAGACCCCCCTTTCCATTTAAATTTATTTAAAGGTATTATCTCAAAAAAATATTATTTTGTATATAAAAAAGGTTATTTTATTATCTATTGCTTTATTTATTTTCTTTTCCAATTCAATATGTAATGCTTTATCATGAGTTATAATGATATACAATTTGCAAGTGTACAATGTAGACAAGTATTTAAGTCACCTGCAGGTTTAAGGTGTAAATGAAAAGCACAAATTTGCATTTTTGATTGCATTTAGGTATTCCGAAAATTACTTACCTTTCACTTTTGTAATTATTAGGCAGAATTGGACGGACTCATTAAAATACTAATAAATTACTGTATTTTCATGAAAAATCATAATATTTTTGAAAAATATATTTTATTCTACGAAGCACGAGGCATACCTATTAAATTGTTTATTCAAAATCGTGTTAAATGTAACCATAGAATAATAAAAAAAAGGAGAGAATTGGCATTACAAGGTGTTAGTAGGTACTCTAGATGAATGTATTACCGAGAAAATGAATTTTTATCGCAGATCATGTATTATATTAAATACCTACCTATTAATTAATATGGTTGTAAATGTGAAAATCACAAAAACTCAATTAGCACAGAAAACTGTCACCTATAACCATTGAAATATAACCATACTGCAACGAGGACTGCCCTACTATTTAATTACTATTTTATTACTATTAAATACAATCTTTAGTATAATTCGAGTCCAATCTAATTAACTGTGATTTTTTCAAAGCAAGTAAGAAATAAAAATCCGGCCCTGGTTTCGATATTTTACTAATTAGCCAAAATTTTGCCCACATTAGAATTTTTAAAATGAATGTGTTTCCCTCGAAACATTTGCCATATTATTATATGTATAGTACATACATATATTTCGTTCGAAATTACTAATAATAAAAGTTGATATCAAACGAAAATTTTCTTATCATTCGTCGCATTCTTGGTAATTCGTCGGGTTACGTGAATTTATTTTTTTAGTTATCAATATTCAACATGACAGAAAGCGATTGCGAAGAATTGAGCAAAAAAAGTTCGGAGCAAAATAACTGTTTAGAAGAAAATAATCTCCAAAAACGCGATGGAAATGATGGTTTTCATTGGATGCTATATTTTTCTGCATTTACAGGTAAGAAACAACATTTCGTAATAAAATCGAATAAAAGTGTTATAATAACAATTAACGCAATCAAAGTATGACCAAAAATCACCAAACTACAATAGCATATAAGAAATTAAGTAGGAGATTTTTCCATAATATCAGAATATTAAATTGCATGGTATCCAATCAATCATTTCAACAAATAATAAGTAAGTAAATAAGATTATTTGGTGCTTATCATATACCTATAAATATGTTACACAGGTCAAGAAAAAAGAATAACAGAATATTGTAAAGTATGCTTAAAACGATAATACAAATATGCACATACTCAAAACACAGACTGGCAAAAACACTACATTACAAAGTTAAAATTTATAAAATCAAAAGACAGTAACTCATCAATCCTGTAAAAGGCTCTATCTATAAGACACTGCCTGAAAATGGGTCTCTCCCAGTGGCGTACGGAAAATATCGTAGGCTACAAGTGTGTTTGACGGGAAAATCAGCAAGAGACTAATAATTAGAAGAGCAAGGATAATGTAATAAATAAGAAAAGCGACAATATTTCCGAGAATTTAGTGCCTACTATTTTGGAAATAGAGTATAATATAAAATATAATAATTACATTCTTACCATTCTTATCATGCAAGTTGATAAACTTTTAAAGGTATGCCTAGGTTGTTTACAAGTCTTACATATATGGAATTATAATTTCTCTTTAAAAACTACAGTAAATTCCACGTATTACCTAAGTACAAATGTTTTACGTTATTTTATTACCTTTGATAACGTTAAAACTTTACGCACTCTAAAGTGTTAAAAAAGTAATAAAATTTTTGCCTATAAACATATTTCTGAAGTATTAAAATAATTTTCAGCGAACATTCTTCTGTTCAACGTTGGTGTGAATACGGTATGGTTTTCTCCAATGTTGCCGAAATTATTATCGAACGATACCAACATCAACCCTTTAGGACGGCCCATTCAAACATCTGATATATCCATATTGGCAACTATAGGTCCAATATTCGGCGTCATAGGCCTTTTACCAGCAGCTGGATTAGCGGATCTCATAGGGCGCAAAAGCGTATTATTATTAATAGCATTTATATCCGCTTGCAACGCGCTAATGACCTCATTCGCTTACAACGTGTACTTTTATTATGTGAAAGGTGTTTTAGCCGGGCTTTGTATCTCGGCTTCATTGGTAATTGTTCCAGTTTACATGAATGAGATAGCAGAAGATAGGAATAGAGGAAAGCTCGGAGGTTTCATGGGCATGGCGATACCCACTGGAGTGCTCATGGGTTATGTAGTAGGACCCATAACAAGCGCCAGAACTTTTCCATTATTTTATATGGCTCCGTCAATTATACACTTAATACTCTCGTTATTCACTGTTGAATCTCCGACATATTTGGCTCTTAAACAGCGACAGGCGGACTGCGCTCGTGTTCTGGGAAAATTAAGGAATACAACGGACGCGAAGAAAATTGAAACCGAATGCAATAAAATCGAGTTTTTTATCGCGACTTCGATAAGGAGACAAAGGAGGAGTTTCCTTGATGTTTTCAGACACCAAACAGCCAGGCGAGCCTTCTCCATGTGCATGGTGGCCAGTTCCGTGCAACAGCTGTCCGGAATCTTCGTTATTCTGGCATTCATGTCTTCGATTTTCAGCAAATCCGGTCGTGTATCTGGTGACACCTTCGGTATTATTACAGGTGTGATTCAATTGTGTACTTTCTTCGTTTCTTCTGTATTAGTGGATAAAATCGGCAGACGACCATTGCTTCTAACATCGTCACTAGTTTGCTCACTAGCGCTTTTCGTGATGGGTTACTACATTAACTTGCAGAACTCGGATGATATGGTTTGGTTGGCAATCCTGGGCATAGTTTTATTCGTGGTTGGCTATGGAATAGGCTTGGGACCTATTCCTATCACACTGTGTGGGGAATTGTTCCCGGATGACCTGAGAGCAATGGGTTGCGGAATTGTCCTGGTAGCTGATAATTCAGCTATTTGTTTCATTATGTTTTGCTTTCCTCTCGCTTCCGCATACTTTGGTGTGCAATACTGCATGTGGTTCTTCAGCTTATCGTGTTTGATCGGATTAGTGGGCATTTATTTGGTAGTGCCGGAAACTAAAGGAAAAAGTTTTAATGAAATTCAGGCAATTTTAAGCAGATAACATAGTTATGTAGTTTTGAACTGAATTTATTCTTGCATTCTCCTAGGTTTACAAATATAAGAAATTTTTGTATGCTTAAATTAATATATTATAGATATAAGTAAAGGTCTATTTATTTCTTTACCATGTGTTTGTTTACCTCGATATCAAAATTAGGCCACCATATTCACTTTAATAAGAATTCAAAAATAAGAATTATATATATATTATAGTACATAAGTACAAATAAAATATGGATTCTATTTGTACATAAACATAGTTTGCGTGCATCGTTTGACTATTCAAACGTTTACTCTGTTATCATTATCATTATGGACAGTTGAAACTTAAATTTTTTGTTGCTATATAACATTGTAACTAAAGTACTACTTAACAAAACAGATTTATGGTACATAATTTAGCAAGTTCAATACGAACCTGTTTAGGAAATTCAACTTATTAATATTTTACCCGCATTAACACATTTTAAAATTTAACATTTTCTTTCGTTTAATTTAGTTAGATACTAGAAAGCGTGTACCTATCTTCATTTAGTGCTGGCCATGTTCACGGTCGAGTCGCCGATGCACGTATTTTGCGCAATGAGGAAGTTGGAGGATATTTGTTGCTTGGATGTCTTAAGGACTTATAAGGACCGTCAGCAGATAGATATTGAGTTTAGTAAAATCGGTTATTTATCGAAAATAATATGAAACAAAAGAAGGATATTTTCGTGGATACTATTTTTAGTGATGAATTGATTCTATATAGTTGATACTTTCGGAATTATCGCCGAAATTGTACAATTATTAGTATGCTTTATGTCCTCTTCCATCGTTGAAAAGTAAGGTAAACGAATTTTATTGTTAATATCGTCGATAATTATTATATAGATATTATCGTGTTATCGTATTAGGCACAGACTGATTTAAGAGATTTTTACTGATATACAGATTTGTACCATACTACTAGAGGGGAAAAGTTTTATACAAATACAAGAAATGCTGAGTTGAAATTAAACTTTCTTGTATAAATTGTTGTTATACATATATCAAATGTATTATATCAGAAAATATTATTTTTGTATACATATGTATAAAAGATGTTATTTTATTATCTCCCTTATTGTTTTATTTATTTATTTTCAATTGACTTTAATGTAATACTTATCATGAGTTAATGATATACAATTTGCAAGTATACAATGTAGACAAGTATTTAAGTTACCTACATTTTTAAGGTGTAAATGAAAAGCACAAATTTGCATTTTTGATTGCATTTAGATGCACTTAGATTTACCTTTCACTTTTGTAATTATTAATCAGAATTGGACAGACTCAATTAAATACTAATAAATTACTGTATTTTCATGAAAAATCATACTATTTTTAAAAAATATATTTTATTCTACGAAGCACGAGGCACATTAAATTGTTTATTCAAAATCGTGTTAAATATAACCATAGAATAATAAAAAATGGAGAGAATTGACATTACAAGGTGTCAGTAGGTACTTTAGATAAATATATTACCGAGAAAATTAATTCTTATCACGGATCATTGGGTGTATTAAATACCTACATACAGTAGGTCTGAAAAGGTTGGCAACATATGGGAAACTTTTTTATTTGTAATGTTACGAAAAAAATCTATTCTTTATAAAAAGTTCTGTACGGTCAATAAAGTTAAGCGCAAATGTCAAATATCAATTTTTAAAAATCGTATACGAGGTTTGTCAAAAAATATGAATTTTATATAAGACTAAAGTACCTCTATTTTTTACAATATCGAAACCTTTAATTATGAAAAGTTGTTCGAAATCGAAAACTATGTTTTAATATGCAATTAGGTTATATTACTTAAAAAATTAGTTATTTTTACAAATTGTTCTCAAAATATTAAATGTAATTTTAAGGTGTTGATAGGAATTAAAAATTACGTTTAAGTATTATTCCATTTCAAAATTAATAAACTTTGACTTTATCTGTTAAAAGAATTATTTCAAATAGACAAATATACGTAATTAGAATTATTTATTTCGAAATATTCCTATTAATTTTATCTAATTTGTGGACACCCTGTATATCTAATATATCAAATGTAAATATCAAAGTATTATTATTTTCGAAAGCAGAGATTTTCGTAAAGAATAACTTTTTTTCATAAAACTTACAATAAAGAAGTTTCCCATATGTTGCCAACTTTTTCAGACATACTGTATAAATATGTAAATATGAAAATCACAAAAACTCAATTAGCGCAGACAACTGTCACCTACATATAACAATTAATTTTAAACAGAGCTGGACTTGAACCAGAAAAAATTGACAATTACCCGATATAAATAATAAGTCATAATAAAATGTTTAAATCTGCAAATAAGAACAACAAAACCAAGAAATTTAAAAAAGTGGATTGGATTTTAATAAGTCAAAATATTAGTAGAATTTAAGTACCAGTACGCCAAAAACCGACGGTTAAGGAACAACTCATGATAAAAAAATTGTGTAATTTTTCATAGATTAAAGAAATATTTCTCTACATTTTTCGATTTTTGGACAATCGTTATCTCTGCAACATTATCTTATTTTGGAAAGTGTAAAAGAATATTTACAAAAATCATACGATCTTTAGTATAAATCGAGTCCAATCAAATTAACTGTGATATTTTTAAAAGCAGGTAAGTAATAAAAATCCGGCCCTGGTTTAGAAATTTTATAAATTGGCTGATATTTTGCCCACATTAGCATTTTTAAATGAATGTATTTCCTTCGAAACATTCGCCATAATATTAATACATACATATATTTCGTGCGAAATTACTAATAATAAAAGTTGATATCAAACGAAAATTTTCTTATCATTCGTCGCATTCTTGGTAATTCGTCGGGTTACGTGAATTTATTTTTTTAGTTATTAATATTCGACATGACAGAATGCAGTTGCGAAGAATTAAGGATAACAAATTCGGAGAAAAATAACTCTTTAGAAGAAAATAATCTACAAGAACGCGATGGAGATGACGGTTTTCATTGGATGCTATATTTTTCTGCATTTACAGGTAAGAAACATCATTTCGTAATAAAATCTAAGTATTATAATAACAATTAACGCAATCAAAGTATGACCAATTATGACCACTACAATATCATATACGAAATTAAGTAAGAGATTTTTTCATAATATCACATCAGTCTATTAAATTGCATGGTATCCAATCAGCCATTTCAACAAATAATAAATTATATGCCCGCACCGTATACCTAGCTTGTTTACAGATCTTTCAAATATGGAATTATAATTTCTCTTTGAAAACTACAGTCAATTCCACGTATTACCTAAGTACAAATATGTTTTACGTTATTACCTTTGATAAACTTAAAACACTGAACATTAGCCACGCTAAAGTGTTAAAAATGTAATGACATTTTTGCCTGTTAGATAGTAACAACATATTTCTGACGTATTAAAATAATTTTCAGCAAACATTCTTCTGTTCAACGTTGGTGTAAATTTGGTATGGTTTTCTCCAATGTTGTCGAAATTATCATCGAACGATACCAACATCAACCCTTTAGGACGGCCCATTCAAACATCTGATATATCCATATTGGTGACTGTAGGTCCAATATTCGGCATCATAGGCCTTTTACCTGCAGCTAGATTAGCGGATCTTATAGGGCGCAAAAGAGTATTATTATTAGTAGCATTTTTATTCGCCGGCACCTCGCTAATGACCGCATTTGCTTACAACGTGTACTTTTATTACGCGAATAGTGTTTTAGTCGGGCTTTGTATGTCAGCTTCCTTGGTTATTGTTCCAGTTTACATGAATGAGATAGCGGAAGATAGGAATAGAGGAAAGCTCGGAGGTCTCATGGGCTTGGCTATGCCCACTGGGACGCTCTTGGGGTACGTGGTAGGCCCCATGACAAGTGCTAGAACTTTCCCATTATTTTGCATGGCTCCGTCAATTATACACTTAATACTCTCGATATTCACTGTTGAATCTCCGACATATTTGGCTCTGAAACATAAACAGCCGGACTGCGCTCGTGTTCTGGGAAAATTAAGGAATACAACAAACGCTAAGAAAATTGAAATCGAATGCAATAAAATCGAGTTTTTTATCGCGACTTCAATAAGAAGACAAAGAAGGAGTTACCTTGATATTTTCAGACAACAAACAGCCAGGCGAGCCTTCTCCATGTGCATGGTGGCCAGTTCCGTGCAACAGCTGTCCGGAATCTTCGTTATTCTGGCATTCATGTCGTCGATTTTCAGCAAATCCGGTCGTGTATCTGGCGACACCTTCGGTATTATCACAGGTGTGATTCAATTGTGTACTGTCTTCGGTTCTTCTGTATTAGTGGATAAAGTCGGCAGGCGACCATTGCTTCTAATATCTTCATTAGTTTGCTCACTAGCGCTTTTCGTGATGGGTTACTACATTAACTTGCAGAACTCGGATGATATGGTTTGGTTGGCAATCCTGGGCATAGTTTTATACGTGATAGGCTACGGTATAGGCTTGGGACCTATTCCTATGACACTAAGTGGAGAATTGTTTCCGAATGACCTGAGAGCAATGGGTTGCGGAATTGTCTTGGTAGCTGATAATTCAGCTATTTGTTTCATTATGTTTTGCTTTCCTTTCGCTTCCGAGAACTTTGGAGTGCAATACTGCATGTGGTTCTTTAGCTTGGCATGTTTGATCGGATTCGTCTGCATTTATTTGGTAGTGCCGGAAACTAAAGGAAAAAGTTTTAATGAAATTCAGGCAATCTTAAATAGATAGCATAGCAGTAGTTGAATTTATTCTAGCATTCTCCTAGGTTTACAAATATAAGAATTTTTTGTATATATAAATTAATATATTATTGATATAATAAAAGGTCTATTTATATCTTTACCATATGTTTTATTTACATCGACATCAAAATTAGGCCATCTTTTCCACTTTGTACAGAATCACGGTACATTAATTTGAATAACGGCATTTTAAAGAATATCACTACAAGAACAGGAATAATATATTATGGTACATATCTACAAATAGAATACGTTCAAACGACTTTTTTATTGTCATTATTATTTTGGGCAGTTGAAAGTTGCATTTTTTCATTACTTAATATTAGGTACATTGTACCTCAGGTACTACTTAAAAAAAACACATTTGTTTTACATATTTTTACAAGTTCAATACGAACCTGTTTACGAAATTAAACTATATAATTAGTAATTTACCCGCATTTTCAAATTTTATTTTTCCTTTCGTTTAATTTACTTACAATGTAGGTACTCGAAAGGGTCTACGGTATCACTTATATCCAGTAAAATTAAATACATACATACGTATGTAAATGTTAATCATATTTATTAGCATACGAATTTGTTATCGTTTATTTGTATTATTGGACGTTGGTCGGATTAGCTCAATTTATTTTTTCGACTCTTACTAATCGAAATGACTGAATGTGATTGTGAAAGAATTCAAGAAAAATGTGTCCAGGTGCAGTATTTTACAGAGGAAAGGGATATACAACCGACAGAAAAATATAGATTTTCCTGGATGCTATATTTTTCTGCTTTTTCAGGTATGTAGGAACATTATTTTAGAAAGTAGTTCAAAGTAAAAAAAAATAAATACGTAACAATTTGTGTAAGATCTGAAAGAAAGGAATATTTTCGAAATATTTTTGTCTAGATAAAAATTATGAGTTGTAGAACAAAAAGAATAAAAAATAATTTTCTTAATAATTTTTTTAATAAATAATAAATATTACTTTCAATAGAATAATTTAAACTATTAATTTTAGTAAATTTTGCGCTTATTAAAAATAATTTTCAGCTAACCTCCTACTGTTATATAGTGGCGTGGCCTTGGTATGGTCTTCACCTATGTTACCGAAACTATTATCAAATGATACAAATGTCAATCCTTTAGGACGGCCAATGGAAACACATGAAATATCCGTGTTGGTGACATTAGGACCAATATCGGCCATCTTATCTCTTTTACCATCGGCCAGATTATCGGACGCCATCGGACGCAAGAGAGTCTTAACTTTAACAGCATTTATTATGGCTTGCAATACTCTATTGAATTCATTCGCTTTTCATTTGTACTTCTATTATGTGCACAGTTTATTTGTAGGGATTTGCATGTCGGCTTCTTTAGTCGTTGTACCAGTTTATACGAATGAAATAGCGGAAGATGGAAATAGAGGCAAACTGGGTTGCTTCATGGGAATGGCTATTCCTACGGGGGTGCTCCTAGGGTACATTGTCGGTCCTCTAAGCAGCGCTAGAGGTTTTACTCTATTTTGTATGGTTCCTACAGCGATGTACTTGGTACTCTCGATATTTACCGTGGAATCACCGATATACTTGGCCCTGAAGAAGCGAAAATCCGACTGCATTCGAGTCTTGGAACAATTGAGGAGCACAAGGGACGCCAAGAAAATCGAAATCGAATGCAATAAAATCGATTTTTTGATCACGACTTCGATTCAAAGACAAAAAGGGAGCTTCCTGGACGTTTTCAGAAATCATTCGTGCAGGCGAGCCTTCTCTATGTGCATGGTGGCCAGTTCCGTGCAACAGCTCTCCGGAATCTTCGTTATTCTGGCATTCATGTCTTCGATTTTCAGCAAATCCGGTCGTGTATCTGGCGACACATTCGGTATTATCACAGGTGTGATTCAATTGTGTACTTTCTTCGTTTCTTCTGTATTAGTGGATAAAGTCGGCAGACGACCATTGCTTCTAACATCTTCATTAGTTTGCTCACTAGCGCTTTTCCTGATGGGTTACTACATTAACATGCAGAACTCTGACGATATGATTTGGCTGGCAATTTTAGCCATAGTTTTATACGTGATAGGCTACGGTATAGGCTTGGGACCTATTCCTATCACACTGAGTGGAGAATTGTTCCCGGATGAACTGAGAGCAATGGGCTGCGGAGTTGTTTTGGTATCTGATAATTCGGCTATTTGTTTCATTATGTTCTGTTTCCCTCTGGCTTCTAAGTTTTTCGGCGTACAGTATTGCATGTGGTTCTTTAGTTTATCGTGTTTGATCGGATTCACGTTTATTTATTTCTTAATACCGGAGACTAAGGGCAAAAGTTTTAGAGAAATTCAAGAAATTTTAAAGCGATAAATTATGTTATGGTTAAATAGTTTTGTACGTACATATTTGTCCTTGTTTTTATATCGATATGAGTAACTATTTAGGATATTTTGGTATGTACTTAAAATAGATGTATACATGAAGTGAATCAATTAAAAAGCGAAATATTCTCAATGGGTTTTCGAAAGAACAAGGACACAGATCGATTTTATTATATTTCTATACAGAATAACTACCTCTTCAGTAGATGTCCCCTAATATTTAGCCGGTCTCGGGTTTTTCGAAAAATTCCATCCATTGAAAATAAATCAGTATAGACTGATTAAATTGTACGAATTAATGTTAATTAATGTATCTACGCATATGTGTTTTAATTAAAATATTTTACGTTTCATATTAAGTGTTATTTATTTTTTCATTTTTAAAAATTGTATTAATTTTCAAAATTTTGACTAATCTTGTAACGCAAATATACCTACTCGCATTTTCGTAGAAATTCGATAAGCCGAACTAGAGTTTTGTACAAATATCTTCAACAGAAGGTGACATAGTAAATAACAATATTATCAGTGTTATCCTTTTTGCGCATAATAATTATTGTAATTAAAGCAATTGTATTTGCATTTTATTTTTAAAAGTAATTCACAAAAGTACTTAATTTATTTCCATGATATCTGGAGGAACGAGCGTCATTGCAGGATATCTGTCTATGATATTTAACCAAATAAGTTCAATAGTGACAAGACGAAAGATAAATATGTAGTTATCAATGACACAAAAACTTAAGTTTATCTTAAAAAAATAAATATAATATTTAGGTAATGTATAACTTTATTTTCTTGTAGGTGAGTCTTACTAGAAACTGTCTGCAAAATTTATTATTTTCAACATTCCAAGAAATAGATAAGATAATGTAATATATCAGGTACATACATATGTATGTAAATACCTAAGGTGACTTGTAGGTACGTTGACAGAGGTAATTAAATGTTGTAAAATTTATTTCTACCTAACTACCAAATTCTGCATATCAAACCACTGAAGCATACAGGGAACTGACACTTTTCAACAATAATTTCCATTTTCTGCATATTTTAACCAATTTTATTGGTATATTTCTAAATAATATAGACTATTAAATTTACTTTGAGCCTATTATACATTTCATTTATATTAGAAATATCTATGTATCTACTTGTTAGTTAACTTTATGTTGGTATAATCTGTAGATTATTACTTAAGCATGCGTGTCCATATTTAGTACCAAAAAAAATATTAAATTGCTTGATAACCTAAAGGTTGTAACAACATAACACGATACACCACGTTTTTTCTGTATTCAATAACTTTCTGGAATTTATTTATCTAATTAATTGAGTATTTTTTCTATTAAATAATTTCAATATTAAATTGTTATATCAACTATGCCTAACACAAGTGTGAAAAGGTTATCAATAATATTAAATACAGCGAATATTAAAAATAAGCTACTACAAATTCGTTGTTGTTGCCAATGACCTATTGTAAATAAGTAAAATATTAGTGGTATAAAAGTAAAGTATTCAAATCAACTTGATGTGACACAAAATAGGTACCTACCTACGAAAATGTAAAAAAAAAGCTTCAACTTTTATGTTTTTCCCAACATCCTTTTGCTTTATTGCCTTGAAATTAATGTATAAAAATGTTGTATTTTATGTGATTTTAAATACAGGTAGATAAACTATTATTATTCGTCAGGTAAGCTAATTATTCAAATACAGGAGCTCGTCCCATTAGTGTTGATATAAATTTAAATAGGCTAATAAAATTAAAGTTAACTGTATCTACAGACTGCCTAAATAAGTCTACTTAGAAACAAAATGTGGTGAATCATAATTCGAAGTACCTTAACTAGAATAAATTATTCTATTAATAACATTTTTCCCTTGAATAATCTGTCAACTAAACACACCAATTTTTCAAATAATCACCAATTTTTTTTTGTTAGAGACGACGTCTACAACAAAAGAACATTGTGCTGCTACATTAATAAGCACGAGCACCCTCTTGTAACTCTTTACCCTTTTCGAGGGTTTGTTGTAGAACGTACGCGAAAAATCACACAAGAGGATAAAAGCGATAAAATCCGTTGTTCGATTAAATATAAAACTCGAATCGTGCAATCGTGCGAATTAATTCGCATATTTTCTATCATACTGATATTAATATTTCAAATTTGAACAAACGCGCCGAACCTTTCGAAAAATGCTCAAAACATGATTGAATCCAGCAATAAATTAAACCGGAATGCAAGTTAATAGGACGACAAAGTGCAATGCGAATTTCGAAAAGAATAATGGATTATTTATAATTAGTGATTTAATTCGAAAACAATAACATATTTCATAAAGCAGAGAAGCCAATCGCTCTGTTGCGCGATTATTATGTAAATAATATTCATGGGACTTGAGGGAAAGCAATATAAAAGAATATATTTAAAAAAACACAGAGGTGAAGGTATGAATAGGCGACAACAAAGAGATCAATTTTTTTCAAATCATCACGTCTCGTTAACCCCTTTAAGCATCCACCAGCGAAAGAGCTCGCGAACACAAACGAATTAATAATTGTTATAATAACCGCTAAATTGCATTCATCCCCGATTCATCCCCGGCTTGTCGACGTCGAAACGGACGCACGGTGCATATTAAATAATAAAATCACCGGGGCTAATTGAATTAGGATGATTTCCACCCCGCAATGTCAACCCCTCTCTCTTTTTCCCACCCACCTTCAGCGTCCCTCTCTCGTTCTATGATCTGGCTTTTGCTTTATTGCCTTGACTTTTCCACCAAGTCGAGTGGAAAGCGACAGGGGTAGCTCTGCCCCATGAATGCACCTACAGGGCGACCCAGAATTTATTATCCACAAACATTCATATTTAACTATTAGAAGGTCTATAGTAGAAAAGTTGTTTAGTAGAAAATATGTTGAAAAATCTGTACTATTGTATTAAAAGTGTTTAGGAATTACTGTGAGCCAATATAAATTTCTCCTAGTGTTTACCGAACTACCCCCGTGTTACGGCTACGCCAAACTACCCCGATTATTCGCTTTTCGGCGGCTTTGATGTAGCAAATATGATCCTCGACGAGAGATATTAGGCAACATCTGCGGCTAATAAACGTGGTTTTCCTCCGGCCGAACATCCCTCGGGATTATGTAGGTTACAGTATGGGATATAAGGAGTGGGGCGAAAAGGGGACGAAGAGGGGGCGCGCGCGGCCGCGATGCAAAGCGACGTCTCTTCTGTGATTCGCGGATTAATTGAAATACCTAGAATTCCACCGGGTGAAGCCCTCGAATCGAGAGCGAAGCCAAGGGGGTCGGAGCTTCCTGGGCGAACGTAATTACCCTCACCGTTATTGCTATTAGAGAGTTGGATTTTTAATAGGTAGTTTATGTGCGTATCTAGAAAGTTTCTTCGACAATTGTAATATTTATTTATAGAATAAATTTTTTATTCGTGTTCTACCTATGCATTTTTCATTATTGTTTTTGTTTATTTGTTGTTTATGCTGAGAAATAACAACCTGTGATTTCGTAAATATTTCTACGTATTCATGAATACTACCAAACTAAATTTTATTCAATAAAGCGTTTATAGGTGAAATTTTTTATTGAATTTAATCTCTAAATTTTAGGGCTAATTTGGGATCGACCCCGTTAGAACCCGGCGAGTTTAGTGCCGGTAATTTAGTGATTAAACGGGGCCGACGGGGGGTGGCCTCGCCCCGCCGCCTTACTTTCATCTACATCTTAGGAGATTAATTATTAGATTATTACAAGCTTCGAGGTCTCCAGTTAATAGCGACGTCGGGCGTCGGCGTCGGCGTTCGCTCTCGCCTCGGCTGCGCCAATATTCGCTTTAAGCTCTAATTAATTTTGCAATCCGACAACATTATTACTAATTATCGGAGCGTTATATCTTCGGAGGGGGTTTGATCTTAATATTCAGAACTGTTCGGTATTTTGTGAACGCGAATTTGCTACAGAAAGATATTATATTGATCTTTATTTTAATCTTTAATTATTGCTACATACATACATACATTTATCTACTAAATAATTAACCTATTAGTTAAAAATAACACATAAGAATAATCGATAAGGTTCGATAAGGTAATGTTATATATTCAATTTACAATTTTTGTGTACTAGGACCTAGTAGTTTCCTTTTGGCGCCGTCTCTGATTCTAAATTAGGAGGGTAGCATTATAATGGGGTGTAAATTCAAGGCATGGTAAGTAAATTGAATAGGGTCTAATAAATGTCAAACAAGTTGGAAGCATCGAAAACGCGTATAATCAGGATAGTGATTTATTGAAATTTTCCGAATATCATTAAATTCGGGAGGTGAACGAGACCGGTTTATTTTTAAACGGTCTAAACGAGGGCAACTAATACAGGATGTTGTAAAATAAATAAACTATAAATTACAATTATTTGTACACAATGTTGCATAATTTATATAATTTTGATGTTGCATTTGTATTCAATATTTCATAAGCTTTTATCTATTGAAAATATAGAATTTATATGCGGGGAATGAGTATACGATTCATTTTATTGTTTTTTAATGCCAACGTCGACATTCGTAAAATTAAAACTGTTGTCAGCGGGCGTACAAATACAAACAAAGAAAACGAAAATATCAAAAAGCCAAACTCGCAAATTGGACAAAAAGCCGCGTTTATTCCGCAATATCGCCGCGTTCGTCTAGAATTGTAGAAGGGGGGACCGAACGGGAAAAAAGTAATTACACATCAAACGATTTGGGAAAAAATGCGGTTCGGAATTCATATTGTTTTCATAACGCAATACGGCGTATAACGAGCGAAGAGAACGATATAAGCTGTCATATATCAAGTGGAGAACGAGCAGGAGTCAAATTGCCCTGTGAACGGCAGGGTTGGCTTTAGGACATTTCTTTTTGAAAATTAAACATGTGCTTAAACCAACCTGTACTATATTTTATCTCACAATTCATCTAGTAAGAGGCCAATTATAAAAATTATTGTTTGACATTCTTGATAGATGACTTAAATCTACTATAATTATTATTGCTTGTTGTACATTGATGTATAAAAATATCAATTAGATACTCACTGAGTACCTTCAGTAACTTAGAGACAGCAAAAAGAATCGCCTGGAATGAAAATAAAATGTAATACTCACTAAGTATCAGCCGTCGCGACGTCGAGGAGGCGTCTTCGCCGCTTAAAACCGTCCACTTAAAAACATTATTAAATTCTCTAGTGTTTTAAATTAGCTCATCATAAAAGGCCGATTGTTATCTCAACAGTCGACATGGTCGAAAGGACGAATAAAAGGCACACGCAGTCGTCCTTTTGAACGCAGGACGATTATTTGCTTAGTCCTTGCGCACATTGATATAAATCCATTTATTCTTAAAACATTCATCGCTAATATAAATTGTTTGTCCATGAAAAAATTTAATTCTACTATCCACAGGGAAAATTTCATTCTTTCTCTAGTTCAACTTAGTTTCGAACAATAAAAGAATTGAAAAATATAGTAACAGCTACTCCTTTTACAATCCTTTTAAATTCTCGAATTAAACACCCTCGACCCAAGGACTAAGCGAGGATGAAGCTCCGGCCGGTTTAAATGTCTCCTTTTCTCCCTCTTTTCGTTCGCTCTCTATTTCTGTCCCCGAAAATAAAATAGTCATTTCGGAGAGGATTTAATAAAAGTCAAACGTATCCATATTAGGTCGTCTGCGATCTCCCTCTCGCATTCCGATCCCGAGAAAGAAAACCGGAAAAAGAGACACCGGAACGATCATTTTATAATCTGCGAGTTTCTACAACAATTTTACATTAGCGTAGATTATTTATTAAAGTTTTCCAGAATCATTGCTCTTTTACCGGTGATCATTCAGATGATCCTGATGGGATCAAATAATATTCCTATTAAACAAAGAACTATTTAAAAAAGTTGTATATTATGTATATTATATAAATTAATATTTAATAATTATAATGTTATTATATTACATTATATTTTCATAACATAACATTCTGTCGAAAATATTAGAAAATTCAATGGGATAAGTACCTACCCAATGAATTAAACATCTGGATAAAGTATTGTAAATTACTTTTGCATTATCCACATTTGGTTTGGCACAAAATTTCATATATATATTTATTAAACTAATAGACACACATACAATTAGAGAGACTTCAATGCCTTTTCTGTAAAAGGGAAAAAGTTTAGAATATCGAAGCCCGTGCAATATACGCTTCAAAATTTAAGGCATCTTATCATTCTCACGAAACCACGTTTGTACTTTATTCTTAAAATAAATTTAGCTTCCCTCCCACCTCGACTGAAACGAACCCCATCTTCTCGCAACGCACTTATGACTAAAATAACGTAATTTACACGATTTCATCGTCGTACACGTAAATGTAAGGATGTCTTTCGACCAGCACAATGTCCCTCTCCAACTGCCTCAGCTGCTTCTCCAGCTTCGATTTTCGCAGTATCTTCGGCAGAATATCCGTGCATATAGACAGACCTTGGAACTGCTTCTGCAGCTCCTCCCAATTCTGTTTCATGCCCTAAACAAGAACCCTTCAAATTCCAGGAGTTATTTAAAGTGTGAGTACTCACATCGAGTAATTCGGTTCTCCTGTGCTTGGTGAGGTACTTGCATATCGGCTGGATGGTCACTTTAGCCTCCCTCATTTTCTGGAATGCGATTTCCCGTTGCCTCAGGAACGCCTTCAGGTAGTGGGGCGTTTGGCCGAACGTGGGGCACTTAACGTACAGCGGTTCGAGTACCTTCGCTGGTTCTTTGTTGCCGTACTTGTCTGTCACCATGCAGGGCTCGTGCTCCTTGCCGGGCTGGCCCTTCACGCAGTCTATGTTCTTCACGATGAAATCTTTATCGTCCTTCGGTAGGCTGTACAGTTTCACCAGTTCCTTCGTTTTGGGCACGTCGGGCAGCTTGTGGGGCATGCAGGGCTTGGCGGGCTCCTTCTTGCTCTTGGGCTTCGGGTAGCACGGCTTACCTGGCAAAGAGAATTCAGTGCTTCCCCTCCATTAGGCTCCTTTAAGGATACATTAGGAAGATCCCAAGGAATCCTCACGGAAGGTCTATCATCATTTACCTGATCGTTTTTTCAAAAAATTATGGGGATCTGGTAAATCGTAGTTCGCAGCTCCCATCACGCCGTACTTCTTCTTCTCCACTTGCAGTTCCGGGTAAACGATCTTCACCTCATCGGCTGGAGTTTTGTACCTCAATTTGACCTGCCGGGCATTGGTCTCCTTGCCCTTGAATATGTCGTAGATATTTTCGTCGTGTTGCGTCAATAATACTATAGACATTTTTGTTATTCTTGCGTGTTTTCTTCGAGAAATCAGAATTACTTCTACAAAAAAATCAGCTCTGACTGATGCTAATATTGACGTAACTGGGGAAACTGTACATTGATTAATTGATTTATTGATTGACTGATATTGTATAACAATTCCTGCTGGATTCTTCAAGGGTTTTGTATCGTCCATTATGTAAAACTGTATAATTTTAATAGGGTTTGGCGATTTTTTTATAATTCACGTACGCCACTGGGCTATTGGATTTTCCTCTGCATTACGCCCGGACGTTCCGTTATAGGGTTTTCTTATTTAAAAAGATTTACGGCCCCTTATTTCGAATAGTTAGTATAAGAAGAGGACCTTAAGGACAATTTTGTGCGCCCTGAATCGCCATTATTTATTTGAATGTTTTCGAACCACTATTATTTTGCTTTTCTCCTCGTCGGATTACTTGCGAATTTAATTCCAGCACTTAATGAAAAATAATGAAAGGCGACAACGTAAATTTCTACACTATAGCTCATAGTATAAACGAGGAACTTTCTCGTGATGGGGTTGTTGAAGAATTTTCTCTACCAAGAAAATTAGGATCCTATAGTTTTCTTTATATTTACGGAACGTTATTAAAAACGTGTTTTATGCAATTTTTATGTGATGAGTGGGCAAATGAATAAAAGATAACGGAAAATTATCTACTTTTATTTGAAATCACATGTCAATTCATTCTTAAATCTACATAGATGAACACAATAAAAATGTAATAGAAATAATATTTGATAATAAATAGATCACAATGAAAAAACTTTGGTATACAATTACACTACGTGGAGTAAATTTTGAGAAATGTTAATAAAGCAATTCAACATAAAAACAGTAAAAATCATTTCAACATTTAAATATTTACAGAACGCATTTTAGCATATGTACATATTTTTTATACTTATTTCTTTAGAATGAAACTAAATTTAACTAATCTTCCCAAAATAATAATCTATAATATTCTCGACATTTATGTGTGTAGGTACAGCGATGCAAGAATAGCTGAAGACCTGACTTGCGCAAAATTCGTATAATAAATAACTATTGCGCATCGTCTTTCACGTCTACAGCAATCCTTGTTGATGATGAAAAAATGTTTTAAATACACAAATTTAATTACACGGAAACGTATCAAAAACTCTTGTAGCTTCAAAAGAATCTTTGAACCTGAAACCAACCCGCTTGAAATTCGATAACCCCCGTTTCGACGTGAAAAGTTACTCCGGGTCTCACGTATCCGTCCCGGAGCTGTTGGTATCCTGCACATCCGGCGGCGTCTCGTCGAGCATGAGCTGCTGCTGCTTGAGAACCGCAAGACGTTGATGGGTTAATTCCAAGTGGTGCTTGCGCCACTTTATGCGCCTGTTCTGAAACCACACCTTCACCTGAAAAGCGCCGTTTAATCGGTTAATTAAGTGGCTGGTCCCGCGCTCGGGACTAAGACGTTCCGGGATTTTTACCGAGGCACATTCGCACTTACTTGGGCCTCCGTGAGCTGGAGCGTGTGGGCTAAATAGAGCCGTTCCGGCCCCACCATGTACTGTTGTCTCTCGAATTCCGCTTCCAACCGCTCGAGCTGCTCCGGCGTGAAGATCGTCCTCACCCTTTTGCTCTTGCAACTCTTTTTGCTCTGCTGCATGACGGATTGAGACATGTGCTTTAGGGAGTTTCGAACTGCGAAGAGGGAACATTTTTATTATTGTTTTTTTAATGAAATCTTAAAATGTTGGAAAATTGGACATTCGACATTCTTGAGTTGGTAGCAAGTATTTTTCGCTTTTCTCGATAGATCAAAAGTTTATTTTATTTTTTTATGACGAACATTACATTGTTATGAATGAGCAGGTGCGTATAGAATTTTATTGAATACTTCATTCATGCGGTAAAAATATTTAAAACAAGTTGACGTACTCCTGGTCGTATTATTTATAAACAAGAATAGTTATGCTGTTACACATTGTACAAATACCATCTGAATTTCTATAGATACATAAACATTCTACCTGACCGGAATGGTTAGTGAAATTTAATTCCTTAAGAAAGAAGGTGATTTGAGACGAGCTGGTTCGATCTAGAATTACACTCGTATTTTATTCCTCGGGTTAATGATCTTTCGATATTATTATATTTTCGCCAGGAATTTAAATATTCTTTTTATAAACCGCCAAATTAATTCCATTCTAAATATATGTAGGTATATTTATTTCGAACATATTCACTCTAAGTTCAAGGATTTCACTTATCGAAACTTAACGGTTAAATTATTCCTTTTAGTGCAAAATTTTTCGATTTATTTTCAAATAAATTACACTTGCAAATCGCTCGCTACAATATATTCGCGCTAAAAATTCCTCCATAAAGGGATATTTCCTGGTTAAAAATAGCCATTTAGGTGCTCGATAAGCGAGCGTTAGAGTTTCGATTGAAATTAAAATACAATTTATGTTATTCGCTGAAATCGTTACCATTGTGTCTGGCCGAGTGGCCCGCAGCATTGGGGTTAGCGGAGCCGTAGTGGCTCCCGGGGACGGCTCCTGCGGCTGTAACATGCACCGGAAGCTGTAATCTAGTGCAGTCGGCGATCAGGGGGTTGCGGCCCACCCCCGTCGAGAGGTTCACGACACTTAGATCGGTCGGCGAGTGCACGGACTTACCTGGAAACAAATCCCAACAAACCTCTATGAAATTGCCGGTGCACCGGAATTCCCCACCAAAAATTACCTAATTGAAAATTTAATGGAAAATTTAATTTAATTTCTACAAACTAAGAGTAAATTAGAGTAGGATAGGAGAGAGTATAGGGTACAGAGTAAGGAGAATGGGGTAGAGAGTGGAGTAGAGTAGTGTGTGGAATTCCTGCCTGATATTAGTGCAGCATGCAGGTAAATTTTTGGCGGGGAATTTGTATATCGGATTAAAATTCATGTAAATTCGGTGCGGAGTTCCGGTGCGCCCAAAATTGCAGCGCTTATAAGAAATGACACTAAACAAATTAAAATGTCTTTATAAGGGATTGCTATACCTAATTTGTTGTCGTTGTTTAAACCTAGTATAGCAGCTATAGTGAAGGATTTGCTGCTGGCCGATGAGTTGCTCCTGCATCGGTCGTCCTCCTCCTGCAGGTCGTCGCATAAATTCTGAGTCTGGTGCTCCGAGTCGGATGGACGGTCGTCGAGCTGGTGGTAGCTCAGAAAATGGCTCAGAGACGTGGAGTAATTGTAGTGATGTAACATTCCTGTGCGATGAGGCCTTGGAAAATCGCGAATTTAGAGCTTGCACGGTAGAGCTTACATCATGCAATGACTGGAATGAAATTGGGAATTGTAAGAATACTTTTTTGTATCGTTGAATTAACTGTTTATTATGACAATAAAATGCTCTTTTAAGTGTTACTTAGAGTTTTTAATGGCGATTGGAAAGTTGCTATTAAATTTACCTAATTAATTAAGAGTCGATATTTTTAGTTACATTTTTTAGAACATTAAAATGCGTTATTCCATCACTTTATCTGTAATGATGGGTGATATTCAAATGATATAGATAATTATCCACACCTTATCTAACAGTTATCATACTAGACTAAACTTAAATCACTACAATATCCAAATTGGTAAGCAATATTCCCAAAATCTCTACAGTAATGAACCAACTAGTAGCTTCTTTGGTTTTATTTTGGCTTATGAAATTTTGCTCACTAATTTCTAACACATTGCACTCTTTACAGGCAAGTAAATTTTTACACTAGAAACAAACCAACATTCCGCGAACTTACGAATCTCTACAGCAAATCCCGACCACGAGCACAGCACAGCGAACAAGAGCAGACTCTATTAACTCAAATTAAGACGTTTCGTCAATGATATAAGAGTCAGTTATCTCCGGTCATAATGTAACTGACAACGCTAACTGAAAACAAGGTGTAGCTCATCTGCCGCCCCCCGTCTCCCACCCCAAATGGCCCTTTGTCAGCAGACCGCAGAACGGGGGGTGGAGTCATCGGCGGGGTCCTCCCCCGCGGCGTCGAAGGGCCCATCGCATCCCTATACAACTGCACGGGGCTCGCCTAATGAGACAACCGGATAGTGCGTTTTGGGGGTTTTCTAGCGCCGAGCAACGGGATGTTTTGTTTGAATTTTTTGTGTTGTATTAGCTCGATTCTTAGGGTTTTGGAGGGTTGGATTTTTTTTGGGGTAGTTATTGTGGGTTAGTTATTTCGTTAGTTTGCGAAGGATGGTTATAGTAAATTGATTTAGTAGTCAAAATGTTTGTATAATTCCATTCAATCCGTTCTATTAGAAATATTTGGAATATTTAAAGTGATCAAAGCGCTCAATGATGTGGCAACAAACTAAACGTTTTACTCAAACAGCGGAAAATGTTCAAAATACTCAATAAAATACCAAAATTGTTAATCCGGAATACTTAAAGAAACAGACAAAATGGTAGGAATTTTGAGATCTCTAAATTAGTAAACAACTCTAATAATCCAAACATCAGTTAACTAATTAATTATCCACCTCAACCAATTAAAAAAAAACTCAACCGGAAGATGACATTAGACCGTCGTCCTATCCCAGCTAATTACACGTCGCATAATAAACCCTATCGCTTGAATACCAAATAGGCGTCGGTTCCCCGGAGGTCGGGCCGAGCGGCGGGGGCGTCCCGACGGCCACACGGCGCTCCTGCGCCGTCGACGCGAAGACGATCCCGGAAAGGCGGGGCCTGGCCCCGCGATATCGCGGAAGCGCCCCGGACGATTCCGTAATAATGTTATGTAACCACATAATCTGCGACGGGATGGGATTCGGCAGAGGTGGAGCCGGCGGGGAGATTGAGTTTTCCTTACGCTCTGACCCGGAGATCCGGCGTTTGAACTTCCTGACGGAATTGGGGGATATCAATTTTGCGTAGAATTGTCCAAGGTGAGTTTATGTGGAAGGGATTAGATGAGTAATTAAAGCGGTTCAGATAGGTCCTGATTTGGAAGGTACTGAAAGAAATATTTAAACTAGGAATTAACCAGAAACAGTCTTAATTAGCCCCAGGCACATTTGAAGAACCTTCAATCATTTAGCAAAAATTGTTCCACGCAATAAAAGAAAATACTACGAGAATTGGCATTCTAAATTTAACTAACCATTTCGTCGAGCCGGCAAATTATCCGGATTCGCCGCATTTAATTATCCGGGTTCCCGTTCGGGAGAATGCAATGCGGGCGGGTCGAAATGGCGTTATTAAATTCAAAATGAAAAAGTTAAAAGTGCACCGAGCGTGCGGCGAATTCGTCGGGGAATCATCCAATATATGCAGCCGACGGAGACGCTTCGCCTCCCGCGACGTCGGCGTCGGGGCGCCTTGTTCCGGCCGACGCTCGAAATTGGAAACGGATTCTTTTTCCGCTCGAATTAGCGCTGCCGAAACGCCGGTATAAAACTGCTTCCTTTCCGCAACTCCCGTCCTAAATCCGGATCGCTTAGCCCGAGCGGAAGATTTTATGTTAATTATCTGGATTTAGTTGGTTTGTTTTATTTTGATGTAACGCGTTGCGATTATCTTGTTATCGATACCGACGGTTAGGTAACGGGAATCAAACAGGTATAATGATGAAAAGCTTCTTTAGGATTAAAAGAGATTGCAAATGGAGCAAATCCGGCGTGGACAAAGCTTTGACGTAACTAATTAAAAAGGGCTGAACTCCACGTAATGCGCTGATGTATTTACAAATTGATGGGTACAGTTAGTGTATAATAAAATCGAATACCTGCTGTTATTGACAAATTTAGGATGGTTAATTATGATTATAAATTGTTCCATTAAACCAGAGCGCGAATAAGTATTTCCAGTGATATAATATGTACAATTTTTGATATGAATTTCGATTTTCCATCGACCTCGGCGATTTTCCATCAGCGTTTTCCTCGGCGGCGTTCAATTTTCTCGTTAACCCTGAACTGCCACGAAAATCGACCGCAAGTCGGCCCGGAGGAAAAATCCCCGGCGTCGAATGTTGTTGACAACGTTTTCCCGATTAAGTGTTTTCGGAACGACCGGCAAATAAAAAAAAGGAGTTCGAGGGGGCGCCGATTGCGCAGATCAGGACACAGGGGGTGGTATCGGTTAATAATATCCCGTCTACATATAAAAGGGATAATTAAAAGTCGCCGGGTTATTTAGATTTCGGTTATTGGTACGAGCTGTATTGTATATTAATATAAGGTAAGAAATTTTATACATAAATAAATATGTTGCAAGTTATACTAACTTATTTTAATAGCAATTATTTATGCCATAATACAATCATATTGTTCCTCCTTTTTTGAAAATATGTGTTAGGTACCTAGATATATCTACATAAATTCTCTTTCTTATTTATTCATACTTGGCGCATTTTTATCCTAAACCTCTTAGTTTTCGAGCTACAGGGTGTTGCAGTTCTAGAAAAAAAACTACCAAATTTCAACAAAATATCAAAATAATCAGTCATAATGAACTTGGGAAAAAATTGTTTTGGTTTTTATTTTTTTTATGCGAAAATGGTGCGTCGTACGTAAGTAAGTCTTCAGACCAAATTTGCTCCAAAATAAATAAGGATCTTAAAAATAATTTTGGTTTTTAGAAAAACCAGTGCCGAACAATTTTTTCATCAAACATATTCAGTTCAAACCCCGTACAGACGTCACTTGTAAAAATTTTTAAAAATCTTTTGTCTCAAAAAATACTCCTTAATAATTATAAAAAGTGTGTACAATAAAAAATTTCATAAAAATATCTGGAGTAATAAGGAAATTATGACAGAAAAGTTTTTTTTCTAAAATTGTAACACAATTGTATTTAAATCCAGGCTATGAAGTTTTTTAGAGAAGTTCAAATTTTTGGTTCTTGGATATATTTAAGGGTATCTGATTATAATTCCTGATTGAAAGTGAATATAGCAAATATAATTTATATCTACATTCTACATCAATGCTTTCTAAATTCTGGCAAACCTATCAACATTTTCTGATGCCGTCTGATGATAAAGTTTCATAAAAATGGTTTCTTTTCTATAAGATAGCTTATCAATCTTTGTATACCTATACTGATCAAAATAGGTAGTTTTAATCTCTCGGAAATTTTCAAAATGAGTAGGTATCTAATTAAGGAACTGAAATTTGAAGACAATTATCTTCTCATATCATCATGTATCATTATCATTTTGCCTAATATTAGAAACTAGACAATTCATTCTATGAGATAGAATATGGCTATTTTCAATATCCTTTTTTAACTTCTGGATAACAATTAGTTCGTAGCATAATCAAATAGCCTAAGAATATGAACATTATTCTCAATTTCCCAGCACACACTAATTTTTCAAAATATTGTATTCATTCGCCCCGCAATAATTTTATACGCGGCTTCGAGTGCGCGGCATAATAACGAAAATTCCTCCGCGAGGACAATTGCATTCGGTGGAAGAGTCCCGGCAGGCAAGAGACGACATCGACCCCCGTCAACGAGGGGTCTCCCGCTCATCCCGGAGCCGACCGGCGAACACAATCAAAGCTTATAAAACGATTAGGAAGCGGCGGGCGGCCGCCGGAAAGGACTAAGTGGCCCCCGCCCCCGCATTCCGGAGCGGCGGGCTCGGAGAGGGTTTCATTGTCGTGCTCCGGCGGAGGTCGACCCGACACCCCCGCCGCATCGCCCCCCGTACTCCGGACAATAACCGGGCCCGCGCTCATTTATCACTCTCCCGATGTACCGTTTCGCCGGGCGATATTTGTAATGCGGTAATTTCGATGGAAAAGGAAAACTTATTAGGGTTTATATGAGATTGGGTTTTATTAATAGACAGTCTTTAACGATTTAATTGGATTTAGTTGTGATGTATAGTTTATTTACTTTTCAGGTATAATGACAACGTTTTCGTCTCCGCTTTTGATCACATCGGGTCTTCTAATTATTTGTATGCTCGTGCCAGAAACCGTGCAAATGTTTCTTCCGAAGAAGGTAATTTAAATGGTCGGGCAAGTTTGCACAATTAAATTTTCTTCCGATTTTAAGGGCAACTATCCCTACCTGACAAGAGAAAGGGTGTTTATCGAGCCGAACAAACGGCCGTTCTGCAACGCGTTTACCGGTGAGTAAAGTCCCAAAAACAATTTATCTAGCCCATTAGAGGCGATTTGAAGCGAAATCAGAAAAGGGATCAGAAGTGGGACGTATTTAATACACTTTAATCATCAAACTCTCATCTGCACATAAATGGGCACTTTAATGATTGGGATTTTTTACAAAGATTCAGCAGTAAATTATTTACTAAAGTGATTCAAGGGTTTGTTCTTTTGCCTATTCTAAGAATATTTTGTCCTTTCATAATTTTTGAAAGTCCGTTTTGTTTAGGAGATGCAATTTCTACAAATTATCTACGTAAAAAACGTGATTTTATCGAACAAAAAATTATTGCCAACTCCTGAAAAAATGCCTCAATCATCCCAATCTAATTATAGAGTATATACAAAATGAATCATTTAATAGTGGTTTAAATTCATACTTTTGACAACCACAACCTCTCCATCAATCCCCATCGCATTCAAAAACGGGTCGTCCAAAAAATCCTCCTTTCTCCGGTCAATCAGCCCGCCTAATCGTCGCTCTAATCGCACCAGGTTGCGGTCGCAAGCGCTCCAACCTGCCGGCGCTGACCTCCCAGGGCGAAGAGATGGACGAATCGATAAACAGCCTGCTGGAGCTGAGCGCCGAGCCGGCCGTCGAGGACCTCTCGCGGCAGATCATGTCGGAGGCGAAGCTGTGGGAGGCCATCCAGGAGGCGAACGTCGAGCTGAACAGGCGCAAGCAGAAGCAGTCGACGGCAGAGGGCGCGCAGAACGACGCCCCCGTGCCGGCGAGGAGCGCCGCCGCCAGCTGCGCCCTACCGCCCTGCTACATCTAGATGGACGGATTTTTCGTTGGAGGCGATACGCAGCTGATATTTTAAACATGGCATAATGTACAGTCAGTCAATATAGTGGTTTTATCCGGTTTATGAATGCATGACGTTCACTCTTCGCGTAGGTGACGGTCTTTATTCCTAATAAAATATACCTATCTAGTTGTGCTGAGTAAAATAATTATTTTTCTCTTTGGAATGTTATGTTAATTTTTCGGATTGAAATTATTTGAACCAAGCATTGGCTTGTGGCGAGAGTTTATAGGTGCATGAATTAAATAAACCATATCTAACTATTTAAATATGATCCAAATATACAAGTATTTCATTAATGTGTGTACCTAATTTGTTGAAAATAAACAGCATAAAATCTTTATAATAAGTCTAGAACATGTACGAAAAATTAAATGTTTAAATTAAATGAAGAAATGATATCGAATTATTGTTTTCTCTTCTTTCAAATTACCCTCTCTAATTTTCTTTGGTAAAAGTCTCTTTAAATCGTTGGAAATATTAGCAGAATGAAAACTTTTACGAAAATTTAACTAATTTTCAATCAATACATTTCATAAGGCATTTCATGCCTTTTATAAAAATATTTTACTTCTAATTTTCATATAAAGAAGGTTCCTGTTCTCATCCATCTTAGAATCACCGGCATTGAACAAATTAAGTGTTTATTTATCATTTAATAAAATACTTTTTATTCTTTTATGTGCTTATAATAATCAATAATACGAACTTTCATCCTCAATAAAACATTTTAGTATGTATAAAAGGTATGAAAAAATTAGAATATACAAATAAAAGTAATAGTTTGACGTATACGGAAAGATGATTTTCGTTTGAGTGCGCATAAAAAACTAATTTAAATATTTATTGCATGAAATTGATTTGCCCATACACCTTGAAAAATTCATTGACAAAAAACCGATTGGAGAGCCTTTAAATTTGCCGCACGATTTTGTTGAATTATCTATGCAAACAATATTTAATAAAACATCTATTTGCTCGAAGAGTTTGTTTAAATCTTATAAACACCCTAAAAAAATCTGCTGGGATCAAAGTACTACATATATGTAAGTGGTACTTAAGATTTTTAAATGTGAATATTATTAACTATAAACATTACTAAAACGGATGTTTAGTTATTAGAATGAATTATTTTCGATTAATTCAAAATTTTGATTCTGAGTCGAATTATTAAACATAGGTACTTTATGTTGGACTCTTTCTGGTTATTTTTTGTACTGAAGTCAAATTTTCAAATTCTAACTCATTATCTACAGCTCATTTTTCATATCATTCCAACATCTTTTTAACGAAGAAGCTATAGAAATAATACAACAAAATTGCAATTAAAATAATATTTATTTATCGTTAAAATCTATCTATTAAAAACATTAAAGCTTGATTCATTCTAAAATCAATTCATTGTACGGGGATTTTCTGAAATAGGCCGAAGCTATTGATCTCCCTATCGATCGGACGGTCTCGCTGATAGGCAGCCCGAATTCGTTCAAAACCTCCTCCCAATTTTCGTTCAAGAAGTTGTTCATTTGATCACCTAATAAATAACCAACCGTAAATATGTTTAAACAAACTCGAGGTATTTCTGATTAAGTACCTAATTTCTGATCACCATCGAAGAGATTGTTTAATTTAAATCGAAGACCATCCAATTTGAAGTCCAATTTATCTTTGTCCGTTAGCAACAAGTATTCCTCCCCTTTGATGTTTTGCAGTCCGTATTCCATGTTGTACGAGTATTTTCCTCCCTCTAGGAGCAGATAAAAATCGCATTGAATATACCAAACTTGCGCGAATCAATGTTAATTACTTACTAGCTGAAATCTCAATGGTTCCGTTTCCTTTTATAGGCAACACCATAATTTTCCCGTCGATAATGTAATTGCCCTTCAACTCCAACGACGGTATGTTCACTTTCAGCATTATTTTCTTATTCTTCGTGTCGATTCTACAACAAAAAACAAACGATAATTTAATCGCTTCTCGAGTCGAAAAATCCTGCTGATTACTCACTTTACTTGCTTCAAATCGGCCGAGTCCAGGCCGTAAACAAGCACGTCAGTGAGCAGTATGTTGAAGTTGTTCCCGGCGTTGACATTGATCCTCGGGATCCCCAACGGCAGCATCCTTGGAATCCCCCATTTCTTGTCGCCTTTCAGGATGAACGGCAACGCCGCACGGCCGTTGGTCAGGCAACACTGTTCGAAATCGGGGGCACTTCTCGAGCACGGTTTTATGTAGGACGCTGGAAAAACAGGAAAATTGTTAGAAACTTGTGGTAAATTTTTGTAAAATTTACAGGTTTTGTAGAATTGCCTGGAATTTTTGTTATAATATTACTGAAATTACTAAATAATTAGTGAATATTTGAGTAGGTCGCTAGAATGAAGGAAATTAAATCGATGAGAATTACCAAAAATTTGTAAATATCCTGATGGCTATAATTTATGTAAATGAAACCGGAAAATCAAGTAATATGAAGGAAATTCGCATAAATTACAACGGTTAAAAATTATGTTTTAATTGGTGAAATCCAATTATTGCTAGCTGGACAATACAAAAAGAGTCAAAATAAATTATTTCTTTTAAGCGGTTAATTCAAATTTAATCAGTAGAACAAGATTTAAAAACTGGTTAAGCTTAAAATTTTCCTGAAAACGACAATTCGACAAAACGGTAACTTTCCACTAATAATAAAATTATTACTTATTAAACAATTTAAAG
Source organism: Phyllotreta striolata (assembly GCA_918026865.1). NCBI lineage: Eukaryota > Metazoa > Arthropoda > Insecta > Coleoptera > Chrysomelidae > Phyllotreta > Phyllotreta striolata. The sequence goes on from OU900095.1 coordinate 11,756,604, forward strand.
ATAAAAATATTTCTACACTAATCAACAAAAAAATGATTCAATTGTTTACTATTCTTAGTTTATTAAAATATTAATTAAACTAATAAACTATTAATTGAATATTTAATAGATTCAAGATAATTCTGATATAATAACCTAATAAAATTCATAGACTAAGAGAAAGTAACTATCTAAAACTAATCTAAAAATTTAAATATAATTATCATTAAGCAATTTAAAAAATTAATAAAATGCAACTTACGCAACTGCAATCGTCTGGACGAAACGCAAACGAAAAATACAGGTAAAAACAAGAACGCGGCCGAAGACTTCATTTTAAAAAAAAATATATCCCGAAGTCCTATATTGACTACAATGTAAAATCCAACCAACTGCTCCGATCCGATTAATTGCTCCCCGTTTTATATTTGTTTACTATGCGCAAAAAATCGAAACAGGTTTGTTCTAAGAAGTACGATATTATTATTATTATATCCTATTTAAACCATTGTTTCCGATCGCCTAATAAATATGTTAGTGTCGTATTATTTTCGTTCGAGTACGAAGAAAACGGCTCAAGTTCGCATTTTAATTGTGAACTCCGCAAGCGATTGACGCGCACTTATGTGTTCTTTCATCAGGGGCGCACCATAATTTTATTAGCATTGTTTTATTCCTCTACAATCGGTTTTTTGACCATATATCACCGAAAGATTGTAACATAAAATTTTTGGATGGCCAGAAGAGGAAGAAGACCAAATGAAATCACAAGAAGAATAAAATTGTTTTGAGTTGGGTTAGCTCTATAGTGAAGATTTCTTGATGAATTTCCAATTTTATTTAATGAGTTTTTATTCAAGAAGTAATTTTATATTTATCAAAACGCAGCTATCAAAAAATTTCGCCTTGATTAAACCAAACAAAAATTTTAACTCCACTTGAAAGTTCAAGAAAAACCAACAATTTGAAATTGAAATTAAATATTTTAGATGGGAATATTTAGAAACTAAATGAAAAACTTACGAATCTTAAAGGTCGAAGTGGCTTCCAGGAAGCACAACACCAAGAAAATCAACAAACTACCGCGTAGCATCTTCAAAAAATTTTGCAGCACAAGAAAATGAGCAATGACGGCGGGATTCGCATATTTTCCATTTTTATACGATTGGGTGAGAAATGAAGTAGCAAAAATACGAAATAATTGGCCCATTAATTGATTTCAAAGGTGCTGAATTCTAACTTCTAGTTGACACTTATCTGTAGTAATTGTTAGTTGAATTACCCAAATTATGATATATTATATTTCAGAGTTATTATCCAATCAAGAATAATTGCGGGTAATGATCAATTGTGTTTGTAATTGATGCTTTCATTGAGTGTCGGTGATCAAAGTTCCCTACTAAAAGATTATAAACATATTTAATATTAATGAATATGATTATTTCGTCTTAAATATCTTTAATTATTAGGTACTGATACACATTGTAACAAATTGTTTATTTATTAAATTTTTTATATAGTAGGTAAAAAAATATATGGTTATACAATCACTTTTGATACAATTTCTTATAATTTCACCTATCTAAAAATTTGAACCTACTACGCACATTTTTATATCTCATACCGAATTTGAAATGCACCAATATGCAAATATTTTGTATTTTTCATCATTTGATATTTCTTTTAGTATTGACAAATTTCATTGTGAGAACATAAAAATTCTGTTTGTAATAATCCCAAAACAATTCGAACAATACTGTTTTCCCCAAAACTTTTACGTTGCAAGTAATTAGTACCCAGACGTAGGTAATCCCAAACAAAAGTACCGAAACCTCGTTAATTAGCTTTTAATGTCATGGGTCTGTGTCTGTAGGTTCTTCTCCCATAAGTATAAGTCATTTTCACTACTTTCAGTCTGTCAGTAACCTCAGAATTCGGTGGTGCATCCAGAAAATTGTTCGAAATGCTTCAAACTTTCCTCGTCATTTTGCTCATCGGCGCGGCTACCGCTGTGGATTTACGTAAGATTTGTTTATTATTTTAAACTACTCGCGGAATTTTTACTATGTAGGGTATTTTATTAGATAGTACAAAATTCTAAAGATTTGACGTATTCGTTTTTCCGCAAATTCTGTCCCCAGTGTTAAATTATGAGCTCGAAACTTGTTTTATGAATATTTTGGATGCTACAAATTAAATTAAATGGGATATTGCCGGTTATTTTAGGCTGGTTAGGTTTTTTTATTTACGTAGGTAACTGTGCTTATAACATATCAGAAAATTGAAAAATCCAGTACCGGCTCATTAAATAATAAATAATATTAAAATTTATTGAACTACTTTTCTGTCTAATTATTTTACTAATTTTAATACGAGAGATGGAAAGATGGAATAATAAGAGAGGATGTTTTTAAGCATATAAAACACTAGAAACTTGTCATTGTAAACTCCCACCAATTAAACACCCTGTATACATTTTTCCATATTAAACAATTTTTATTTATTTGTATTCTCTTGCAGCAAGCTACATCAAACCATGCTCGAAGACCGGCAATTTCAGCGAATGCGCTCTGAAACACGCCAAAGAAGCTATTCCACACATGTTAAAAGGTACGTTAATTACATCCTGTAGCATCGCAAATTCCACCTTCTTTTTCGAGACAAATGGAGCCATTTACTGGTCTGAATATTTATGAATTTTCACGGTTGTCCGTTTCCACGTGGCGCCGGTAAACAAAGTATATTATGCGAATGCGTATAGAAGATCTAACGAAAATTCGACGGTTAATTATTTACGACCTTCCGTTAATTAATAAAGCGAATAGGCAGTGATATTTCACCGCGAATTAATTGGAGTCTAAAAGACACCATAAAAAATCGACGAGTACCCTCATAAATTTTACATCCTTCTAAAAATAGTGAAATAATTTAATAAATGACGCACGACCGACGATTTTCACAGCGTGACCCTAGGATTTATTAACGCGCTCTTCGGATCGTAATTTGTAACCGTGATTTGTCCGTTTCAGGCGATAAAAAATTACAACTTCCGAGTTTCACGCCGCTGATGATATCCGCCATCGACATCAAAGGCGCCAACAATTTCAACGTGCATCTTGGGAATCTAAAAGTCTACGGGCTCGAATTCACCGAACCCGTTAATATTAGGTCAGCATTTTTCATAAATATACTCGCTAAAGTCTGTTATAAATGTTATCTTTGTAATATTGATGGTTTTTAGTGTGGATTTCGCGCATAGAACGGCCAAAGTAATAAGCACTGTACCCAGGCTGGTCGTTTTGGGCAACTACACAATCAACGGGAAAATTTTAATTTTCACCTTAAATGGACACGGAGCTGTGAATATTACTTTATGTAAGTGTGATAAACGATAAAATTAACCGCTACATTTGAACAAATATTTTTTTGTACCAGCTAAAGGCACCTACGAGTACGGCTTCCACTGGACGACAGAGCAAAGAAACGGCGTGGAGTACGGCAAAATCATCGGCAGCAACTTCGATTACGCCATAGAAGGCGTCGAGTACCATTTCGAGAACGTCATCAACAAGGAAAAAGCGATAAGTAAGTTCCGCTTCCGTTGGTTAACGATCGATTGAACGATTGCCTCGTTTCCGTAGGTGAGCAGGTCAATAAAATCCTGAACAAGAACTGGAAGATCGTCAACAACGATCTGAAGCCGTCCATCTCCGAGACGCTGCTCATAATTCACAACGAATTGTTCTCGAAGGTCTTCACCCAAGTGCCCTACAAGCAGCTGTTTTTGGAATGAGATGGGTTTTGATGATGCGCCCGCGCAATTGGAGTAGATGTGATTTTGATTAGGATTAATAGGAACTTCGATTGTATTAAGTGTGTAGCTACTTAATTTTAAATCAGAATAAATAGATTTTTTCTAATACCAGCGAATTTTAATATGATGAAATTTTATTTTTCCATTAGTAAAGTCTATATACCTTTTTAAACCTTGAAAACTGTCACATCACCAAAACATAGTAAAAGATATCAATCCTTTTGTAAAACTTGTAAAACTATAAAAAACAATAATTAGTGATATTTATTATGATATATTGTAAAATCTTAATAACAATTAACACTTCTGATAGAAACTCCTAAAAACACACTCACTGACAATCATAAAACCCATTTACAGTTAAGATTCTAATTATTTATACAAACCAACAACGAATAAATTAGTAAAATAATATTACGAAACAACAACAAAACAGTTCAAACTCAAAAATCTACTATATACGCAAAAAATCCGCTCCAACAAGTTATATTTACATCCAGGTTGTTGGCAAAGCGATACCTATCGTTGGGTTTAAATTTAAATCTCCTTGGTGTCCTCTTGTGCAATACACACGATGTTCTACGTATTCCCTATTAATTGTTCTGTAAATGTTATCAAACAAATCCATTTATGCGAATTTTTGATGAACAAAGCTGATAACAACAAGTGTTGACGTTTTGTATTTAAATAACTTACTAAACGAAAATTAAACGTTTTAGGCAAATAAAAGCTAATCTAAATAGTCAATTGGATCGAATCGATCCGGGTGCTCGTTCATTTTTTCTTAAGAAAGCCATCAAGTCGGGCGTGCATTTCAAAAGAGAGGATGAGTGAGAGTATTAAAAAACCAAACGAATTGTATTCGTTGATTAGTATTAATAAAGGTATGTAATTGCATTGTGTTGTAAATTTATGTTACCTATTTGCTATTTAATGTGTTACCTATTTGTTTGCTATCAAAGGTTTTGATTAGGAATTATCTCTCAAATAAAAGGTATACTACAAATTGCATATTTAGATTTATTGTAGATTCTCTCATCATGTATTATAACCTACTTATACTTCTTTAATTAATTTAAAATTAGAAGAAATGTATGTTTCAGTTGAACGTATATTTTACTGTTCTCAGTTCAAATTTACTATTTAATAAATATTTTAAACTAATTAGATTTATTTGTTTATTGAATTCGGATACAATTTAAAAACAATTAGCTTAATTGAGCAACGAATGATCCAATTTTCCACACGTCCATGAATCTTATCCAGTAAATTTTCCGAGTCCAAAAAACTCTCCGTCAAATATCGATCGATGGTTATAAAACTTTTTTATTGCCACTTAATATTTAATTACTCAAAGAATCGTAATCGACGAAATGACTTAATTTGGAACAAAGTTGAAAATTGTGATTATTATAAAATGAAGATACTTCAAATGAAGTGTGTGAATGGTATCTCTTTATTATAATTAGAAGAATCTGGATTTAATCAGATTTAATTAGTATCATTAAAGTGATTATCGTGGGAATCGTGACATTCACGTGATTTTACATTTCTCCGCATGTTCGATAGGGTAATTACACACAATGTTCTAATCAAAAGTCAATAAAATCTTCGAAATTTTCCATTTATCGCAACTCGAATCACTAATAAGCTACTTTATTAATGATTTTTAATACCAATTATGTTATCAGCGGTTTTAATGTAAATCTTTTTGTTGTTATTGCGTCGAAAGCAGCCTGTTTAGTACGAGTACCCGAAAGTACTACAAATCATAGAATTAATTAATCGGCTATTTTTAAAATGCTCAACTCGAGTGAGCGCTAACCAGAAGTCAGGTAATTAAGATTGAAAAATTCGATTAATCGAAACCAAATGACGCGCGTAATTTTCCAACAAGGCGAAAAATAACACTTATTTGTGCATCCTCAAAGAACGTACGGAATTAATAATTATTTGTTGATAAATAGCCGATGATAATTTTTGTATACGCACAAATTCGAAAACAAAACAACACAGTTTTCGTAGTTTCGTGTGGTAAATCATGTGGAAATGAACCACTTCGAGTATTCTGAAGACGAATTTCTCCTGTCGTGGAGTAGTTTACAAAAATACTATCAGCAGGAAAGTGAGTTATATACTTCCTCTGCTATTACACTTCCTCTACCACTGTACTTTTTCTACTAATACACTTCTTTTTCTGCTCATTTGTGTTACTTTTTCGATTCTTTAGCTCAGGGGCCATCGTCGTTCGAAGATGCAGTTCGAAAGACAGGCTTCGGGAAATTCAACATCATGCTTATGGTGTTGGCTTTCTGTGGAATATTTTCCCCCATGTTCGAAACCACCACCATGTCCTACATATTCGCACCGGCCAAATGCGATTTGGATTTATCCCTGCAGGATAAAGGATATTTGAATTCAGCTGTGTTCGCAGGTTCGTACACTGAAATTTAATCGAATAATCGATACTAATATTCATCGTATCAGGCATGATATCCAGCTCGTTTATTTGGGGTTTTCTCTTGGACACCTTCGGGAGGAGAAGGCTCATGATCGTCGGGTATTTCATGGACGCCACGGTGGTGTTCCTGAGCTCTCTTTCGCAGAATTTCACCATGTTGATAATCTGCAAATTCTTAGGTGGCGCCATGTGAGTACAAATTAAACGCAGAGAAATTAGGATTTTCCGAACGATTTGTTTTAGAATCAACGGGCCATTTTCCGCTATGATTGCGTATTTAAGCGAATTCCATTCGTCTAAATACCGGTCGAGAATACAATTGATGAATGGCACATTGACGAGCTTGGCGCAAATTGTCTTACCCCTTCTTGCTTGGGGTATTCTACCATTGCCCATCCATTGGACTTCTCATAATTTTAGTAAGAAAATTTACCGTGAATGAAACAAAAAGTGATTCCTAAAAATTATTACCTTTCAGCTTTGAATTCTTGGAATATTTTCTTAATGCTGACTGGTTTGGCCCCATTCATCAGTGGAATCATATTCTTCTTCCTGCCGGAGAGTCCCAAATACTTGATGACCTCTGGTGAAAATGAGAAAGCTATGGAAGTGCTACAAACTGTCTACAGCTGGAATACGGGTAAACCCCCTGAAACCTATCCTGTAAGTTTTCTTTGAACTTTTACCTTGTTTCGAGTCTTTGCTTTAACTGTTCAACGCATTTGAACAATATCATATGCTTTTATTTAGTGATTATTCAATATTCAATAGATAAAAGAGCTAATCCAAGAAATTCCATCGAACAAAACGGAAGAGGAAGAAGACGATGAAGACGATGTTGCCTCGGTCATCGACCACAAATCCAAACTTTACGCAGTGAACGAGGGTTTGCAGAACTTCGCTCCGCTGTTCAGGTCCCCTTACTTGGGGAACTTCCTCCTGATAGCCGTCATCGAGGTCATGTTCCTGACCAGGTGAACGAATGAGTTCTTTTTTTATCGCTGCGATTCTTATTCCAATTCATTGCAGTTTAAATATGCTGCGGCTGTGGATGCCCCAGCTCTTCCAGGCCTTGGAGGACTACAAAATGGGCCACAATGGATCCACGACTGATTTGTGCACGATGCTGGAGGTGCTGAAACCTTCCGCAACGAACGGCACGTGTGTAGCTCAAGTAAGTTAACTATAAAGAAGCTATGAAGAGGCTCTCATGAATATTCTTTTACAGAACGTCAGTAAATCGAGCGTTTACATTAACTCCATGTTAGTGTCTTCACTTTCGATTTCCTGTTATATTTTAACGGCAAGTGTAATAGTGAGAGTGGGGAAGAAGAAAGTGTTGAGTGAGTACTTAAATGTGCAATAAGAAAAACTGTATTTAACAAGAATTTCTTGCAGTTTGTTTAGCTTTCGTGGGAGCCATATCGTGCATGTCTCTGTACATAGCCAAAGGCACCGTGTTAACCACTGTCTTGACATCGGTATTTGTGTCTTGTGGAAACGTCGGGAGTAACGTAGTTTTAGCCATTACTGTCGATGTTTTCCCGACGACTTTGAGGTGAGGAAATGAATTTTATCGCAATTGTAGCGCTAACGGTATGTTTGTTTAGGGCTTTTACTGTGTCTTTGATAATGGCGATCGCTCGGCTGGGAATCACCTGTGGAAATTTAATATTTCCCATGCTTCTGAAAGCTGGATGCGCGCCACCGTTCTTCGTGGTCGGAGGAGCAGTAGCAGGTAAATTCTCATTTTTTTATTTAATAATTCAATTTCCTTAAAGATGCACTCGAGTTGCGAATAAGTCGCACTAGTATATCTTTGTTTATGTTAAATTTATGAAACTGCAAGCAGCCTAAGTGATTGAATTTTTTTCTTTTAGTTGGAGGAATACTGAGCTTCCTTCTTCCGAACACCGAAAATAGAGCTTTACAATAATTTTTTATAGACAATGAAAGCATTTACGACTGCAATTTTGTGATCTTCACGCGTTAAAACTGAGTATTATTTATTTTTTATAAAATTATTTTAACATATTCCTTAGTGTAAATATTTATTTCATTCGATTTATTTAAGGATGATTAGCGCAAACGTACAAAAGATGAATAATAAAAATACTATCTGAACCAACGTAACATTTATTTTTATCGTGATTAAATTTAAACGAGTAGTAAGTACTTTAAAAATTGTAGAGCCTTGCATAGAATTGATTTAATAACATTCGAGTACATTATTCGGCAGATTTTTTAACCATACCACCGAATGCATCTGCACCAGCTTGCACGATTTCCTCGTATCCGAAGCTGGACATTGCGTTTTTGCATTGTTGAAACCATTGCCACAGATTGGGATAAAAAGACACGTCAAACAATCCCGATGACTAAAAATAAAAAAGGTCCTTTCTTCATTACAATTTAACACACATGGCAGGTTCTTTATACCTCTATTGTAGATAATAGGGTGATCACAGCAAAATCGGCAACAGTCATGCTATTGCCGGCCATCCATTTGGAATCCTCCAAAAGTTTATCCATGTAAGTTAAAGCTTCTCTGAGCTTTTCTTTGTCAGCTTCCTCCGCGGTTCTTCCCATAACCACAGGAATCTAAATTTTCACACCGGAATGATCAGAGTAATGATTAATGTAGTTGATAAATGCTTACGTGTGTTTTGAAAAATCCGGGGAAAAGCGTTCCCGATACGAAAAACAGCCGTTGGGCCACCCTGGCGCCCTTCTTGGGATCCTTGGGGTACAAGCTGTCGTCTTTTCCGTATTGATCTACTAAATATTTCATTATGGCTCCGCTGTAAATGAGCAATTTTAAGACGAAAGTTCATGAATTATTTAAGAAAATTTCATATTTGTCGATTGAGCCAGTTTTTTCATCGAGAAATATCGGAAAATTGATTACTGCCGTTGATTACTGGGTGCCTGAATGTTTTCGTATAATAAAAAGCGAGTAATGATTTCGGTGGAAATGCTTAATTATTGTTAACTAGAGAACAAAGGTTATAAATTTTCAAGTTTCCTTCTACAAGTTTTCTAGTAGGTTTAGATGATTTAAATCATGAATGAGGTTTCTAATGTACCTTGTTAAAAACTTTAAAAATACATATGTCTACTTTTTAAAATTGCGAGAACTTTAAAAGTTTATTTTATTGGAACTTTATACCCGTTTATGTACCTAGTGGAAAAAAATAAACATTTTTTAAGGCTTGGTTATTATACATATGCTTGGGATTCACAGGATTGTAAATTTAGTACAATGATTTTTATTTTACCTATCATACAGCACGAATCCTTCATCGTTTATCGTAGGAATAGTGTGTAGAGGATTCAACTATAAAAAATGAAAATAATATAAAAACCCCCTATACAAGCGTTTTTTTTGAAATACCTTCAAATAGTCCGGCTTCATTGTATCCCCAGCCATGGGATTAGTTACTATAATGTTAGGGTTAATACCCAGCGCTTTCATTGTAATCAGAACCGCCCTTGAAGGAGGGCTCATGATAAAATAGTAGAGATCAATAGAATGATTGGACATGTTGATCGGGTCGACTGACCTGAAAATAATTATAGAACATTCGTTATCTAAACAGGCGTGTACAAATCTGAATAAAATCCGTGTAAATATTGTTGATTAGGTGCTGTTAAATCGAATTAAAATTCACCTACTTATTATTCAGAGGGACAATTCCCTCGTTTTCCATGCAATTCCCCAGTGTCGTGGAATGAGCACGAATGCTTTAATACGGATGTGCACGCGATACAACACGAAAAAAGAGTAAGATTTCCTCGGTTATCGCCTAATTGAAATTCATTAGCTATCGGGTTTCTATGGAGACTTTCCGATCAAAACAAAAAATTCCGATTTTTCGTAAATACTTTATGAGCCTGGGACGTTTGGATTACGTACGTATTCGAGAACAATCGGTTGGATTAACTTTACAATTTTCGCTGCAATTGCATTTTATATGAGCTTTATAATTAGCTTGTAAAAAGTCGCAATAATTTTAATTCTTTTTAAATATGTTAATTTTGTTCTGTTCCACTAAAGTAAGCGAATAAATCTTTCTAGTTAAGAGCTAATTTATTAATGCATTGTTTCGTCTATAATCTGGTAGAAATTATTATTTGATACTGCTTGGTTTTTTTTGGAGAAGAAATAAATTTTTAATTTATGTTCCTAGAATCAATAACTCTATTGGTATTTTGGACATTTAATTACAGTTAAATTGGCTCAGTTTTAGAAATTTTATTGGAAGATTTTAATATTTTATTGTGGGAATAGGTAGTATCGATGTAACCTCAATTAATTCGTAGATAATCTTTAAATATTTAACATTTTAATCGATATAATACAAGACTAAAATGCATTGTCATCCTTTAGAGAAACTCGTTAATTTCTATGTTAATATTAATTTATTGACAATGCATTTTAGTCTTGTATTGTATGGATTAAAATGTTAAATATTTAAAGATTATCTACGAATTAATTGAGGTTACATCGATACTTAAGAACAAACGCAACTTTTAATTTCTCTGAATTTTTATTAACAATATCAGAAATTTCATACAATTTACAATAGTTTTTACAATCAAATTGAATAAATGTATAACCGCTTAAATATAACCAATATACACTTTTCAAGCGATAATAGAGTGACAAAACAATTTACGTGGAAATAATAGAAGCGCTATAGAATTCTTTAACAATTTTTATAATACGCATTATTCATTCGTTCAACGTGATTGCGTTACGCTAATACAAACTATAAAGCACACGGGGTGATGTAAATTAGGTGAAATTTTTTATCCAATGAGATCGATATTTCGTAGAAAAAAAAACGAGATTCTGGTTGAGTCAACAAAAAACGTTTGGGATTTTAAAATTCAAAAACCAAACAAGTAGATAATGAGTATAATTAAGAATATTCCTCGTACCATTGAGTTTGAATTTTGCACAGAGAAAAAATGCACTGTGAAAATATAAAACAAGGCATTCCAAATGGAACACATCAAGAAAAACTATGTATAATCCAATGGAGTCAAGTAAAAGTCACTAGTTTTTACAATTATATTGGAAAACTCAGTAACGTACGTTAAATACACACTAGTAAATCTAAAGGAACGGGTAAAATAGCCTTAAAAGACCAAAATTTCGAACCACCCGTTATTTAATTCAAATATCCTAATTTTAAATTCTACTTCTAAGGAGCATTTCAATAAATATCACGCCTAGGTTGTGCCGTGTTATTTTAAATTGAAGCTGTGCTCCATTAAATTTGCCAGTGTGTATACAATTAAGGAAACCATTAAAAAACATTTACAAGTCAGATACTATGGGGTTTTCAATGGAAAACAAAATTACATTTATATTATAAACGAATAAGAGATAAAAACGAAATCGATTTGATATGTTATTGCAAAACTATTCGAAATAACTAATTTTATAATATATTTTACTGCACCGAACTAACGACAGAAATTAAAGGGAATGTATAAATTTCTATTGGACATTCCAAAACGTCTACCACTACATAAAAACATCGAATTCCAAACGAATCGGATATTTTTCTTAGCAGGAGAGCCCTGAAACACGTTGTACAACATCGATGGAACAATTCGTTACTATTTAATAAATACAAGTCCACTGAACAGGGCAAATTTTCGAATCGTTTCACGTAAACAAAAACCGACATTTTCCAACATTCGAACTATTGTCGCAGAGCAGCAAAATTATACCCTAAAGCTTACAAACATAGTGAATCACATTCTCGTTATTAATCATCATCTGCAAGCAACGCAAGAGTCCAAAGCCAGACAAACAAAAAATCCCCTAACAATCTAAATAGAACGAATACGAAACCTAAAACAACCGAGGCGAATGCAATCCGGTGGTCTGATGGTCCAATTCGGGATCGTGAATCGACCCGGCCGGGCCCCAATCGTGCAGCCCTTGCGAGTTGGCCAATCGATGGGTCAGCCGATGGGCGATCGAGAAGCCCCCGCTGCCCTCCAACTGTGTCAGCACGATGATCACTTGACGGGTGAGCGGCGGCACCGAGTCCACCGTACGAAGGGTGCCTCTCGTAGACACTACGTTGTAGCTCTCCTATTAGATACATACCATAATTTATTCACAAATAGTACATATAGTACATACAAAAAAGAATTCTGCCGGAACAGCAAACATTTACTCAGAACACCAAATAACACCATCCTGCAACGTTTTAAAATCATTGCGCAAGCTCACAATGTTCGTAACAACACAAAACATGCTGCTGGAACAAACCTAATATTGAATATTTACCTGACAGTCGCACTTTACGTGTATCCATTTATTCTCGTGTCGGTTTTCGACCATCACCACCAATCCCGCCCAACCTTTGGTCAAATAGTACGCGGTCATTCCTTCCCTGCCCTCGTGCCGCTGCCCTCTGGCGAGCGTCAGCGATATTATCGCATCGGCGAGGATGTAATTCGGCGGTTGGATGTTTTCCGCCAACAATTTCTTCGAGCTATGTATGGCCAGCACGTACCTATTAATAAAAAATCGATCGAAAGCGGTCTATCAGTTTACCACAGATAAATAACTAAAACAGATGAAACTGTTTACAAAATTTTAGGGCACCAACAATAGGTCACAGTCTAACAGAAAATAGAGGTAAAACGTTGCATGTTGTCGCGCTATTTTTTACAATTTCCTTCTGCTTTATTTTTTATGTCCTGATATGTAATCGTCTTAATACTAAATATTAATGTTATTTACATTCTTCAAAATACACCCACAACATATAATAAATTGCAAGTTTAAGAAATATAGTTTCAAAATGTGACGAATTATATATTTCAAAATTCCTGTAATAGATAAACTCTTACAAATTTGGCAACGGTGTACAACCGCTCGTAGTAAAATTTGAAGACGATTTCGACTAAAAAGAGATCAGAGAACAGTATCTACCTCATTTTCCTAGCGAATAATAGCAAATATCGGGAAACCGGGAAGCAGTTGTCACTGTTTTTTCTTACAATATTAACAAAATTTTCATACGTAATATTAAATAATGTTATATTTTTACCATAACAATTCTTAACATAATTAAATTCTTATTTAAAATATATTTGCCTACACTCAAGGCGCCTGATTGGATCCGCCATGTTACCTCTATTTTTCTATCTTACTTTTTTTGCCTCGTTTACTTAATAAGTGACAGATAATTTTCAATGTTGGCGTCAAAAATTTATGAATGACTGGTTGGGGATGTGTTAGTTACCTAGGATAGGCCATCACGTCCTCCAAGCCGGTGTGCCAGTGGTTGAACGCCAGCGGTACCACAACGTACTCGCCGGCTTCGAGCATTTTGTTGCACCCCACGAAGCCTCTAACCTGCCGCTTGCTGTGCTCCACCAAATTGCCGATGGTCGAGCCGGCCCGCGCTTTGAACAAAACCACGCACAAATCTAACTGAGATCGTTGGGATTTTTCAGACTTTCTTTGACCCTCCTGAAATCGCAAATGAACAGTATTGCAGCCTTTGTACATTATAAAGTCTTGTTCGATAATACTTTACCTGAAATAAAGTAAAATCGATTTCCGTAGGCTCTAATATAGTAAGAAATATACAAGACAAATGTTGTTGGCTAGCTAATGGTGGCAGTATTCCGGTCAGCCGTATTTCATTCCAACCGCTCCTCACTTTGCAAATGTCGATGCAATCGAAGTATTTCAAAACGTCCGGAAAGGCTATCCAAAACGTGCCGTCCTGCGATCCGTCCGGCAGTAATTCCTGGCGCAATTCCGACGTCCACAAGCAGGAATCGTCCGACCAGTCTCCTTTCCACACGAAGTGCCCTAAAAATGACAATGAACGCTCGTATACTATTTTAATAAAGCGCTTATTTAACCAACCCCAAGGATTCCTAAGCTTGAGTAATCGATAGCCTTTGATATCTCGAACGTCCAACAGCGAATACGCATGTCTAGGCTTCAAACCTTTGGATTGGTATTCAACTTCGTCGACTTTCATGTTCCCACCGCCGCACGAGGCTCCCATCAAGAACATCGCCTGTCTCGATGACAGCAATCTACAAACGAAGCTTCGTAAATTCTCTAGTAAATAAGACGATAGCGGATACGTACTGAGCCCAAATTAAATCGATGTCCAATTCCTCCTCGACCGGCGCCGGCATGGAAGATGCTTGTAATGGTATACTTTCGCAAGGAGCTCCGGTCAACGTTGCCAAACCTTCGATGGCGCGTCCCGACACTAGAGCCTCGTAACAACCATGGATTTTAGCCACTGCTTTTTCGATCAAAGGTACCCACAATTGTCTTCGTTTAGCCTTAAACGATCGATCAAGTACACACCAAGTAACAGGCTTTAATAGAATACTTACCTGCGAGTAGAACAAATGCCCTCTTTTATCACACGGGAAATAATCATCGACTAAAACGGTAATCCAATGGCCGTCTTTGCACAACCTCACCTGGTACACGCCTTGGGGGCAAAATTCTCTCGTTATCAAAACAGCCCTAACTAAATCCTCTCTTTCCGCTAATACAGCAAGTGCACTTAACAGCCAGCAATTACCCAACACCCCTGAAAATTACATATTAACACGCTTCGATAACTAATTTCCCATTACCTTGGGAAATATCCGACGGTTGCGGTTTCCTAAACACCGCCCACATCAAGTCTTTATCCTCTTCTACAACTATATCTCTCAGTCTCTTCCATTTCACCACGTGCGAATCCTTCATTTCGGCGGGATTGTAGTACAGGCTGCTGGGCATCGGCGGGAAGTCCTCGTCGAGGTAGCTCTGCTTCTTCAATTTGCAATATTTCACGATGTAGTTCCAATGTTTGTTGCTCATCTCCTGCTGGGAGAGCCGCGGCGGCTCCTTCGGCTGCGCGGCGCCGAGCGAATTGACGTCGTCGCGCATCCTCTGGCACATATCACAGATTACATACGACTTGGTGTTTTCGAACGTGCAAACGACGCAGTGCCACGATTGGTACGATTCCGCGCTGTTCGATTCTGCGAGAATTACAACAGTTAAATAAAATGGAGAGGAGTACGATGAGATGAGAAAAAATACCCTTACCTTCGTTCCAATTCTTGAGCAAATTGACGCGTCCTTTATCGGCTTTCGTTACCGGCACGAGCCCTTGCACTTTCGCATTGGCGCTGGTCTTGGTCGCGTTTCTCTTGGATCTGCCGTGCCGCGGGGAAGGGCTCCGCGACGGCGTCGCCGCCCTTTCCGTCTTGCAGGCCTTGCACGACGAGGCGTTCAGCGAATTTTTGAGCGTGCATTTCGGACAGGGCCAGTACTCGCCCTTCTTGAGGGTCATGTCGTGGTTCAGGGATATGGAGCGGAGCTTCGATCCGCAACACGCCTCGCACACCAACGAGCTTTCGCTGTTCACCAATGTGCACTTTTTGCACGTCCATTTTTGCTCGTCGATCGGACTCTCGTCGCCTGCAAGTAAATCGAATGTAGGTTTTATGATCCGCATTTTTAACCCGGTATTTTAGCGCTCCTCTTTAACGCTAATCAATCGTTTAAAGAGTCTCTTTAACTTGACAGTTTTACAGTGTTGTTATGGGGTATCTAACTACAATGCGGTTATTTCAATTGACAGTTTTACGTCGTTGTTATGGAGTAACTAAGGAGATTCTTTCTTTTGACAGTTTTGCATTGTTGTTATGAAGTAACTAAGGATTGTTTAAATTGACAGTTTTACATTGTTGTTATGGAGTAACTAAGGACATTGTTTACCTTAAAGAGGCTATTCAAACGGCGGATTAGCATTAAAAATGAGTGTTGAATACGAGTCATCGTCTTCAGGTATTATACAGGATGTTATATTGGCAAACGTACAAGCTGTTGCTATACATAGGATCATCTAAATGGCTCGCATATGAGTGGAGTTTTGTGAAACATGTCTATTTTTGATTTTTGCTCGTTATGTTTTGTTGACATTGGCCGTAGACCAAAAACACTGTATAATGTTATGAATTGTGAGTAAAATACCTGGTAGAATTTGAAAATCGTCGTCTAAATCTTGATCTAACGTTGCTATTGGAACTTGCAGCTTCGAATCGTTCCAATTCATAGCCCTGCTGAAAAATACAGTTTAGTAATACCTACTTATTTCTCTATTATAGTGATTTTAAACTAGGTAGTTTAAAGATTATTAAAACGTTTCTAACGGGCTTACTTTTGAGAGGGGCTATTGAGCCTCCGGTCTTCGGTAACGGTAACCGTATAGGGTTGATTCAAAGACGGTGGAGACTTCCAACTTTTGCAAATTTCGCATTTATCTACGCTAAATCCGTTATAAGCGAATGAACACTGACGGCAAGTCCATCGTCTCTCGTTTAAAGACCAACTGGATTTCGTTGGATTATTATCTTTCATAAGCTGTATTCTAGGGGAAAATACAACGGGGATTAACGTGTGCGTTGCAACGGAATAGCAAGGAGAACGAATTAAATTATTTTCGCGAAAAAAGTTTGAGATACTTCATCAATTTTTAATCAAGCGTACGAAAATAAACAGAGTTAAAATTACTTGACTACTTTTCATCGATAAATACGTAGATATTTACTGATAGTAAGCGTATAATTTCACCTACACTAATATTAAATAAAACGATATACATATTTCCAGTATAATTTAAGTTAGCTTTAAGTTTTTGTCCTTAAACTTAATGATAATAAATAGTTTAAAAAAATAATCGAGGTTAAAGTGTATCGATGGAACAATTTGGACGGAAAACGAAATAAATATATTATGGAAATCATTTATTATAAAAATAACTACAAACGGTTTAATTTCACGGAATTTATTGATCATTAAAATATATATCTATAGGCAATATTTCGGCTAGTAAAAGCCGGATTAAATGTATGGAAATTACTGTTCGTTTATTACCAGCGTTATTTACCGAAACCTCTACGAATATCAATGAAAACATCAAGAATAGAATGTTCAATAATTCAAGAGCAAATATTTTTTCAGCGGCTACACGAATTAAGCTCTAATTATGTTTGACCTTTGTACAATATTAATTCAATAACTCATTAAACTTTAATCGCATCCCGATGTTCGAATAAAAAAATTATACTTACAATTTCTTGTGTTTCTCGGCATCGAATTCCATGTTCCTCTTTTGAGCGTCAATGACATTATGATTCTCGTAAAAATGTTTCTCTTTGTCCGGCTCTGATATTCCTGCATATGAATTTTCTAGTAAAGTAATTCAAATTCTTTTAAACGATACAATTCACGTTATAAAACAAAATTTAAAACCCACAATTGACGAGAGAGTTGTTTTGTATTAGAGAGCTGCTAAATCAATAGCATATAAAGTCTCGAGCCATACAGACTGATGATTAAATGATAAGGCATTTTATAGATAATTTCAAAAACTTGTAGAGGTAGGGATATCGAAGGAATCAGTGTTGAATTCGAAAGGACTTTAAAGTTATCGCTCCTTTTACAAAACTTAAGCGAGTTGCTAATTTCTACTAGCGCATCTTACCTACCTATGTATGTATAAAGTGTATTTTGATCCTTATTAGTAGTATCACATGCACCTCTGGTGCAACTTCTGCCGTTTAAATTGTCGAATAACTGGGAATGTTGAGATGATTGGATGTCTGTCATCGATGTGCTGGATCTGGGCAGAGCACTGAGAAGGGGACTGCCTTCGAGACTCCTTCGATTTATGTTGGGTACGTGACAATTGTAAGCAGACGGCAGCTCGGATAGAGATCTCCTGTACAACGGTTTGTGGCTGTGAAGCGATTCATTATCGGCCCAGTTATCCACCTAAAACAACAATTTTCAATACAATTAATTAGTTTTTAACGAATTGTAGTATAATGAAATGCTGCTAGTAATTTGTAATACTGTCTCGTTCATTGCCATTTTATTCAAAATCAATTCTTTAATGCCACATAAAAATATAACATGCATGTTAGCCTGTCTAAAACGAAAATTACATGCAATTGAAAATAAGTGCTAACGCAAACACAATGTTATAAAAAAATCAGTAATGTCCAAACTAAAACGTAAAACGATTTTTGTTCGTAAAATTACCTTAATAATGACGCTAGGCTTTATGTTACTATTTAAATCAGGAGAATACGGTGATTCGCAAGCCTCGCACACGGTGTAATTAGCACTATTTAACAATGTACATTGCTTGCAAGTCCAAGTACTGGTCGGTACCAGACTTTTGACGGTCCACATATAATTACTAGGTTTATAAGAGATATTTATACCGCTGGCAGTAGTTCTAACGTCTTTCTGTTGTTGACCATCGATAGAGGAATCACAGGTTTTTTGCGCCACCGAACAGCTAAGACTTTTTACTAGAGACAGAGATTTGTTCCTTTGACATTTACATTTGTAGGGTTTACTGTAATTTAAAATATCGAAATTCTGAATGGGATTCAGAGAGCAATTCTTGCAGGGGGATTCTGCAATGTTCATGGTCTTTAACAGCGAATTACAGATAACACATCTGGACGAGGCCGTAGAGAGATCTAGTTGGCAAGTATCGCAGAAGGATGCGAAATGCAATGACGGCAAACTGTTGAATTTTATAAGATTTAATGGTTTGTTAATTACCGATAGGTTGATTAGAGGAACGACACGTTCATCTGCGGCAATGTTATTCACAGCACTGAAAAAAATCGACTTACAATTATTGATCTTTCCAAACAATATAAACACTAACCTTTTTATTAGGTCCTCTTTGGGGGACTCGATGTGGCTAATCACTGTGCGGCTCGTGTTATTCTCTAACGTGGTTTCGCTGAACGGTGAATTCGATTTGTTAAATTTCTGCCTAGAATTACCACAACGTATACATTTTTTTCTTTCAGTCGGATTGATCAAACTACAAAAACTGCAATGCCATTGTAGAACAGATGCAATTGCTCCCATGGTATTTGATTCATGGCTATGAGACCCATTAATTTAACGACGAATGCGAAGCTTTTTCGAATTTTAAACAAACAGCTGACTTTTTGTCAATATTTTGAAAATATAACAAAAGCGGACGCAAAACGTCGATATGCAGCGCGCACGCGCATATGCACGTCGTCTCGTCTCGTCTCTTCGCTCGTCGCATCCTTCTCTATCATTAGACTAGTAAGGGAGAGAGAGCGAATTAGCGAATAATTTGATTTCATTTGAATTTGAATGCAAGAAATCCATGAAATATTCGTTTTTTATTACCATAAAATTTGTCAGCATGCGTGATTTTTATTTGACAGGTGACAGGATTCAATAACTTGTTACTTGATTAAAAAAATATATCTTCCAAAATCAATTACCAACGGTTCTTCTTCAAAAGTGTAAATTTCTTTGCAATATTGTCAATTATATTTATACACCTTGATTCATTTCAGTTTGCAATATGGTCATTTCTATGACTTGAACAAAGAAAGATGGCTAAAATGAGAGTTGTCAGAGTGAAAAGAATGACGCAATATCACTTTCTTTTTCCTTCATAAGTGTTTAATGGAAATTTGTCTTTATCGGACCCATAGCCTTTATACCTATATTGCAAATTAATGAATCAACCTGTATAAGTTGAACAAAGATAAGAACAAAAATAACAGTGATTAGAATGAGAAAGTTGCAATCACACAATAACAATCTTTCTTTTTTCTTCATATAAGACTAATGGAAGTTGTCTTTGGTACACCCATATTGTGTACAAATTTGCACTTATCTGTATGTGAATATAATTAGAAAATTGGTGAAATAAAAATCATATTATTTTTACGACTTGTATTATTGAAAAGTACAAAAAATGAGATAACTGCCTAACATTCATGTTTTAGTTCGTTCTGAAGCTTCCAATAAAAGACCCTATTTGTTAAAAAAATATAAAGAAGCAATTTGGAATTAAAACGCTCTCTGCAATCTGCAAATATGTACAATGAAAAAAAAACACATTTTTTTCATATAACCGCTACATTATTTTGTAACAATGGCCCAAGCAAATTTTTCTCCGAAACTAGAACGATTTCAGTAAAAGCAAAAATAATTATTTTTGAAAAATAAAACTCTAGCCGCAGGAGAATAATCCATACTACACCATTTTCCTAAAGATCTAATTACCCTCAAACTCTAAAACATACAAAAAATATTTACACCTACTAAATTTTCCAAATTAGAACAATTACGATATTTTGAACTACATTCACAAGTTGTTCTTAAAAATATTACAATCTTAATTGATACACGGAACATCTCGAACTAAATTAAATATACGTTTTGTTTCCAAAAAATCACATTCATTCTCACGTATGTCGAGTTTAAATTTAATAATTAATCAAAATAAAAAAAAACAGAAACGCGTTTTTTTAATATTTACAAATATCTCGTCTTTTTTTATTGCTTACTTAAGTGAGCATTTTGTTTATGTAACTAAACTATTGATAATGTAATGATAAATTTTTCAATATGTACAGAGTTGATTATTCTTATAAGTACTTTGTTATACAAAAAGTAGTACAAATTGATAAGAGCATATCTGGATGTTATAATTATTTTGAAAACAAACTGTATGTTTATAGTTCTAATTTTGCTTATTATTTATTAAAAATAAATAACTCATTTATGGAGGATTTTAAAAATCAAAACGAAAAAGAGATATCTAAAAGCTATATTCAATTTGCTCTAGAAAGAGTATTCAAAATGATTAAGTATACATAATGTTGGAAAATCTGATTCCTTTTGATATGTTAAAATCCTGCATTTGTATACATGTAGTTAACACTAATATACCTTATTTTTATATATAAACACTTTTTAGATCTTGGTTCATTTAAAATATCTTACATTAAGAAATACACTGAAGTTCAATTATTACTCTCAAAATCGAAAACGTAATGGATCATTATTTTTTTTCCTCATAAATTAACGCAAACTTTCCAATATTTTTCTCTCATCGAATCAATAAAATAATAATAATTCCCAGAATTTCCAATTTCCCCTGAACTACGAAAGATACTTGCAAACTCACAACCCCCATTCCCAAATCAAAAATTCAAAATCATAAATGTTAAGTATGTTTTGTCACAATTGAAACGTCACTGAAAAAAATCACAGGTTCAAATCTCACGCCAAGGATATCCGTTAGTATCCTATCGCCTATTCACAGCCTTTGTGTTGCCAAACCTACTACAAGCCTTCTTCCACCTGGAAAATTTATTAAATTTAGTCTTACCCTATTATTCGTTTAGAATAATTATGCTTACTTGCACCGTGTACACCACATATCCTTGAACTCAATCCCGTACATCTTTCTACATTTTTTCCCACCGTCTTTCTTTGGTCTTTTCACAGTCACGTCGCGAACGGTTTCGCCAATTTCGACGTTCTTTTTCAACTTGCATTTCTCGCACCATTTCCTCTTCGTCCTCGATTGAACTGCCTCGCCGGTGTCGCTGCACGAGCACTTTTGCTCGTTGCGCCCATCGAAGAATATAAATGGGTTTGGACTAGTTGCCTCCCTAAAAAAAATATCAAATTTTAAGTTATAGTACAGTGAAATTCTGTAGCACAAACCTGTCTTCCTTTTTCTCTTCATCTTGACTTTCTGATTCGTAAAATAGCCTATCGCTTAATGTACCAGGAGATAATGATGAATCTTCGGTTTCAAATGAGAGCCTCATTGTCGATTCGTCTTCTTCGACGTTCTTGCCGATTTTTTTCCATGACAGTTCTTCTTCGGAATCGGAAAGTACCAACTGTTTTTGTTCACCATATAGAATATTGCTGTAATCACTGCAAAAATAAAATAATGCGAATTTGAATAAATATGGAATTTTGTGCGTGTTACCTGTCAATTTTGCACTCGTCTGGAAACGATTCGTGCACATCAAAATCCGGAATGTCCTTGTAAAACATATCAGCGTCTTCTTCGATAATTTTCTTAATAATCCTCTTTTTCGAATCGTCCATGCTATCGTGTAAATAAGTAGATTCAAATTCGTTTTCCAAGTCCAGTAGCAAGTGATTGCTAGACACTAGTTTCATGATGTTCGATTCATCTGCAAATTAAATTTTACTTGTAAATACTCCTCAAAAACAATGAATTAATACTCTTACCTTTTACTTTTTTATTAAACAAGTCATCTAAACTATTCTGTTCAAAATTTGTTATTTTATTCTCTTTGCAATAGTTCATTATTAAAGATTCTGCGTTGTTAACCAAATTTATGAGCTCTGAAAATACTTTAAACTGATCTAGGCATTTGTAACAAAACAACGATGTCTCTCTATCGCTTATTACCTGTAAAAAAATTATAATATAAATGATCTAAATAATGATGATATGCAGTAAACTCACCATTTCTGGAATATATACTGCCAGTTTGTCGACTATAGTTAACAAATTTTTGCCAAATCCGTTCTCAATGACCCTTAAACATGTTCTGCACAGTTTTAACGAGGTCTCACTTTTTGGGGACACGCACAATTTGTTATCTTTGATATAAACGACTTTGGTTGTGGATCCGCCGTAGAGAGACAATATTTTTTGCGTACGGAGACAAGTTGTTTTGAATTCAAACGCTTTTTCTACTTTTTTAATGCAGTTGGTACAAATTACAGGATTTTTTAATGGTATACACTGCAAATAAATAAAAACACAATTATCTCATGTTTTGGACATTAAAAAACAAGAAATTACTCACTTTTTTTCGTAATACAGCCCTTAACATATCACAAACGGCATCTTCTAATATTTGAATGTTTTTATCGTCTACGATACATAACCTGCACAACATTTTTTAGGATAAGTTTTACCTGCCAGAAACGAGTTAATTTTGCCCGCTAAGGGTTATTTCAAACATTCTAATAGAACATCTTAAAGAGTTTAGTAAGTCTGTGTTTACTTTCACTTTAAATTACAAGGAAATAAATTAATTTTATTAGGATTTCGGAGACGCTTATAGATGTCAAACATTTGAGGTTATGGATATCAGATCGGCTTCTTTCGACACAAAAAAAGACTTGCTAATGGCGATTGAAACGATTACAATTTAATTCCTGTAACTTTTTATGTTGCAATTATATTCTTACGTAGAATTGTCGTTGTTTATTACATCAAATAAACATCTTTGATGTTCTAAATCTAAATACAAATTTTAATTTTCATGTTTTTCAACTAAACAAAAAAACGCACTTCTCATATTGACAATAATGACTGATGACATGACATTTTAGCTCAAATGGCAACACTGTTGGTAAATTTCTGTATTTAGAACATTATCGAATATTTCGATGACGTCACAAATTATATCTTCTTAACTGTCACTGTCAACCTTGCTCTAAAAGAATTTTGTTGCAGTCATTAAAATTGGAAAGCATTTGTTGAATCATACCGAGCATTTCGATAATCGGCGTATAATTTTGATGTAAAACATTAATTTTTTACTGTGATATGAAAATAATCTAATATTGTACAGTTCATTGATAATTTCTAAAATGAGTACAACCGAGGTTAAACCAAACGGGGCTCCCTCATCAGGGTCACTGGAAACGACTGCCAGTGGAGATCAAGTAAGTATTTTAATAAAAATGTAATAATAGTTCATATTTATTCTGATTGTTATCTATTTTTCAGTCAAGCGGGCCTACAGCCGCAGAGCTTCGACAACCTTCCAAGCTCGAATCATTTCTCGCAATACTTAAATCGCTATTCATTCGAGCAATAATCATGTACTTCGTATTCTCGTTTTTCAAAGCACCTCAGCCCCAAAAAGTCAACGAAAAAGGCGTTAAAGTAACTCCTATAACGGCCAGAAATATATTCCCGGATGGTACGACAATGAATTTATATATTTATTTATCAGAAAACGAAACGATGGACAATTACAGCGATGCCAATGTATTTTGGCAAAAACGAGGACTCAAATACGGGGATTGGACATCCGGGATAGACAATGATGGTTGTTATACTTTCGAAAAGGAAGTTCCTATTACTGATAACATGAGAAATAATGGTACTTTGTTTATGCATGCGTATTTGGTGAAATCTGGATACAGTCCGGATCCTTCTGCAGAAAACTACGCCCGGAATGAAATGACTTCTGTCATGAAACAATTAAATAGGTACGATATTAAGATGATTTATATGTATCTTTAAAGAACTGATAAGAGTAAAGCTGTTGGGTAAATATGTAAATAGTAAAATAAATCGAGATAATTTTGAAGGTAAACGAGTTTTGAAATTTCAGTTTGTTTAAAGATTACATTATTGTATGCTTTTATGTAAGAATAATTTACCCTTGCTTTGTTGAGGGATGATTTTTAATGGATTTATTGATGCATTTTTCATTTTATTTTGAAAGATTTTTTTGATATAGTTCGTTACAAAATATTAGCTTATTTTGTTACGATTTTAAATAGCCTTTATTCCCTCACAAATAAAGATTTCATTTGCATCTTTTAAAGAGAAATTTTCTATTGAAGGTTCTTTTTTTCTCGAGTAGAAGCACCTCCTTGTTTTTTGTTTTAACTTGTAATTCTTTCAATCAACATTTGTTTTACTCATTTACAGATACAAGCGATTGAAATCGTCCGGCACCAAAAACCTCCTAACCGGTGAAAGCGAGAAACTAGAGGTGGAAGATGGCAAAATCGTCTCCCATTGGCATCCGAACTTCACCCTAAATCTAGTCACGGACCAAACGTTGTGGACCCAGGGCGCAGTACCGGTCCCATTGGACCAGTACATTAAATTCGCCGATGAAGGGGCGTTTTACAAACCCGTATTGTTCGCCAACGATTTCTGGAACATGGCGCGAGACTACGCTCCATTGAACGATACATATACGTTACGATTAACATTCCAGCCGTTGAGTTTGTTCAAATGGCAATTGTACGCTACTCAGCACATGCGGCAAATGTGGAACGTTTGGGGAGACAACGAAGCGGGCCAAAGCGATGAAGAACAAGATACTCTAAAAGAAACTCTATTAGACACGAATCCTTACCTTCTGGGAATCACCGTGTTGGTATCCATCGTGCATTCGGTGTTTGAGCTACTGGCGTTCAAAAACGACATTCAATTCTGGAACAACAGGAATTCCTTGGAAGGTTTATCGGTTAGATCGGTATTTTTCGGCGTATTCCAATCGATGGTGGTGCTTTTGTACGTTTTGGATAACGAAACAAACACTCTTATCAGGATTTCCTGCTTCGCCAGTGTCGGTATAGAATGCTGGAAAATATGGAAGGTGGTCGATATAAAATTCGAAAACGGCAGGTTAACGTTTAAGGACAAAAGCTCCTACGTCGAATCCAGCACCAAAGTTTACGATAAGTTAGCGTTTAAGTATCTATCGTGGGTGTGCTTCCCTCTGCTGGTGGCTTACAGTGTTTACGCCCTTGTTTATATGGAGCACAAGGGTTGGTACTCGTTTGTGCTGGACTTGCTCTACGGATATTTGCTGACCTTCGGTTTCATCATGATGACGCCTCAATTGTTCATCAACTACAAGTTGAAATCGGTGGCGCATTTGCCTTGGAGAATGTTGACGTACAAATTCTTGAACACTTTCATCGACGACATGTTCGCTTTCGTTATCAAAATGCCGACGATGTATAGAATAGGTTGTTTCAGAGATGACATAGTGTTTTTGATATATTTGTATCAACGCTACATTTACCCGGTTGATAAGAGCAGGGTGAACGAGTACGGTTACTCTGCGGAGCAGGAGGAGAAACGGAATAATGCAGCTATCGAGGAAAGCCCGCAAGGCGCTGTAGAAGCGAAAAAGGATAAATAGGTTGTTTCATTGCTACGTTAGTAAATTAATGTCTGTAAATTAGGAATAAGAAATTGTTATTGTTTAAATTTATTGTATTGAATGTACGATTATAAAATACATGTAATGATGGTATAGTGTTCGACTCATTTTACAATAGGCATCAATTCGAGTGCAGCCTGTAACTTATAGTCATTTGGCAAATGAAATTTGCCAGTATCTCGTTGAGTTGAATAATATACTTTATCTACGACGATAACAGCTGAGAAACCGTTTTCCAGATATCATGTAATTTTAAACACAAATAAAATGCATATTAAATAAAAAAAAATCAGTTCGCTTGTTTGGGCAATAAAAATTCGTTTTGATTTCCTCTCATTTAGTTTAAGTAATTACTGATTGACCTTATATTTGTATCTGGTGATTCCTGTATACTATTTTGGGTCACCCAGTATAAATTTTGTTTCGATTTTTTGAAATTTGGACGTAACGATAGGGATTTTTGTTGATTTTTACCGGTAAAATTATGTTGGTACACCTGGTTGTCAATAAAATCATTAAATTTTGAAAATGAAATTCCTTCATCATAAATTTATGGTCTTTACAAAATATATTTGTAAAAATACGTGTTTAAAATTATACCTAAACCAATTTGTATAATTAAAATTGAGCCCGCTTCACTGGTGTCCATTTTTAAATGTCATAGTTGTCATTTCAATGTCAAACTAAATGTAAAATTGTAAGTAGAGACGAAATTACCTTACGACCTCCGAGCGACCTTTAGCTGGGATAATCCTCTTTATTTAGGTATGTAAATTTCAAAATAAGTGTTACGCCGTTAAAACGTTTATTTTTTAGATACTCTAATTTCGCACAGAATCACGATGTCCTGCCCAGACAAGTGCCCCCGCACGTTCATTGTCGGAGGAAACTGGAAAATGAACGGCACCAAAGCCGAAATCGACAAAATCTTGAGTTTCCTGCGAATTGCACCCTTAAACGACTTTACCGAGATCGTTGTTGCGGTACCAGCACCGTACTTGGAGCACGTAGTTAAAAATGTCTCCGCCCCGATCGGTGTAGCCGCCCAGAACTTTTACAAAACGGCCAGCGGAGCTTTCACGGGGGAAATTTCAGTAACTATGCTTAAAGATCTGGGAGTAACGTGGGTGCTCACCGGCCATTCCGAAAGGAGAACGCTATTCGGGGAAAGTGACACTTTAGTTGCCGAGAAAACCGCTTTCGCATTGCAAAACGGCTTGAAAGTTATCGCTTGCATTGGAGAAACTTTAGCCGAAAGGGACGCCGGTCAAACGGAAGAGGTCGTCTTTAGACAGATTCAGGCTATCGCTTGCAAAGTCTCAGATTGGAAAAACGTAGTGCTCGCCTACGAGCCTGTGTGGGCCATAGGTACCGGTAAAACGGCCACTCCCCAACAAGCTCAGGACGTTCACAAAGCGATACGATTGTACATTGCCACGAAAATTAACGGAGACGTTGCCAAAAAAGTAAGGATTCAGTACGGCGGATCCGTTACAGCAGCTAACTGTAAGGAATTGGCATCCATGCCCGATATTGATGGGTTTTTGGTCGGTGGAGCATCCTTGAAACCGGAATTTGTAGATATTTGTAACGCCAGGAACTAATAATTCCATGTCCAAACGTTGTACATATGCATTCTTTAAAATATCTAATATTGTTTATAAATTAAAGTCTCAATTCTATTAGCTGAGAATTACTTGGTTTTATTGAGATTTTGTATATAATCTCTAAATTCCCAGCACAAACTAAATTAATGTTGGTACTTAACAACAAGATTAAACTCTTACAAAAATTAACAAACATTTATTAATTTCCAGGGCCTTCTTTGGCTACGTACAAATTATCTGCCATTTCTAACACTTCTTTATAATATTCACATTGCTTGGCTAAGGATGTATTTATGCAGTTTTCTCCCAAATAAGCTCCGGCTATAGCGCCAGCCATGCAGGCTATTGTGTCTGTATCACCTCCTAGTGAAACAGCATACTGAATGGTTCTTCGAAACACATTGTCAGTCTAAAAAAACATCCATTTTTTCCATAAAAATGTACGTAACTAATCCAAAATTAATCACCTGAATATAGGAAATCTCATTGAGGGCCCTCAAGAAACAATAAATAGCCGTCGGTACAGATTCATATGCGGAAATACCGTTTCCTAAGTTCATAATAACTTCTTCTTCCAAGTCATTGTCGTGCTTCCTTTGCAACAAGTTCTCAACCACACGCAGTTTATTCTGGTAAGCCTCTCTCGTCCCATCATCTCTATTTAAACAGTACCTCGTAATCTCTAATGTTCAGGATGTGAATATTTGGATGATTTTAAGAAAAAAGGTTTACAAATATGTTTCCTAAACCTGTTAGTTTTTGAGCTACAGGGTGTTACAGTTTTAGAAAAAAAAATTTTGAGGAAAAAAGATTTTTTTTAAATTTTTACCAATGACGTCCGTACGGGGTTTGAACTGAATATGTTTGAAGAAAAAATGGTCCACCACTGCTTTTTCTAAAATTTAAAATTATTTTTAAATTCCTCATTTATTTTGGAGCAAATTCGGTCCATAGACTTATTTTTGTACGACGGACCATTTTCGCGTAAAAAAATAAAAACCAAAAAAATGTTTTCCCAAGTTCATTATGACTGCTTTTGATATTTTGTTGAAAATTAGTGGTAGGCGCCAACCATGCATGGAAACACTTTTTTGGGGACAGAAATTAATTTTCTACTATTACCAGTGACGTCCACGTCCGAAGTTTTATAAAAATATCTGGGTAATAAGAAAATTATGATAGAAAAGTTATTTTTTTTAACTGTTATACCTTGTAGCTCGAAAACTAAGAGGTTTAAGACATATATTCATAAAAACTTTTCTTCTTTAAATCACCCAAATATTCACATCCTGAAATATCGGCACTCAATTAACACCCTCCCTGTATAGAAACTTACTCTTCCTCCATGTCGTCCACATCTTCTTCTACCCGCTCGATTTTCCTCATTCTTCTGAACAACTCAATGCAGAATCTCTCCGGGTCGATTTTCGCGTATGGGTCGCATTTTACAGCTAACTGAATAGCGACAGCTTGCAACAGGGCCCCGTTCACCCCCAGCACGTTCGTGTGCGTCAATTTGGTGGCGTTCGAGGCCACTTCGAGCATCATTTTGTAGTTATCGTGGAAATATAGAGCGATGGGCGCCACGCGCATGGCTCCCCCGTTCCCGTAGGACCCCGCGCCTATTTAAATTTCAGTTTATTGACCTCCATAACGAGCAAATTAAGCTTACCCATAAACTGTTCGCTGGCCGGCTTGAAGACGTTCTCATATTTCGTGTTTCGCAGTTTGTGGAAAACATCGATGACGTTCTGCCCGTATCCTCGTCTGGGTTCCTTGAAGAACTCGTTGACGAATAGTCTGGATAAGAATTTATAGTCCGGTTCGGGTTTGTCTGTTAGAAATTTAGCGACGGATTTCATCATGGCCGTGTCATCGGTGTATGTCTTATAAGGAGCTTCAATGAAGATGTATTGGGTTTAACTAGTCCTCGTTCTAACAGATAACTTACCGGTGAAAGTGGGATCTTCGAGTTTGTCGTAGTATCTTTGAATGACCAATCGGTCTCCATGTGAAATCGTATCGCCCTCGAATGGAGCTCCAGTGCAATCTCCTATCAACGAGCCGAGCAGGCAGCCTCGAAACTTGTTTTTAAGTACTGAAGCTTCCATTTTTGCCATAGTAATGAGCTTTGGGGTAGACATTAACAGATTTTTTTACATAATTCTCCTGCGAAAAAACTAAAAAACAAATTTTATTTTTGTAATCTTAAATTATAACGTGACATTGACAGGCTGAGTTCAAATGTCAATTGTCAAATTCTTCTTTCTTTCAATTCTTAAAATTACGCCTATTATAAAGATTTGATTGTATGCTCGCAAAGACCGAGTCTATGGACCAGAGAGAAGAAGAAACTGTGTATTTTTTATTTTTGTATTTAGCGAATTTTTGTAAAGAAGAAAGGGTATGTAATAAATTAAAGACGGGAAGAGTATTACAATATTTATTTTGAAAAATAATGTGGAAAAAACTTTTCTCGAGGAAGTGGTGACCGCCTATAACAAACAAAGATAAAAATAATCAGTATTTTATATTTAACAGATCTATTATATTATATAAATAATCATTTGTTAGAATCTATCTAAAACATATTTTTTCTATACACATAATAACAGTCGTTTTCATCGGTACAGATTTCGATGATAAGTCTAATAAATACATATACAGTAATAAAATCGATCGAACTTATCTTACCAGTACCTATGTGGGTACCTATTTTAATATTTTCCTTTAAACAATTAAGGAAGAACATGGAAATTCCTAAGCGAAATAATTTTTGATCATTTCCTAAATCTAGGTAACAAAAATTGTAGTATTTTACATTAATTAAACATTTAATTACCTCTCCAACTTTTATCTCTACAGAGTGCACAAAAAATTAACAGAAAAACAAGTGCTATAATTCTATATCTATGAAATATTACAAAAGGTTTCAAATCAAGTATACAGCCTATTTTTACAACACAAATCCAAAATTTTTAATAATGAATTTATTTATTTACAAGACTTATTATAAAGACAAGTCCCACGTTTTTTTTTATAAAACAATCATACATTTACTCAATCATCAATGATATTGCTTTTTTTCGATAAATAATTTACAATCGATTGCAAATTCAAATTATTGAAGCACCGCAACGAAATATTTACATCAGATACTTAATTATACGCCTTAACAGGTACAATTTTTAAATTAAATTAAGCTAATTGGTGATAATTTTGTGAACCCTGTATACACGACTTAATTTTATCATTTTCTTACTGCTACAACAATATATAAAAATACATTTGGATAAGAAACCTCGAAAGATGTACTTCAAAGAACTTTTTTGAAGAATTTTTCCGTTAGATAATATGAGAATGATCGAAAAATGACTTTCAATGTGAGAAATGTAAACACTTTTGGCCCACAATTTTTGTTGATATCTGTCCAGTCAATCCAACAAGATTTTTATACCGATTTGTTTTCGCCAATTTTTGCGAGGAAATTTTCTCTACGTACACATTCTCTACCGATTTCCGCTCATTAGTCAATTTCATCAACAAAATAAATGCAGGTAATACCAATTAATTGTAGTACAAAGTTCTTTTTTTGTTAGAAAATCCTTTGAAGTTTTCTTATTAAATCTGCAAAACCTGGCGGACGTTTGGCAAGTAGGTATGTTGAGTATATTTATGCATGAAAATAAGTAATCCAATTTAAATGTACCTTTAATTTGTATCTAGTCATAAGATTCTTTAAAACAGTTCGTAAAATATCTTATATAATTGCGATTTTGTTTGCTTGTTTCTGTCAATACGGGTGTTCCTTAATGTGCTATTATTTCTTTGGGTGATTTTGTGGAGAAAAAAATTGAGTAATAAAAAAAATGATTAAAAATTTTATCAGCCTGAAATATTAGCACAACTATAAGGAACACCCTCATCAATAGGCAATTCAAAAATTTATTTTGTTGCATTATAAAGATTTTTTTGTTAATTTATATTTGATTTTACCTATGCGTAGAATGATTTGTATCAAGTATAGTATTACAAATTTTTGGAAATAATATACAGGGTGTCCCCTATAGGAACCGACACAGAACTGGGACATGTAGGGGAGCTCAAAATGCTGTTTAACCCAACATAACTTAATACAAAGTTACATTCCTGAGAAGTTCAGAGGTTCAGAAGTTCCACATTTAGTTCCTTCAAAGTGGAGTTACAAAAAAGTTTGTATCTCAGTAAAACTCAAACTTAAAACAACTAAATTTGGTGTACAATATGCGTGTACTTTATAAGAGGATTAATCAATATCTTATAGGAAATATATATCTTATCAGGAATGATACTCCCTTAAAATGCTACAGATTTTTTTACCTGATGGATGATTTAAAAAATGATTAGTTCATTTCATAGGTAATTTCATTTTAAAACTTTTTGATTCCTTTGGTTTCTTTAAATTCTTTTTCGTTTTGATGAAAAACACAAAAAATAAAATTGGTTTAAACAACATAATTTACGTTCCCCTACATGTTTTTGCCCTGTGTCGGTTTTATTCGCGGGACACCCTGTATAACAAGTATTGTATGCTTTATTGTAGAAGCTAATCATAGGATTGATTACTCGTCAATTCACAAAAAAAATCTGAAAAAGACCCTTTTACAGATTGATTTATTTTTTTACAATTTTAACACAAAATCGTAATTTATGGATTAAACGCCTATTGTAGAACAAACAAGTTCCTGATTCGTATTTACCAACGCGTTTTTAGCTCTATTCGGAAAAGTAAAATGAAGTATCGATTTATTTAAATGGGCGGATAACACTTATGAAATATTAACGTGAAAGTCCTTTTGGTGACTCATGCAAAAGAATTATAATAAAGTGGACACGATATTAATCCTAGCCGTAATAAATCCCCGTTATTATTAGACATAGAATTTTTTTTCGTTCCTTCTTTTCGTTTCGATTTCAACTAGTTGTTGATTCCGGCCCGGCTGGAACGCGACCCGCACATTTGGTATTCATATTTAATAAACTTTTCCTTTCGAAGGATCGAATCGAAACATTACCCGAAAGGAAATTACGCTATGTAGTTTGCTTAAACGATTTTTGTTAATTATGTAGCAATTTACAAAGGGATTTTTAATGATTTCTTTTCCTTTAAATTCTTCATCTTTCTCAAAAATGCATCACACTATATGCAAATCGAATCCGAGCTAGTTAGCCTCATCGCGTCACGTGCAGGATCCGGCAGGAGTGAAGGCAGGATCACGGGTGACGTTTGCGGTTGCCCTAACCCTCCTGTTATATTCGAACGGGAAACGTTTAAGCGCGCTAATTCCAAAAACAGACATCAATCAAGTTCACTTCCGATCCTGCCGCTAATTTTAGCGTCTGGTAGTCCTTGGGGTTTATGGCTGCGGCTAGCGTGTCAGGATAGAAAGTTTTAGTTTCTGATAACTAAGTAAATCCAACTTTTTTTTATTACTTTCTTCGCTCACCGATTTTCCAATTGGAATTTCTTTTAGACGAATTAAACAAGTACCTATCTAATTATTCACATTGTTTATTAGGTATATGGGTAAGTGCAAATTGATTTGCAATATTAGATTAGTTTGATTGAAGATTATTAAGATTAGTTTGAAAATACAATATCACTTTTTTCTTTTGCAAGAGAATAATGAAAGTTGTCTTTTTTTCACCGTTATTGCATACAAATTTGCACTTATCTGTATTTCTTTCAAATTTCAATTCAAATAAGACGAAAAAAATCGATTCTTTCACAGCGATGGCGATTACTATCAACGATTAATTCAATTATAGTTATTACTACTTACCGACATTTATTAAAACACTATAACCGTTACCTGTAACTCGGAAAATATGTTGAATTACCTACTGCTAAAATAATTAACCATTCGTTATGAGTTTATTATTATTTGAAGTTCGATTATCTACGACATCGAGAAGTCTTGAAAGAGCGTCTAATTAATAGAACGAAATTTGGGGCAAGTATCCCGAGGAAATTTTAATTGAACTGCAATCTGCGAATAGGTAAGAGATTTGCTTTAGATTTTTCAAAACTAATTACTTCGTCTATAAAAAAGTAATACAATACGATTTTTTGGTTAATTATAAAATTGTAATTTTTCATTGAAAAGTTTTCTTTTTTGTGGATTTATTTGTATACCATGTTTCAATACCAACTAAATATTGAGTATAGGCACTCATTAAATTAGCACGTGATTTAATCACAACGGGTTGAATAAGATTTATTATTTTTCCACAGTAATCAAACAGACAGATTTCCTCACTCTAATTTACACATGCACATTAGAGACAGACCGTTCGGGGAATCCCGACAAATTAACAAAAAAAATGTCCTTAAAAGTTTCGTATGTTCCTAGTAAAACACATAAGTAGCCGTCGATCGAAAGAAATCCGTTTTTATTTTCGCGTTCGTCCGACTTCCCCCGGGAAGTCACCCATCACATTTATCACAGTACCGTATCGAACATCTGTAAAGACCTAGTGATGACGTCGTCCTTCAAGCACGACTCCATGAACTCCTCTATGGTGATCACGCCGTCTTGATTGAGGTCCAGCTTTCGGAAGACTCGGTCTATTTGTTCTCTAGCTTTCCTGTCGTCCTCGACCTAAATCATATGAAACATTATTTTCCATCAATGACATTTCCTATCACAATAATAGTGACATAGAGCAATAAATGTAGATAATCAATGACATTTGAATGACATTTGCTGTCATAATAGTGACATAGAGCATTAAGATTTAAAATTACACTGTTTAATTTTGATTTTTTTGGGCTCAAATTTGAGTTAAAGGATGAAGGATGATTCCCTTTAAACCAAAATACAATAAAATAAATCAGCAATAATGCAAATTCATTATATTCAACACGTGTATGAAAACCCGCAAATAAATAACATATTCCGATATACGCTCGAATCGAATCGATTTAAACTACAATAATTACTTCAGATAGAAATTAATTAATTGAATAATGGCTTTCAATGATTTATTCAACGAATCGACCAGTTTACTTTTTAACAGAGGGCGAATTTAACGGGGCGACTTCAAACGTGCGAGTATTTACCGCTAAACGAGGTCGGAAGAGACATAATTTTGTTGTTAAATTTTTATGATTTTACCCATCGACTTCGATTTAGAAAAATAATTCAACGGTTGCCCGATAAATAAACGGAACGGGAGATCTGAAACGATTTTATTAGACCGGCGCATTTCCTCGTCGCTAAGTAGGAAAGCTAAAAATTTTACGAGTTTGCGAAATTTTGAGGAAAATTCGCGGATGTTTTTAATGGATATCTCACGGTCGAATTCGAATGAATCATCCAAGTTTCCTCGTAAAAGTAATAAGTGGGTTGCCAGCTATAAGGAAGCAGATGATGGCTATTGAAAATATGGATATGTTGATGCAGCGCTAGGATTCAAAGATAGATATAGAAGTCAAAGATGAGTAATGGAATAAATTTTTCTAGAAATATTTGATAGTAAAAATACAGGGTGTTTCTAAAATAAGTGCATGGTAAAACTTTGGGAGCAAGCAGAGAACCTGAAAATGTAAATGTCATTTTATCGAAATGTCCTTAGTTATCAGTTTACAGGGTGTTAAAGATGGCCTGGATTCTTGAAGAGGTATTTTTATTAATAATTTCATTAAAAGCAAAGGTAAAATGATGAAATTTGGTATACATACTAAGCAAATGAAATGTCTTACGACACTATTCAATCGGGTTAAAAATGTTGTCCAGGGGTGGGTTAAAATGGGAGGTTCGTGGGGTAATACAAACCTAACTTTTTTATTTTTACCTTTTCTATTAATTTATTTAAATAATATGAAAAAATGAAGTTTTCTACATTAAAAAGGTGCGTGTTAACACTTGATTTTCCGTAAAATGAACTGTCCGAAAAATGACTTAAAATTCTAAACACAAATTTATTACACTATTATTGTCATCTTTAAAAATCTAGGAATGAATTCTTTCAAAAACTTGACATTTCGTTAAATTGACATTTAAGTTTTTGTCATATTTTGAGGTTCTCGACTTGCTCCCAAAGTTTGACCACTTATTTCAGAAACACCCTGTATAGTGAAGAGCTGATTCCGAATGAGTTTAGGATGATATTCAAACAACCCAGATTCTCTCAATTCAAGTGTTCGACGTGCTCTAATTTTTCTGATAGAAATTTTTTAAATATTAAACACGCACCTGGTGAGTTCTCCTGCCCATCAGCTCGTGAACCGCCACGACTATTTCGGAAAGTTCTCCCCGGCTGATACACCCATCCCCGTTGACGTCGTATAATTTGAACGTCCACCTTAACCTCTCGTAAACGGACCCCCGCAGTAAGGTCGATAAAGTTATTAATAAATCCTGCAACAAATTTAACAGTTACATTTAAACACAGTTTTTTAAATACCTTACTATTTTAATACGTTTCTATTCACCAGAAAAATCTGAAGCAAAATACCTCAATAAGACCTTAAATAATAACTATAGAATCTTAAAAAACTTTTGACAATATTAAAGAAATCTCTTCTCTGTGGATTTGAACATTCCCACAAAACAAGAAATTTCCCTCTAACTGGTAACACTGCAATCATTCACCAAATTAGCATTACAACGAGAAAAATATAAAAAATCCAGATAGAAAATTACAATTTAATCACCCAGGAGGAGAGTTGCAGGATCAGCACTAGGTGCTTGAATTTTACACCTGTCTCTCGGCGATTCGAAACTCGCGTATTAACTCAAATATCCGCCAGAAAACTAGCTTTTTAATTCCCGCGAATATTTCAGCGATTCAATAATTTTTTTGCTCGTGAGCTGGTTTTCGGAAGCGGGGCAGGACAGAAGCAGTTGGTCGATTTATTAGAGCGCCTGGTGCCGGTGGATCGCCGAAAATCTGGAAGCGCTCCGCCCGACGATTAATATTATCGTTAAAGGCCCGACATTTCGACGGATGAAATATTCCGCGCAGTCCGATCGTTAGAGAAACTGATTAAATCCGACTGATTGATAGTGCGAAATCGCTCTCCCAAAATGGCTAATTAATAAAAATGTTCCTGACGATTTAAATGCGATTCTCAACTATGGACTATTGTGCGATCTGAATTACCTATTTCCATTTTCGCTTCGGGAATATGAATGGAGGTTTTGATTAATTTTCGCTGCATTGGAAGGATCCAACTTTAAACAAGAATGATTTGGCACGATTGAACCGATTTTTCGAAATATACGCGCTCCTATTTTACTATAAAACGAGCAACAATTCGAATTATAGTGCGTTCGATTCCTCTCGATAACCGCGAATCCCGCTAAGAGAAAAACTCGGTAACTTTTCCCGGGCATCGGATTTCGAATAAAATGGGAAACGTACGGGCAGGAATCCACTCCAAGCCTTTCGTGCCCGCTCGGCCGCTTTTTATTTTCCATTATTTTTCGTTATTTCTCTAGCTCGGTGCTTTAAGAAATT
This sequence comes from Phyllotreta striolata, assembly GCA_918026865.1. Taxonomy (NCBI): domain Eukaryota; kingdom Metazoa; phylum Arthropoda; class Insecta; order Coleoptera; family Chrysomelidae; genus Phyllotreta; species Phyllotreta striolata. The sequence goes on from OU900095.1 coordinate 11,793,820, forward strand.
TATTTTTCTCTCGGACGTCGCCGTTGCAACAAAAGCTCTCCACTAAGAATGAGATACTCGAGACACTCGGCTGATTTGAAAATTTAATGCGAATTTCCCTTTGCCAAATACAGGGCATTCTTTTATTACCTTCATTGTACAGTATACATACAAGTTTTGCAGAGCCTATTTGCTTTTTTTCGCTTGAATAATTAATACGTACTTTTTGTTTCCATAAAATTATGATTTTTTTTGAGTAAATAAAATTAACAAATTGACTATAAATTATTAGTAATTGTGATATTATGTAAACTATCCTTGCAAAAAAAAATAAATGGCGCAATATAGCTCGAGTAATTGCGTTTAACGACTTAGTGGGCGTATAAAATAGTGCAGTAGGTACTCCCGTTTTTATACAGGGAGTGCCGGGGAATGAGCGTAATTTCCAACAATAGCTCATTCGCATTGTCATATACGTATAAGTTTGCAACTTTGTTTGGAAATTTGTTTGCAATATGATTAATTGAATGATTTGAACAAAGAAAGATGTGAGAAAGTCGTCATCCCACAATGTCACTTTCTTTTTCCTTTATATGACACTATAATGGAAGTTTTCTTTGTTGCACCATATTGCGTACGAATTTGCACTTATCTGTATAATGCTTGAAGCGTATTGGAAAAATGAGCGAAATTTTGATTTGCATTAAAGCTGCTCACCATCCCGTTAAAAAGCACGCTCTTTCGGCAACACTTTGACGGTTTTTATTCGGCTGTAAAACCAGGTTACACACATTTTGTACACAATGTTGTTTTATTGCGGATCGTAAACGTTTTTCGCTGTTGTGTGTAGGTAACTAAGATTTTTATTTTCGAACCATTGTGATTCAAACAAATAAAAAAAGCCCTCGAAAAAATCGCCGGTTTATTCCAGGGAAATCGTACTCTTATATCCCTCTATTCCATTTTTTGGAGCTCGTTGAATTTCATGCATGTTTTTTGAGCAATCTGGTTATTTAGCAATACGTCGCGTTAAATTAACGTACACCTGGCGCACCTGGCATAAACTAGTATAAAATTCGATCAAAAGAAGCGTCAGATGCAATTAGTTTCTCCAACTTTACTAGACAGCATTAATAACTCCTGCTACTTTTCAAACTTTTGCAAGTGTATAAATAACTCTCCTTTGCTCGGCAATAATTTCTTGAAATTTTCACAAAACGTTAGCGTACAATGCTGTTGTACCACGTATTTCTTCCATATGCAATCGATCATCGTTCGCCGCCAATTACACCACTATCAAATCGATTGCGAACCTAACGATGCCCTATGAATATGACTCCGCACTTTATAATCAACAAAACTGCCTACTCCCCCTTAGTGAATTAGTAAATACTCACCCTGAAACTAATAGCCCCGTTGCAGTTGACATCAAAGGCCTTGAACACGTAGTGTGCATATAAACTAGAATCTGAAACACAGCCAGAAAGGAAAGGAAATTAACATCGGTATGTAATATATATAAATCGTTGTTGTAACCGCTTCGCAAGGAAATTCCCAGTTCAAGACTCGAAATTCAAGTGCAGCGCAAAACTGTATGTGGAATTTTACCTTTCGGAAGCGGCCAAATGGCAGCGAGTAAAAACTGTCGAGTCAATTTATTTCCGTCCTGTACGTACAGCAGGAATTCTGCGCCATACCGCAATGCATGTTAATTAAATGTAATATATCGTTGATGAGTCGCGGAATGCCCCTCGGGTATTATAGGGGTAATTAAAATTTCAAAACGAAAATGCTAAATGTGATTTGTGAGTCGTTTGGAGAAAAAAAGGGTATCTACCCTATTTAGTGCTTAATGGGTAATTTTTTTTTGGTATTTAGGGTATTTTTTATAAAAATAAGAAGGTAGGTTGTAGTGGACATGCTGTATGTGTTTCGGATTCAGTAGATTCTAGGATAATTTCTTCTACCAAAATTTGTTACTGCTCGATTGGTGATTAAATTACAAAAGTTGTACTTGTACTGTACTTGTTGTGTAGAAGTGGGTCCTTAAACCATGGATTTATAATATCAGGAATTTCAAAATATGTATCTATTTATTACTGCTCAATTGGTGATTAAATTAATTCAAGTTTACTTATATCTGTGCGTATATACAGAGTGGGTCCTTAAAACACAGATTTCTAATAGTACTTACCAAATTTCAAAATATCTATTTTTATTAATGCTCAATAATTGTTGATTAGATTTATCTATTCATGTTTACTTATGTATATCTTTGCGTATATAGAGTGGGTCCTTAATACACGGATTTCTGTCAATAAGCTTTTAGCAAACACTTTTAGATTTATATTTTTAGTTTGAATTTTAGTCAGTCGCGTGACGGAATGCGCCGTTTATTAGCCAGACTGGTTATTATAATTCCGGCTATCCCTACACGAAAAAAAAACACACACACAAACCGTGTAATAGAAATGATAGAGAAAATGAACTGTGCTCGCACTTTCCGCGCGCTGGCTATTATTACGGCCCGTCGACACGCCATAATATCGCTTTTTTTCGGTGTTTTCGTTTACGACGTTTACGGAACAGCTCCGGAATAGCGTTCGGAATAACGTCGAAGCTGTCAGTTTCGGTGGCTTCTGGAATGGATGAAACAATGGTTGTTTGTGTTCGGTTTTAACTTAATTGCTCCGAGCACGTCAAGAGCGGCACGCATTACTATAAAATGCATTTCTCGCTCCGCAGAAGCGCCCCATTGTGTGTTATTTCGATGGTTTTTATAGGCGCATTTGCGCTACATGAAAATTTAATTTCCAGCTTGTTTAGATTTTTTTGTTTCGATGTTAGAAGAACACAATGGATTAACGTTTATAATTGTTGATCGTTTTGTTTATTGGGTCGATTTATTATAATTATACTCCGTTCGCTATATCAGGAGATAGTCATAAAAATCATAGGTAGTAGATAGAAATAAGAAAACTCCAAAACTTTAAAGCTTTTGCCATTGAGTAATGGTAAATATTATTTTACTTTAGTAGTGCCACTCTGTATACAATTTAATAAAATTAAAAATCTTACATACCTACTGTTATTATTATAGGTAGTTGTAAACTATTTATTAAATTATTATTTCAATATAGTGCCTACTTTTTATCTATTTATTGGTTCTCCTTTGGTTTACTGCTTCAAGAAGGTTTTATTACCATCTCCTGATAGCGAACGTAGTATAATCCTCCAAAATCCACGTTTAATTATATATTCATAAAAATTATGTACTTACTTCCATGCGGAAAAAATTTGGAATAAATATCCTTAAAGCTATCTTCGTGGACGACTCCCTCGGGACATTCCTGCAACAAGAGAGGCTTTATTGATTCGACCATATCGCTTGTCAATAAATCTAAATAAATAAACAACGCGCTGTGTGCAAGTTCGCTACAAAATCGAAATTATGGAAATACAATCATACCGAAAATCCCGCGAATTTTTCGCATGCCACAGAAGTGAATTCATTACGCCACTATTCGAATAAATCAAGCGATTTAATTATCTCGGCGTGGAAATAAATCAGCCCTTAAAATCGCGCCGTTATAGTAGGAACTTTTTAATGGAAATTATTCACGGTGCTCCGGTATAGGAAATGCCTCTTCGGGTATAGGCTCCTGTAATATGTACAAATATTTGATAAGGGACCCTAAAGGGAGAGAAATATATATTACATCGTATATACCGCAAATATGAAGGTGTTTATAGCAGGAGAGGAAATTTTATTACAAATTTCGAATGCGCAAATTTTTGTTTATGCGGATATTTTTATTCATACTTATGTATGTAAAAACAACGTTATATTGACGTACGTTTAACATCATTATTACCAGTCAAATTTATAATTGAGTTATATTAAATAAGCTTCTTAAGACGAATATAACTCACTGACTATTCTATCATATTTTAAATCAAATTCACGACGCCCGATTTAAACCTTTAAATAAACAGGAGCATATTTTTGTATACGATTCTGAAATTGTTTTATGATTCGAAATGACGACCGTGCTTTTGTATATCAATGCGGTCGACGACGCAATATTTTATCGAAAGAATAAAAATTACTTAGTTTTGAATGTTTTTGGAAATGCGGCAACGCCAGTTTCCGATATAAATCAGGTAACGCCGAAATTTAATTCCTCCATCAAATTGACAATTTATTTCCCGCAATTTCCGCGGCCTTACGTCTGAGCAATTATTTCGAACACAGTTCGGGCGTAATCCGATATTGCAAAATCAATCGCGGAGTAATTCGCGAATGTTAATGGCGAAGTTTCGAGGTGTTTTATTCCGAGTGATTTGAATTTCTTGCCTCATTAAAGCGCCGATAATAGTAGAAAATTTTATTTGTTTGCTTAATTGGCACTTGCCGCAGTATATACC